>CAWUFW010012805.1:0-517638 GCA_963921515.1 Calotriton arnoldi | reverse complement strand
CTATCGCATGGTGCCACCAGGTTTGAGAATACTACGTTAACACGGCGTTGTTTTCCCGCGATAGACTGCGATATGCAAAGTTGCGTTAGGCTAAATTTGCGGTGGTTATCACACGTTCTTGAGAATATCCCCCAATGTGTACATTCAATATATGGAACATTCATGTGGATGTGATTACTCAAAGAGGGCAATAGATGCAAATATAGTTCAATAATAAATGTGTCAAACATTCATGTGGATAAAATAAATTGAGCATGGTAATGGAAGCAAATACAGTTCAGTAGTAGTAAACGTACCCAAGATACCTATAGTACATATCAAATATACAATTACTTGTTTATAGTTCTACAAAGGTATCTTCAACATATATCGAGCGCCAAAGGAACTTGAGACCATAGTTGTTTGATAGAAAAGAGAATATAGGTCTGGTGATATATCAACATGAGTAAGTTGCCCTGAGTTCATAGAGACACATCTAAATAGGTTAGGGGAATATCACATCAGATGTTTGAGAAGATGCAAAAAACCATACATTACCTAAGGGGACCTTGATGTAACTGTTTACTTCTTAAGCCAATCAGTTATGGTGTTAAGGCACAAAGCAATAGAATTATAGTGGGAGATCCATTTACTTTCACATTTATATGGAAATATCCCCCCACACTGTGGCAGAATAACTCTTCAGCCTGGCAGCCATTGTCTGATTCTTTATGATTGCTGGTGCTAAATTAGGAGACGGGGGGCTCTATCTTTTGCATGTTATCCTGCTTTTTATGTTGATATATACGATCCTTCACTTTTTGTTTTATATGTCAAATGTAAATCAAATTGCAAGGGCACCAGATCGAGTATACTACATTAGTGGAATTACAATTTGAAAAGTGTTGAAGTGTATAGCTGGTTGTGCCTTGGAATTCTTAGGTGTAAAAGTTCAGGGTACATACAGAACAATTGCCGCATTTGTGCTGTACTCTATTGGGTTGGGAGTTCCACAAGCTTGTGATGAAATTTTCTTGAGGTTTCCAAATGTATGCTCTCACTAGATGATTCCCTATATTGTTTTGTTCTTTTGTTTTTTGAAAGAAAATAAGGGTGCCTCATTGACTAGATGGTGAATGACAAGAATATTGTTTAAAAAACATTGCCAAAACTAAAAAAATAGAGGAAGAGAATATAGAAAGCAAGTAAAGGTTTTAAATGATAAATGAATGTTTTTTATTTTACATTATTTTTCATGTTAATTAAATATTTATTTGGTAAACAATTATGTAAACTGTTTGATTGATTCATTGGTATTTTAATCATTAAGGCCCTGATTATGAGTTCGGCAGTCCGACTGCCGGACCGCTACTGCAGTAGTTGGGGAGAAAACCACCAGGCCGACGGCTTCCCGACCGCCATATTAGAACACTACCGCCAGGCTGGCAGTGTGTCAGTGTTGGGTGCTTGCTTCAGCTCATAAAGAGAGCCCGAAGCACATGCTGCCACAGTGCAGCACCACTTGCATGTCGGGCACACTGTTGCCATGCACCATGTCATTTGTGGCATACAGTGAGTGCACGACAGTGCTGGCATAGGGGGCACAACATGTACCCACAGCTGCAATTCCCAATGGGCTAAAATGCCCTGGGGCCCTGTTTGGGGCTGCTTCCCTACCTTTCCGCCAATATTGGCATTTTTTCAATTACATTTCATTTTCTTTATTTATAAATCATATATTTTCATTTGAAATAAGTTATAATAATTTAATGATGTTTTGTATTCAACTTGTTTTTTATCATTAGAAATTAGAATGGTATATCTAACCCATCATAATTCCAAGACTTTCCCTACTGTTGCTGAGACTGAAGTGGGAAGAGTAAATCTAACCACTCCAAAGTCCAACACTTTCCCTACTGTTGCTTATATTTGAGTCTGAATTGTAAATCTGACCCCTCCAAAGTTCAACACTAGGCCTGATTTTGGTTGCATTGGGGGGAATAGTAAATCATATAGCAAATTGCCTCTCTGATATTTTTCAAGCGTGTGTAATACTGTTTTCTATTGACATACATTTCTTGGTTTTACTAAACATTGGAATGTACAATATTTTTAATCGACTCTTGGCTGTATGTTGGGATCTGAGTGCACTGCATGCCCACAATAACCTTCCTGAGAAGCCTTTGATTGCTCTCCATCACTACCACTGACAGTCAAGGGCTGGAGGGGTTGGACTTGGCACAGTTTGGCTAAGACTTTGTGGGATCCTGGGTCAGGAGAGCAAAACAGCTCTAGGTGTCAGGGCTGATGCCCCCTAGACTAAGCCTGGCCTGTACCCAAAATTGCCATTTCACAATACAACAAGCTATGATGTATATGTAATGTTAATCAACACACACAAGCTTCATTAAAAAATACAAGGTGATTTATTGGACTGGACAAGTCTAAGCAGTTCATTACACTACATCAACAACACAATACAAAAAACAACATTAAAAAAGATAGAAGAATAGGCACTTATTAAAATGTCTCTGCCTTTGAAATTGGCTGCTTCAATTCATACTCGGAAGGTAAATGAAGACTTGTTGGCCAATTACATAGCAGCACAACTTCAATAACTAGGTCAATAAATGTAAGGAGCATAATAGGCCACTGCCAACGTGTGACTAAAACTGCCTTCTAGTACATGTGCCATAACAACATTCTAAAAACAAACATCAGAAAATTACACACCTGATAGATTTATAAAACCACTGTCATGACAAATCCCATTAGAACTATTAAATGTAAACTTTGTTTGAGTTACTCTCAAATTCAAAGTTGTAGAAAATGTAGCAAGAAATCAAGGCTATCACGTAGACTCTGAACATGTAACTTAGAACAAATTAAGATGAACAAAATATCTCCAAACACAGTATCTCACTGATTGCATGTCCATCTACAGGCAATAAAAGGATATTGTGAGAGAAGACATTCAGTCACAAGACTACACTCTTTACTAATAGGCCACTCAAGATATCTTAGGTATAATACATAAACTTAAAACATGCCTCTACATTCCACCAAGTAGCACAAGGAAAATTAATGATGAGGTGTCTGACCTTACAAAATCAATAAATGGCCACTGTTCATAGCATACCACTGAAACGTATATAATAAGAACTATCATCTTCAAAGAGTCACATTATTGATCAATCTAATATTTGTCAAGTTTACGTGTCAAGGTAACAGCCATCTGGCTCAACGTTGTTGTCCATTCTTCCTGAGGATACAAGATCCCAAGTCTTTGGTGCAAGCAGCACTCCTTACAATGAGGAAGATCTTCATGACCAAGCTGGCCCATCAAGTTTGGCTGGCCAGTACCCTAGCCCTCTTCCTTTACCCTGAGTACACAAGACGTTGAACATCCAGCAGAGTCACGCACCCCATGATCAACATCAGTGCCCAAGCAAACCCCGCAACAATCTGTCCTGTCTCCTGTGCAGCCAGGATACAATCCTCGTGTGGCCACACATTCGAGATCACATGGTGGTTTGGAACGGGATGGAGTATGACCTTTTGGGGGACGGAAGGCTCAGGATGCTGTCACCACCATCGGCATCATGAGTAAAGACCTGTTGGGCGCAGCTAAGTGGCAGAAGGATCGGCTGGGCTAGATTAGATCCAGAATGATATACTGGAGCATCACCTGATTGCATTCTAGGAGGTGCAGGATCGATTCAAAACACTGACTGCAGCAGTCTGCATTTACTGCTGAATTCCGTGCTCACACACCATGGAAACATCTCCACCTGACAGCTCCACTGAAAGTGGAGCACTGCTACGTATGAAGCCACCTGTCACTCAGTGGCCTGTAGGAGGGGGTCATTCATGAGGCCTGGTTGAGGACAACAGCAAGGAATCTGCCACCAAGAGATGCAAAAGGTGATACCTTATTGTGAGCCTCTGGACAAGTCTCTTTATTCATCTGATAACCCCACATTTCCCATTCACTCATGGACTGTTGTAGGGAAAAGGACTCTAAAGAACTGCTGGCTAATTGTAACTAACCTTATTTTCTGAGAATCTTACAGAGTCTAAACTGTTTTACAATTTATATATTTTAACATTGATAAAATAAATACAAAATACAAATAATGTCTGTATGCATCTTCTTCTTAGACTCATGTTGCAAATATATATTTTGGCAGAGCCTATAAATACTTCACCTCAAAATGAATACGTTTGACAATCATGCAGTTTAGACAGACAATACATATTTCATGATCATAAACATTTATGGTAAAATGAACATCAGTATCTTAAACAACAGTAATAGCTTGTTGTGTCCTGGTGGCTTGAACAGGTGGTCAAACTTAATATTCTTGAAATCCACTTATTTGTCCTAGGTTCAAGAGAGAGCAGATCCAGTCCTTCAGGACTCTTCTCAGGTTTCACACAGCAGGTCAGTCCTCTTCTGAGCCTACTCAGGTCCAGTAGTGTTCTGAGGAGGTTACTGGAATGCCACATTTATGTCTGGCACCAGCTTGTGGGTGAGGGTGACACTTGGCATCTACCAAACCAATGGGATAAAGGTTCCCATGGGTTACCCTACCGACATTTGTAGCATTTGCTTTGTGCTCTACTGCAAACAAGCCCACAGTGCCCTCCTTGCCTAAATCCAAGATGGTGAAACCCTTCTCCCCTTGTGCAGAACCTGTGTGCCCACCCAAGAAAGGTGGCCAGAGAAATGAGCAACCCCTCCTCTGTGGTCTTTCCAATCCAGAGTATTTGCAATTGACACCATAGTCATGGGATTTCACAGTCACAGTAATCACCCATCATGTCCTAGCTCACCTCCATCATACATTCTGCTTTAGTCCTGATGTACTTCATTCCTCCCTGGCACTTTCAGCCTACAATCCTTGGTCCTAAAGTAGACCATCTATCACGAATTTGCTCTTATATCCAACCAAGTTTGATCCCTTGCAGTCCAATCCATTAGTGTAAACTTTACACTCTGGATAACACTGTATTAGTTGTATTGATAAACTATGAGGTAGGCAACCTAAATAAAGAACAGCTAGGTCTGAATAAAGCTGTCACATAATCTCTTCCAAGTCTCTAAAGACAGCAGGCTCTTGTCATATCCAGATTAGATTTTGGTATTGCCTTACAAGATGGAGTTCCCCAATTACATCAGGCCCAAGCAAAGCTTTCACTTGGTGGCAAGATTAGTTCATCATCCAAAGAAAAAAATGACAGCATCACTCCAGCTCTTATTGACCTCCATATAACATAATTCCTAAACTTTATACCATAAAAAATTCAACAAAATCATAATCCTAAATTAATTTTTTTATTAAAAATATGTTTTGGACCATTTTTCTATTGTAAACAGTACATAATATATTTTTAAATGAAATAAATATTTGAAGAGTGAAATATTATAAAAGTGCTACATTTTGAAGCAATATTTCAGTAGAAAAATTAATTTTAAAAACAATTATATTAGAATTTTTTCTAAAATGTTTACTTCTTTAAAATATATTTTAGAAAATTGCTATTTTGCAAATCATTTTTAAAATGTACATTTTTTAAACAAAATTAGATTACATTTCATACCATTAATATTTTTTTATTTTAAATTAGATTATATTCCAGAAAATGTATATATTTTGACATTTCTATAAAATATTAATTTTATAATTTTTCCCTTCATTGAAATATTTTTCAATTATTTTTGATTTTGTAAATTATTTTAATATTTGCATATTGAAAAGATTTTACACTTAATACCATGAATATATTTTTTATTATTATTAAAATAAACACTTTCAAAAATAATAAATTAACAAAATAAATTATAAAGTTATAAAATATTCATTTGCATATCATTATCAATATTACCATAAATTTCACTTTAAAATATAAACTTTTTAAAAATCTCCCCACCCTTATTCTCTAAAAACCCAACATCCAGCTACTAAATTGTAATAATTTCATAACGAAACACAAATAAAAAAAGCAAACATATACAGTTAAACACACTACAATAAATTGCATACAACTGAACACTTACAAATGATTTTACATGCACGACATTTCCTATAAAGATAGCACTAAAAACTATGGGGCTGATTACGATGGCGGACGGACTTCAGTCCGTCGCCATCGTATCGGGGAGTGGGACCGCCCGCCTACAAGGCAGCGATCTCATTAGCAGCGCCAGGATTGGCTAGAGCAGAGATGCCCCCTGCCCATTAGGAGACCGGGGGGCCGGGGGCTGCTGCATGAAGCAAGCAACCCTCGGTCCATCGGCCCTCGCTCTCCTAAGGGGAAGGCAGTAGTGTGCATGTTCGGGCTGGTCGTAAAAATGACCATGCCCAAAACCGAACATGCGTACTATTGCTGCGCTCACTGCTTGTTGTCTCCTGTCAGTCACCATCACTGGTAAGTGGGTGTGGCCCGGTCAGGTGCCGGCCCGCCGGAACAGCCGCGCGGCGCGAGTGCGACTCACTCGATTTACTAACTGAACACAACAATCATCAGACATTAGTACTGTACTGTGTAGAGCGAGAACGATGGGCCCTGGGGGCATGTGGCATTAGTGGCAGGTGGGGCAACGCCCCAGCGCCCAAATGGACAAACCGCCACTGCCCAGCGCCCAAATGGACGCACCGCCACTGACCCCCTCTCTTACATGCGGTCGCCGCGGGGCAGCATAGCAAGGGACCGCCACGGGCGGCCAAAGGTCTAGCTATGCCACTGCTTGTTCGTATTTCTTCCTGAGAAGCCATGAATGCAAAGGGCAGGTGTGGTTCCACTTTACACTGTGCCATAGTGTTCAAGCTGCACCTGGCTGACGACCAAATGGATGAACCTGATCTGGAATTGCTTGTTTTCCTGTTTGGAGGGAACCTACCCTGGCGGCTCAGCCTGGGCGCTTCTAACTGGAGTAGGACAAAGTCAAATTTGCCTGTTTTAGACGCTGCATAGAGCAACATAGTAGGGTAAAATCAATGGAATGCGGTCCGATTAATTACCATTGACTAAAATTAATTCAACCCTTCTATCTACCACATTTTTGTCTTTCTAAGTTGAACCATTGAAGGCAAAACAGTCTAATGGACTGTGTATCTTTATCTCTCGATGTCCCATAGAAGAGCGATGCCCTGGGTGCCACATATCATATATAGCCACTAAAATGTAATCTTTTACTTTAGGAAATGTTTTTGTTTCTCGACGCTCCCCGAATATTATAGCTATTTGTTTTTTCGCACCATGCTTTAGTTTCTGTTTCTATAATTTGAAATGCTTTCTTCAAGTTATTGTGAACAGAAACAAAACCTCCCTGACTGAAATTCAGAATCTCCTCAGGCATGATTTTAGAAGATATTAAAGTTGACAGATTGTAACCATCAACTGAGCGCTGTGGTTACAAATACTGACAGTGCTTCTTTGCAGTCAGTTAAGATTTGACACCCTATTAAGTTCAAGTTGCAAGAGCGTATTCTTTATTATTACAATATAAAAGGAAACAATAAATGAAAAAAATACTTCCAATTGCTTAATCTTCAACGGGTTATTGAAAGATCAATTAAATGCTTATTGTGTATTTTTTTTTATGAAAGCACATGGGGTAAACACTCTTGATGAGTTTAGTGTATGCACATATACACAAGTGCTAAAGGCATCAGACACTGATACAAATAACAGGATGGAACCAGTATCAGGTACAGGGCAGATGTGACTCACTTTATCTGATCAGCACAAAGGCAGGGAACTCAAGTCAGGTACTAGTTGAGAAGTGCTATATGCTATGTCTGCGATACGTTGAATGTGTGTGAGATACACGCTCATATGTCTTCTGCTGTGTTCTTATGTGGCATATTTAAGTGGCTAATGTTGCTGACAGTGACGTATCTGTATTGTGCTGGAAGTATATGTGATTTGTTTGGGTGTGGGGGGGCTTTTAGTTGGAAGTACGTGACATATCTGTATTGTGCTGGATGTATATGTTTTGTTTGGGTGTGTGGGGGCTTTTAGTGGGGAGTGCTGTAGAGAGCAACAAGGTTGACATCTACATGACATATCTGTTTAGTGGTGATGTTGACTAGATGTGTCTAATGTGTGCTCTCAATGGATATTGCTGGTGTGTGCAACACAGTAGTGGACTATGTGGCAAAGATGTGACATGCTGCATGTGTGTAAGAAGTTATGTTAAATATTAGTCTTTCCTATGGAACGATGCATATATTACATTACTTACACGTGAGCTCTTCCATTTAGTCATGACACACATCAAATAAAGCCAAATAATACAATACCAGCCCTTTCACAGGAGAAAAGAGCAGGTGCGTGGCATCTTGGATACTGACATCATCAGACTCATTGCTGCAACTGTACCATATTGTACCTTTGCGGCCTACATCTAGTGGCGGCTCAGGGACATTAAAAGTAATAGATTGAAGATAAGGACTTTTTAATGTTACTGTCACAGGCTGTGATGGATCAGTTATGGTACCCAAGTGGGAGTTTCTGGAGTCTAAGGACTGAAGGGGATATGGCAGAGGGCTGGACAGTGGTCACATAACATACCCAACCTGTGCATCTCAAGAAGTGTAGGCTCACTTGCTTGATCTATGTATATACTAGAAAAGACCACGCAAAAGGGTGATAATGTGGCTTTTTTAGGTTAGAGAGACATAGGAGCGGTGTGCTAAATAGTACAGAGAAAAGACACTCAGGCTGGAAAGAGGACATACCCAAGGGCAGATGTACAAACCCTTAGCGCCACTGGAGCATTACTTTTTTGATGCTTCGGTGGTGGTATGCTCCACCATATTTACAAAGTGGCATTGAGCCACCTTTTGTGGCTTAACACCACTTTGTAAATATGCTACCCTTTCACGCAAGTATCTGCGTAGAAGGGGCGTGCAATGGGTGTTGCTGTGGGCGTTCCACCGCACCACCCATTGCTTTTTGACGCTGCCCCAGATTTACAAAGAGCTGTAAATCTTAGGCAGCGACAGAAATTAATGCCATGCAACAGCAGGCGTTAGAATGATGATACAAGGAAAAATACGTTTATTTCTCCTCATTTTTTCTTTTTGTATGTGTGCTGCATTCTGCAGCACACATAGAAAGAGCTAAATGCCATTAATGATTGTTTATGTGCATGAAGGTGTCCCTTTCTGCACATAAACAATCATTAAATAATGACGATTTGCTACTTCTGTGTGCTGCAAAATGCAGCACGCATAGAAGTAACAAATTGCCATTATGGACTGTTTATGTGCAGGAAGGACAATCATTCCCTGCAATGCAGGTGCCTGCGTTGGTGCTAGGCAGCTAATTTTAACGCTATGGGGAACACAGGGGTGCACCATATTGTTATAAATAAAGCGCATCCCTGCGTTTTGGAAATGTCGGAGCGCAGCGCTACCAAATAAGGTGCAGCTCCGCACTCCAACATCTCTTTGTAAATATCCCTCCCACCCCAGTGTTTATTTGTAAAAGAATGAGTGCTGGGGTACATTTTTTCTCAGAAGTCCACCGGCGCCGATTGTCACTATTGCAGAATACCAAGGCTCTTTAGTCTTTATTTTACCTCATGGCTATTTTATCTGCCAATATAATCTGCTGCCCCCATATTGCACTCTTGTAGGTTGCTTTCTAACTTTTTTTTGCCGTTTCTCAGAATTTCTCTTCCTCCTTCTTTGGCCTTTCCCTGCCTTCCTCTTTCTTGTTCTGAGTCAACGCCTCCTAATCAAAAATAAGTTCTGGTCCCCAAAAAAGAGTGAACGTGGGTTCCACCTGCAACCACCGGCTCAAAATAAGTACTAAATATACCAATGGCGGTGTAGGAGGCAAAGCACACCAGTCATGTCAGGAAGAAGATTTGGCAGGCATAGGCTGGACCTAAGTGTCCTATTGGGTAAAGGGTATGTGCGCTCATCTTGAAAGAGATCATCTCCAGGATTAGACAGATTCCTCTCAATGAAGTCTTTTGAACTGTGTACAACTGTCAAACCCCAAGTCTTAGGGAGCAGTAGCCCTCAGAAGCCCATCGACTGGCAGCAGAGGATCAGCGTGACCAGATGATGGGAAAAGGTTTTTGGGAGGGTAGTGTAGGGATGGAGATCTGAAACGAGAAATCAGGAACATCCTTGTGTGGCACAATATTTACCAGAAAGTTTTAATGTGATTTCTTCTACTATTGTCTACTTTTATGCAACACAATATTACCCAATTGGAAAGATGCTTAATAGGGCGACTACATTATAACATCCACAGCAAATATTTCTATTGAATGATTTCCTAACTAAATAATCACAAACATGTTTAGTGCAATCTTTCCACCTTTACTTAAACATATGTTGCTTCACACCTTGTACTTGTAATATGCATACTGCACATTGCTTCCCTGAAATTACAAACCCATTAACTCTCAAAGTATTTCTTCTCAAACTAGCTTTTAGTCTTTCATTAGCCAGTCTTCACCCTCGCGTTTGTATAATCTAAAATGTCCCTTCATTCGCTGTCTAGTCAGTTTTAGCAATACCAAACGGACACACCCTTTCCTTGTGTGTTTCCCTGAACGAATGCCATCACCTTCCTTCAGGGGTCCCCAAAATAGCTTACATTTCAATTCCTTCCAGTACCCAAAATTAAGAACACTTATCCTAACTAAAGCAAGTCATATCCACTGCAACCTGAGTTCCATGTTTTCCAAAAACGATTATCTCCTGTTGCTAGGGAGAATCCGGATAGCAACACTGCACTTGAGGAAATCCTGAGTCACGAGCAAAGCGGCTAGGGCATGGCTGTAATTATAGCTGCATTTAAGAATGGCCTCCAAGGCTTTCAGCAATCTCGTGAGAGTTCTCTTTTCCCTCACACGAGCACTGAGAAATCTCGGCCACCTTTTTGCGCTCCAGCCAAGGCTCCAGACCGAAGCCTAGCAACTCCACAATCACTGTACTGATGCATGGGAGTGGCCAAAGATCTGAAAAGCACACCTGGATCAGTGTAATTTAGTGCTCACACATTTATTCATTTAAGGTTTGCATATTTACTCGAATATTAACCTGTGTGCATTGTAAAATCTAAACTGCTGGTGTGTGTGACTGACTGTATTATTTATAGTGAAAAGTCACATTTATATAATTGAACTATAACCTATGTGTTTGCTCATGTTACCTACGCTCATTTGATTACTCTAGTGTCTTAAGACCATGACTGCCAGGACGCAGCGGTTCTGGGAGTACACAATAGGAGAATTACATAACCATTTGGAGAGGTGTTAAGGTGTGGTTATTAACGGTTAGGAGATATTGAGAAATTCAGTTGAGTGTTGTACGCTGATGAATAAAGAAGACAGTAACGAGCTCCATGTGTGTTGTGTTCATTTTGCATGCTCCCGGGCTGGGAAGGACACTACAACTGGCAACAAGTGCAGGATCTGTGCCCCAAAAGAAACAAGATCACTCTTCCTGAGAGTTTGAAACGTTACAGCAAACGTCTTGTGTGTGCCACAAGCGCCTCGTCGATGAGAAGCAGTTCGAGGTTGGTATGTGTGGAATCGAAGCCCCGCTCCAGCCCATCTACGGCCCTCGAAGAAGTTGAAAACCTAGCAGTGAAGCACCGTTGGAAAAGCTAGCCAAGACTTGCCAGCCACGCTGAAGTAGAAATATGGTGCTGCGCCATAACACCGAGCCATCATTCATACAGAACAAACGCTAAAGGCAGCAACAACCAGGTACCACGTAAAGGCAGTGACAACTAGCTACAACATAAAAGGCAGCGACAATCAGATGTAACACCAAAAGGCAGTGAAAACCAGGTACAAACAGTAAAGTTTACTCACCAGCCTGACAACCTCAAAAGTGAGCAAGGTGGCTTGAAAGTGAACATTGGGGTTAAGCTCGCAAGTTTGTTGGTCCCCGGAGAAGCTGCCGAAGACTGAGGAATTCGGGAGCCGGTGGCATTCAGCACAACTTAAAAAGTCTTCAAGGTAGCGAAGGCTCCCAGTAGATGTCTCAAGAGACATGGAGTACGGTGCTGCTGCCTTTTAGAAAACTCTGCCACCATTCAATACCTCCAAAAACAGAATATTGCTGCCAGATAGACCACATGGATCGAGACCTTCGATTAGTTCATAGATGCTCTGGAAGCAGTAAATGATGGAAAATCATTAAATATTTAAAGAATCATGCTGGGGATGGAGTAAAAGAAGTGATAAAGAAAATCTCACAGACTGAGACAATCTCGTACCATCAAATCAAAGAAGCATTAGGAGCTAAGTTCAATCTGACTATGAAAGGTAAATTTTCAATCAAGTGAGCCAAGTTGGTGAAACAATGGATGAGTTTGCTGAGAGACTTGACGTACTTATCAAACATTGCAAATTTAGTGAAATGAATGATAAAGAAGCCATGCGCCTCAGAGTCATTGATGGCTGTCTTATGGACTTGTTCAGAAGATGCATGTTAAGAGAGACGCTCAGTTTATAAAAAGTGCTAATGCCTGCAAGAGTCGAGGAAAGAGCAGATCTGCAAGCTGCTGACATGGAAGTTGGAACCGCAAAGAGTGAATCAGCACTAATCATGAAGAGCCAATACAATTACAAAGTAGATACGCGTAAGTTGACAACCAAAGAAAGGAAAGCTGTGTTTTCATTTCCACATGAAAGCAAATATTCAGCCATTGGACAGATGTGCAAAGGTTGTGGAAGGAAAACACCCTCATAACGTTTTGCAAAGCTAAAGAGAAACCACATGCATCGCAGCATGATGACAAAATGGACACCAGAAAGTTTCAGAAACATTCTCGCCACACCTACAAAGACAAAAAGCAACCTCAGTTGCAACAGGTGGAATCTAAACAAAGCCAATCATCGTCAAGTTCGTCCAACAAAAGTTTGTCGACGTCACAATCGAGCAACAGTGAAGAGGGTGAATGTGCAATGACCATATCTGCCGAAACGAGACATGCACATGGGGGGCTTGCTGCTTGCAAAGATGATCGAATGACAAAAACAAGTGAGTCAATGAAACAAAAGCATTCATGTGGACACTGCCCCAAGATCATACTAAATGTCAACGGTTTCCCCATAAACTCTGTAACTGACAGTGGTACATCGATCTACATCATGCCAGTCGAACAGTTCAACAATTTGTTGTCCGTACCGTGACTCAATGCATAAAACACAAAGTTGTAAACATGGGCTGCTTCGAAACCATTGCAGAGTCAATGATCATTCACGGCAACCTTATGACATAAAAAGACGTCTGTGCAAGCCCCAATCCACATTCTTCAAGGTATTTCGTTCAGTGCATGTCTACTCAGTTTCTCAACTGCTGCTGACATGGTACTATCATCTATCAATTATAACCTACATACGCAATCTGAAATTGTGAGTCAGTTCCAATTGTTATTTAATGGCCTAGGAAAGCTCAAGACAATGAAGGTGCAACTTCACATCAATGAAGACATCCAGCATGTTGCACAGCAACACCACAGAATAGCATTTCGCCTGCAAGAAGCAGTCGAAAAGTAACTAGCAACGCTATTGAAGCACAATATCATTGAGCGCTCTACTGGTCCCACACCATAGGTTGTCATCCATAGTGACAGTGCCAAAAAACAGACAGTGGAAGTGCAGTGCGCATTTGAGTGGATATGTGCCAGGTCAACAAAGCATTCGAGAGAGAAAGACATCCGAGTCCACACATTCAAGACATGATCATGGAGCTGAATGGAGCTAAAGTCTTCTCTCGCCCTGACCTGAACAAGGGATCCACCAACTCGAATTGGAATAAAACTACAGGTACATTACCACTTTTTTAACTCATGTTGGTTTGTTCAGATACAAAAGGTTGAGTTTTGGAGTATCATTTGCTGCAGAAATATTCCAAGATGTCATACGTAGAATATTTTAACCTGTTACGCATGCTTTCAATTACAATGATAACACACTGGCATTTGGGACAACATGGAAGGAGCATGATAAGGCTCTCAAACAAGTGTGTCAGTCACTTACAAATGTAGGTCTCACTCTAAATACAAAACAGTGTGAATTTCACAAAACTGAACTCGAGTTCTTTGGGCACATATTTTCTGATGGAGGAATGACTCCTGATGCAGATAACGTACAAGCACTATTGCCCTCCCCCCCAACCCCCACAAGATGTGACCATGGTACAATCCTTCTTGGGCATGGCCAGCTATTGTTCAAGGTACATTCATGGCTTTATTACAGTGAGTGCCCCATTGAGAGACGTGACTAAACAAAATGCCCAGTTCCGATGGTCCTCTGAATGAGACCAAAGCTTCAAAAGGATAAAGCCTGCCATTGAAAATGCCACTAAGGTGGCTTACTTTGATCCTAAATTACATACTGAAATTACTGTTGATGCAAGTCTGGTGGAGCTGGGAGCAATCCTTGCTCAGCATAATGGGCACCCAAATGCTCAGAGACACATTGTGGCGTATGCTAGCCAAAGTTTCTCTGACACAGAACGTGCCTATTCTCAGCCAGAGAAGGAGAGTCTGGCTGTGGTATGGGCCTGCGAACACTTTCATGTGTTTCTTTACGGAAAGCATTTCATGATTATTACAGACCACCAAGCACTGCTTACCATATTCGGAAGCCCAAAAGCTAAGATGCCCCCTCACATTGAGAGGTAGGGGTTGCGTTTACAGGAATATGACTATACAATTGTGCATAAGCCAGGCAAGAACCAAAACAATGCAGATTACTTCTCACAAGTACCCTTACATCGGCACAGCTCAACATCGAAAACAGTTGAGAAGTACATCAACTTTATTGTAAGATCCAGCATGCCAGCGCCCTTATCCATTGAACAGATAGTTGCTGCTACAAAAGCTGATAAAGACATGCTTGCTTAAAGACATCATTTCAGCGCTGTCATGAAGACAAGTGTTCAATCTCTAAGTAATGATGTTGAATTTAAAAATGTCAAGAATGTACAGGATAAACTGTCTGTCACTAAAGAAGGCACTGTGTTAAGAGGCTCACGGATCATCATACTCAAGAGTCTCAGACATCAAGTCATTGAACTCACTCATGAAGGACATTGTTGCCACCAAATGAGCCCTGAGGGAATGAGTGTGGTTCCTGCGCTTGGACGAGAGAATTTAGAGGGATTTAAAGGAGTGCCACTTATGTAATTGCCTATTCCTAAAGTTATACAGCATCCACTCACCATGTCTGATCTTCCTACACATGAGTAGGAAAGAGTGGCCATTGATTTATTTGGGCCCCTAGCGAATGGACATCATCTCATGGTAGTAATTGACTAGTATTCCCACTTTCGGAGTCATCAACAACACATGACAAGGTCATTGAGCGGCTGGACGACATCTTTGCAGCATGGGCTTCCCAGATATCTTTAAATCTGACAATGGTCCACCATTCAATAGCAAGGAGCTCAAGGAGTTTCTAACTAGAGTCAATGGGCCCTATTCACAAAGGTAAACTTAGACGTTTGGTCTAAACTTACACCAAACGTCTAAGTTTACGACATTGGGAATTCACAAAGGGCATTTAGAAGGACTAACTTTATGTATGCACTCGGGGCAGATCTTTGCCCTGAGTGCCGACGCATAGATAGTACTCGTAAATACCCTTTGTAAATTCCCAAAGTCGTAAACACAGAGGTTTGGTCTAAGTTTAGACCAAACATCTAAGTTTACCTTTGTGAATCAGGCCCAATGTTGGCATCAAAAAGGTACACTCTTGTGGCCCCAAGCTAACGGTGTTGTGGAACGATTTATGGGCATCCTAAATAGAGTGATCCAACGTGCATCGTTCGAGGGATTGAGCTGAGTCAGGTAATATGTCAAGCGCAGTTTGCCTATCACTCGACTTCTTACCCCACCACTGGTGAGAGTCCTGCCACCTTGCTGTTTGGGAGAGCTTTAGGAACCAAACTACCACAGTGGACCATTGAATGAACTGGGAATGCTGACGAGGTTTGGCCACTGACATGCTCGAAAACGCCAAGTGAACACATATGCTGATCAACGTCAGAGAACTCAGGAACTCGTCATCGACGAAGATGACTGGGTTCTTGACAAACAAAAACTGAAGCAGAAAACAGAACCTCCATTTGCTGCTGAGCCTCTGAGAGTTGTGACACGCAAGGGACATATGATAATGGCGCAACGTCCTGAAACTACATCACAAGGGATTCATTACATCTCACACATCTATCTCGACATACATCAGCCCCTGTAATGGGGCTGCCCCACCTGACGGCCTAGCTCAAGCATCAACTCCTGTACCCTCAGTATGTTATGTTATGTTATACGACATTTATAATGCGCGCGGATACTCAGGAGTGTCCCGGCGTGGGAGCCAGTTAGAAGGAGACAGAAGGGCGTGGAACGTGGCTGGATGTTAATTAAAAAGCAGGGTTTTTAACTGCTTTTTAAAGAGCCTAAGGTCCTGGGTGTTTCGCAGATCGTAAGGAAGAGCATTCCAGGCTTTGGCCGCCCTGAATGAAAGGGAGCTGATCCCCCTGTTCTAGCAAGGCGATAGCACGGGATAACGGCGAGGCATTGCGCTGTAGAGCGTAGATGTCTTTGAGGCACATAGAAGTTGAAACGCCTCCTGAGATAGGAGGGCCCGGATTTATATAAGGCACCATGGACAAGAGTAAGGGCCTTAAACAGAACACGCTGCCCCACCGGGAGCCAATGCAAATCCCGGAGGTGTTGCGTTGTACTAGACCTACCAGAAATGCCCAACAGCACTCTTGCTGCCGCATTCTGAATGGTCTGGAGCTTTTTCAGCTGATATCCGGGAAGGCCAATATATAACGCATTGGCGTAATCGATACGCGACAGGATGAGGGCACGAGTCACCATTTCCTTCGCTGATCTGGGCAGTAATGGCAGGAATTTCCTGAGTAATTTCAAGGTGCCGAAGCACACTCCGGCCAGCTTTTTAATCTGTGAAGAAAAGCTGAGGTCCTCACTGAACCAGACCCCCAGATTCTTCACTGGACTCCCCGTTGAGTTAGGCATGGGGTAACCCGCAGGCCAAAGATCCTCCCTAAAGTGTGGAGGGAAGGATCCATAAAGGAGTACCTCAGACTTGTCCTCATTGCATTTAAGCTGAGCCTCCGCGAGCCATTTAAAGACTGCTGCAAGGCAGTTTTTGGCTAAGTCGGGGGACAGATCTTTTTCCTTCCACATAAAGAGGAGCTGGGTATCATCAGCGTAGGCTATGATCTTAGCACCCAGCTCCTCCGCCAGGTAGATTAACGGCGTGATGTATACGTTGAAGAGAAGGGGGCTCAAAGTAGACCCTTGAGGAACTCCCGTGGACACTTTTCTTGGTGCTGAAGAAAATGGAGGCAGCCAAACCTGCTGGGTTCTATTCTCTAGGAAGGTTTCAATCCAATCCCACGCCGAACCTGAGATTCTGATGTTGGAGAGACGGGCCAAAAGTTGGCGGTGAGGCACCGTATCGAAGGCGGCAGAGAGATCCAGTAAAATCAGGGCCGCTCTGCCGCCTGAATCCAGCGATTCTCTGAT
Organism: Calotriton arnoldi; assembly: GCA_963921515.1. NCBI lineage: Eukaryota > Metazoa > Chordata > Amphibia > Caudata > Salamandridae > Calotriton > Calotriton arnoldi. Next base: position 500,109 of record CAWUFW010012805.1, on the reverse strand, counting down.
AGCCTCCGACATCTCAACCAGGGCAGTCTCAGTACTGTATGTGGCTCTGAATCCCGACTGGGCTGGGTGGAGGGCACCAGTAGTCTCAACAAACTTGGAGAGTTGTTTGTGGACTGCCTTCTCACACACCTTTGCCACAGCCGGGAGAAGTGAGATAGGTCGGTAACTGACTAGTGTAGCAGGGTTTAGGGAGGGCTTTTTTAGCAGGGGGAGAAGTTTAGCCTGTTTCCACTCCGGAGGGACCACAGCGGTTTGAAGTGATAGATTGATGATATCCACTCATGGTGCATCTCAACTACCTCAGACCACGCGATCTTGCCATCAGTGCGAGCACATAGATGACTTATCGAACAAATATAAAATGCTGCTGTTGTTTACACCTTTTTAGTGAACAAGTGCGGAGATGTAGTGTCTTAAGATTATGAGCGCCAGGACCTTGCAGTTCTGGGCTGACTCAATGAGAGAATTACGTAACCATTTGGGGAAGTGCTAAGGTCTGGTATTTAACGGCAAGGAGATATTGAAAAGTTCAGTTGAATGTTATATGCTGATGAATAAAGACGTCGGTTATGCGCTCCATGTGTGGCGTATTCTTTTTTATGCTCTCGGGCTGAGGAGGACACTACACTTACCATTTTCTTTTTAATGTTCGCCTGACTGTGATTAGGCCTGGATCATTTGAACTATTTTATCATTAACTACATAGTGAGTTTCACGTTTTTCTTTCCTCTGCAGGTGCATATCAAGAAGTGCTCTTTGTTAGAATAGACTTTTTGTTTATTCTTGGGAATGGTTAGATCAGATATTTTATTTAGAACTTGACCATGGATGTGTAGTGCGAAGGAATGGGAAAGAGTCTCCTGTACCAGGCAGACTGGAATGTTACTAACTTCAAGGCTGTGCAGCTGCATGCTTTCCTGATGAACATTGGGAACCAGGAGGGTAGGGGGATCTACCTGTTCCCAGAGGTCAATGTCTTCTGATTGGACCATCCAGAGGGAGTTGGTGAGACAAAGCTTCCAGAACCTTCTACTGTGTATTAATTGTATGTTCATTGGATAGTTTAGCAGATGCTGTCTTGACTTTTCTGAGGGAAGAATTGTACTGCATTACAGATTTTGCTTGCCTGCGGTGTTGAGCTTTATGCTTGAGCATCTGAGCCTATGCCACTGAACATTAACTTGGTTAATCTGATGCTGACACCATCCTTCTAATTACCCCTTGCCACTTTCAAAGCATTATTTAGCATAGGGAGGTTTGTTTCTGGAACTAATATACGTCATGTTCTTGGCTTTGTACCTTGTTATATTTTGCATTTTCTTCTTCATAATTTACAAATTTAGACTGTACAGTTATATTGATATATATACCTTTTGGATAAATTGACTTATGGATAATAATGTTTCATGGTTTGGACATCATCCTCTATGTTGTCTTTGTGGAGCTAATTGGTTTCACTCTCACTGAAATGCATTGCTGATGCTAGCTCCTTTCATACACTTTCAGTCGACAATCAAAGGTGCGTATGGCCAGTGGAAGATGCTGTGTCGAGATTATACTAAAATATTTAGGCACAGAGAAATCTGCCGGATCTGATCCTACTCCTAACTCTGGAGCAAGTTGGGTAGTATATGTACACTTAGAGGGAAACGCTGAGTACTCTTATGATACACACCAGCACAGACCCTGACAACAACACTCTAACTGCATACAACATTTGAGATTATTTAATCAGAAATGCACACAATGCTAAAGATGAGGCCTAAGAAATGTATACAGCAGTCCTGATGAGGCTTCCAGAACTGGACACATGACCTTGGTGTGGCATTCAGAACTGAACACAATGTTCTAAATATGGCCATTTGAAGTAATAGCAAAACACCACATCAGGGGTCCTATTACAGATAGGGGGCACTTTTCCTGTTTGCGACATGACGCACCTTTAAGTAGGTGCACCGTGCGTAAACAGGGAAAGTGTGTCATATTATGAAGATTGCACTGCCCTCAGGGCAGTTGCAAACTCGTGCTTCCCTTTGGGGTAGCGCATTCAAGTGAAATATGGAGCGTCTGCTTCAAAGTCACTCTGTGTTTCCCTGTACTGGGGGCAACCTGCCTGCACATTTAAGAGAGATTAGAGATCCCCTTGCAGGCGAGTACAGTCAGTGACTGCACACCCCTGCAAGGGGATGCCTGGGGTGTCCATAGCACCCCTTGACCCCTCCAGAGGGCTGCAATCAGGGGATGCACTGACAGTGTGCCACCTTTATGTGGCACACTTTAAGTGTGCATTCTGACATCTTCTTTGCCTTTGCGCCCGTGTCCATAATATGGCACAGTCGAAGAGGGAAACGCTGAGTGCTCGTATGATACACCCCAGCACAGATCCTGACAACAACACTCTAACTGCATACAACACTTGAAATGATTTAATCAGAAATGCATACAATGCTAAAGATGAAGCCCAAGAAATGTATACAGCAGTCCTGATGAGGTCGCCAGAACTTGACACATGACCTTGGTGTGGCCCCCAAAACTGAACACAATGTTCTAAATATGACCCTTTGAAGTAATAGCAAAACACTACTTCAGGGGTCCTATTACAAATAGGGGGCACTTTTCCTGATTGCGACACAACGAACCTTTAAATAGGTGTGCTGTGTGCAAACAGGGAAGGTGTGCTGTAATATGAAGAATGCGCTGCCCTAAGGGCAGCCGCATACTCGTGCTGCCCTTTGGGGCAGCACATTCAAGTGAAATACAGTGCATCTGCTTCAAAGCAACTCCGTGTAGAGATCCCTTGAAGGTGGGTACAGTGAGTAACTGCACCCGCCTGCAAAGGGAAGACTGGGGTGTCCATTGGATCCCCTTCCCCCCCTCCAGAGGGCTGCAATCAGCAGACGTACTGACAGAGTGCCACCTTTGTGTGGCACACTTTCAGTGCACCTCTGACAGCTTCTTTGCCTTTGCGCCTGCGTCCATAATACGGCACAAGCGCAGAGATGACCTTATTTACATGGAGCCATGCCCCCATGCAAATGAGGGAAAGCCCTCTTGAGATAGCGCTGGTGCTGCATGTGCACCTGCACTATCTGTATTACAGAAGGGGTCACACAAGCGTCTGAAGCCCCTTCTATAATACCAAAGTGCCCTGGGGGTGCACAAAGAGGGTGCACATGCCTGCTGCGCTCTTGGAGCACTCTCTATAATATGGCCCCAGAAATCTTAAACTGGACATGATGATTTTTAACCTGATGCAACCCTGAGTAATTACCAGTGGCTGAGATTACTAAAGTGGTAATAGGTAGTGAACAAAAATGAAACCTAATACTTACCTATACTTAACCCAGAACGCAGTAAAACGCAGAATGGAGCAAAACTGTGATAAAAACGACATGGCTGCTTTTACTTTCAGTAAACACATCCATTAGCCAATCACATAATGACCTCTCATCTCCATGTACCACTGTATACTGTAAACTTACCATGGGATACAGCAGAACAATATATAACTATGTCTTTTTAAAACTAACAACTTTCACACTACCTACACAATTTACACATACTACCAAAAATCAACATTTCCACCTCATAATGTATATTGCTGGTACGTAACATTTATATCTATTCACACTCTTTCTCGCTATGTCTGTTTCAATAACATACTCTACTCTATGCCACTCTACTGCACGCCACTGTACTCTACACCCCTCTACTCTATGCTAATCCACTTTGCGCTATTATACTGTATACCTCTCTGTTCTTTGACACTCCGGTCTATGCCACTTCACTGTACATTCCTCCACTGTATGCTATTCCACTGTACGCAACTCCACTCTACGACCCTACACTCTATGCTATTTTACTCTATGCCAGTCCACTGTGCACTACTTCAGTGTACACTACTGCACACTCTGCTATTCCACTGTATGCTCAACTTCACAATCCAGTGTATACTATCACACTGTACAACACTACATTCTACACCACTCCACTACACGCCAGTCCACTGCATGTCACTGCACTCTACGTTTCTACAGTCTATGCTATTCCACTGTATGACACTGTACGACACGCTACTCCACTATAAGCCACAGCATTGTACATCACTAGACTGAACGCCACTAAACTCAATGTTATTCCACTGAGCACTACTCCACTGTACGCTACTCCACTCTATGCCATGCAGCTGTATGCTACTCCATTGTAAGCCAATGCACTCTATGCTGTTCCACTCTATGACATTCCACTCCACCCCGCTCCACTCTATCCCACTCCAGTGTACGCTATTCCACTGTATGCCACTCCACTCTGTGCCACTCCACTCTATGGCAGTTCACTCTATGCTATTCGACTTTATGCCACTACACTGTACCTCACTCCACTCTCTGCCAGTCCACTCTACACCACTCCACTGTACACCACTCCGCTCTATGCCACTCCACTCTATGCTATTGCACAGTACACCACTCCACTCTACCACACTCCACTCTACGCCACTGCATTGTACGTCATTCCAGAATACGCTATTCCACTGTATGCTGCTACACTGTGCGACACTCCAGTCTATGGCTCTCCACTGTACGCCACTCTACTGTACACAATCCACTCTGCACTATTCCACTGTACACAACTCCACTGTACCACACTCCACTCTGCACTATCCCAATCTATACCACTCCACTCTACGCCACTCTGCTGTATGCCCTCTACTATATGCTTTTCCTTGGTACGCCACTCCACTGTATGCAACTCCACTCAAGGCCACTCAACACTGCTTTACTCTATGCCACTCCAGTATACGCCACTCCATTGTACCACATTCCACTCTACTCCATTCCACTCCACCACACTATGATGTACGACAGTACACTTTAAGATACTGCCCTCCCCTGTACTGTACCACACTCCACTTAATGATGCTCCACTCAACAACTGTAAACTGTATAATTAGAAAAATATATATATTAAAAAAATAAAACCATTAATATTCCATGACAAAAACAAAGGTTAAGGATAAGTTATAGTTAGGAAACTTTATTTCTTCTTTGTATACAAACCTAACAAACTACACAAACATTAGAAATTCTAACATTATAGTTATAACTTTAATGTATAATGTATGCACCACTTTCAAATGACTATAAGTCTTAGCTATAACTTAAATCTATTCTTCACGCACCATCTTCAAATTACTATAAGCCGCACACCTCCGTATACAGTCTTGTCACCTTACTCGCAACACTACATCAACTATAACTCGCCCCTTCTTCATGCACTAGTTCTACTCTTGCTTATTACGTAACTTATAGCATGAGAAATCATAGCATTCATCACAAAACTTATGATACCTGAAATCACATAATTTCTCGGAACACAAAAAGTTTAAGACAATGTTTGTTAAAATGTTGACTTTTATGATAAACAAAGTGGAGGTTACTATCAGTAGGCTTGGCATGGGGGCAAAACAAGGATCAGGAACTTTGGTACTAATCCATGATACCATCTTTAGATCAGCTAGTCGGGGCTGTAGAAAGGCAGGGTTATTCAACATATCAGAGGTAGGGATCACTGTTGGGAGGGAGCGCCACACTGGAAGGGGAACAAAATGAGTAGAAAGCAATTCCACCTCAACCTGTTTTATCTCGCTTAAACAGCATTCTTTAACAAACTCAACAAGAATGGGTAGCCAGGTTATAGAGAGCGTTCACCAAATGTCTGGCACCCAGTAGTACACTATTAATATATTCAGGTGGTGCTCTAGGACAAAGGTTAGCTACCATACAACCTCAAAACATAACCCCAGAATTAGGGGTAAATGTAATCATAAACAAAAGGAAAGTCCTGAGCACTCAAATAGTCAATCATCAAATATCTGAAGTCTTGAGAATTCAAGGATTCACGGACAGACAGCCGTATTACATAAAACTCTGCAGCCAACACGTCTTTCGTTGTGCGGCGAGTATGCCCTCGACTTCCTCAGGGCTGCAAAGTAGTACTGTGTTGAGTTGATTCAAATAAAGTGATAATACCAATAGTAATTCTAATCATCAAAACGTTCTTGTAAATTCCAATAGTGCGCACAGCAGCCGCTAACTTTCGTATGGGGAGTACTTTGTGGCACAGGTTACTATTTGACCGGATTCTATTGGATACTGGAACTATGACAAACATCACTACTTTTTCGCTGACTGCTGTGCGCACTATTGGAATTTACAGGAACTTTTTGATGATTGGACATACTCGCCGCACGTGTTGGCTTCTTGCTTTTGTACCAACATTTTATGTACTATGGTTGTCTGACCGAGTTTCAGCATATCAGAAACCACAAGATGGAGATGGTGTAAAAGAATACTTGAAATCTCAAGACTTCAGAAATTTGATGATTTACTATTTGAGAGCTCAGGACTTTCCTTTTTCTTTAATATCAATTTTAATAAAGCATACTGAAGATCATCTCATGCAACGTTAAAGGTCTCAACAATACTGCTAAACATGAGGCAATCCTAGGTTGGCTTACAGATCTAAAACCTGATATTATTCTTCTCCCGGAAACTCATTTCAAGAAAAATCAGTCTAAGATCTGGACCCCTCAATTAGTAAAAGAAGTGTTTTGTTTTTTTAACCACTCTATACATTGTGAAGTATTAAGTGTTGAGCCAGATCAAGACAACTGCTGGATCATAGTTAGCCTTAATCCAAAATGTTAAATTCACATTTGTTAGTTACTATGAACCAATTGAAGATGATTCTCTTTCACTGAAACAATATGTTTATCCCCAATGAATTACTCTAGGCTTTAAATAATTGGAGGTGACTTTAACTTTCTCTAAAACACTACTTTAGACTGGTCAAATTGATTCTTGGCACTTGGATTTGGATTACCCCCCTCTGAGAACGTACTCATGCTTTTCTAAGTGCCTTAATGCTGCGGCTTGAATGAACTTCTTTTTCACATCTCGTCAAATAAAAGGGGAAAAATAGAAATGCTGCCTAATTGTTTTTCAGATCAATCCGCCATATCAAAAGACATTATTGTAAATATACAACTCCCTACTTTCAGATGGGCATTTAAGACATGTTTATTAGCAGACAAAAATTGAGTCTGAAGGAATTCTAATTTAATTTCAGAATTTTTCTGAATTAATGAAGGCTCCTCAAGGTCCTCCACCACTTGGGATGCTTTTAAAGCTACCTTATGCGGTGAAACGATAACCTTTTCATCCTTCCTACATAGAAAACAACAAATTCAATTAATTTAAACACAATCTTCTATTTAATTAGCAGCCTCTCAATTTATAAATATGGGCTCACATTGCAATAACCTCAAATGGAAAACATCATGTCAAATGTTGCATGATTTTTATGCGAAAGAAGAAATAGTTAACAACAGAATGGTTAGCCAGAGCTCAAATGAAGAAAACAAATGCATTGATAAAATGTTAGCCTGGACCACTAAAGATTCTCCAACTGTTAATAATTATTAGGAAAATTAAAAATCATAATACAAAACAAACAACCCCCAAGCAATATGATATTGAGAAGATTTTCTTAGATCGCTACATAAAAATCAAGAAACTAGTACTGTCTGCAGAAAGCAAATACTAGACTACTTGGAGCAATTGCCCATAACCGAAATATCAACTGACCACATTCACACACTTATTCAATCTATTGCACATGCTGAATTTTATTGGCATTATGTGGCCTCAGGAATGGTATGAGAAAAAGATGGCCTACTGGTTGAATTCTATATGCAGCTCATTTCATTATTGAAAGAATCATTTTATGAGGCAACTGTAGTGTGTTTTTTTTAAAAACAAAAGACAAGAATTAAATTGAAGCTGCGTCTAATAGACCTATTCATTTATTTAACTCTGATTACAAGTTCTTTGCTACAATTCTGGCCAGTCGTCCTACACAGGCTATCCTAGGTTTTTTACCTGTGTGTTCAAAACAAATTACTTGATGGAAGCAATAGACCATTTTTCTATAAACACAAATAAAACAGCCTTAATAATGGTGGTTGCTGAAAAAGCATTTGATCTGGTTAGCTGGGATGTTTTATTCCTCATTTAGGATACATTCGGCATCCTGAAGCCATTTATAGCAATCCAGAGGAAATTATAGTCATGGGCTTCAGCATCCACCATAATTAATTTAAAACAAGTGGGTAAAATCAGACCAGAATAACATTAGAGGGCTGTCCCCTTTCCCCGCTATTATTTACCTTATTCATTGAACTATTAACAATTAAGATTTGCATGGTTACATTAATATTAGCAGCAACCTGTAATATGGTTAAACTGAAATTATTCAGAGACAATTTGATTTTGTACCTGAGGGCATATAAAGAAAATATTCAGTATACATTTGAGCAATTGTCCCAATTCTCTCAGATCTTAGGCTATAAAATCAATAATAGTAAAATCAAAGGTATTTTAATAAAAGCATCCTGCCGGAATCATCCTCCTATTATGCGGCCCAACTATGATCAACATTGTCCAATATGTAAAACAAAAGCAGAAGACACCATAAGACAACTAGATGTGGAAATGCAGGGAACCCAGGGGTTTCCCACAGACTACGGGAAGAGCAGAAGAACCACGCGAGCCTTACAGACAGTGTGACCCTACTCACAAAATGCAAATACCTCTCCTCAGTACACACGGAGGGGGGGTCGAGCAGGGGAACTCCTATCCTGGATAATATGAGCGGAAGATAGGCTGCCTCCCATTACGCATATTAGAGACTCATTGGGGGCGATGGTCCACACCTAGTATGACATTCATGCGGTTTTCACCAAACACTACCAGACTCTCTACGGGGCGTGCCGACCCGCCACCTGTAGGCATGGTGGAGGCATTCTTCGCCAGGGTGGCTCTGTCGCGGCTGTCGTGGTTGACTGGGAGGTTCTTGGAGTCCCTATCACTGAACCTGAGATTAGGGGTGTCCTGAGGAAACTGGCACATGGTAGGACACCTGGTACGGATGGACTGCCGGTTGAGTTTTACCATTGGCCTCTGGCATGCTCCCCAATACTACTATGGAAGCATTGATAGTGTTGATTTTCAAACCTTCTGGGATGCAGCATCTTACCACCCCCTTTCCATGCTAAACCTGTATTATAGGATAGGTTTATACCTCCTATTATTATAGGTACTTATTCCCCATCTTAGATGAGGCGCCACCATAGGATTTCCCCGGAAGCGGTGGTGCTCTCCATAGAAGTGCATAAGGCATTCAACATGTTGGACTGGGAGTAGCTGACGATTTTAATGCGTGGGATGGTTCTTCCCTTCTGTATGAGAACGTACGGGATGTTGCATATTGGACCCCTTCATGATTCACAGGGGTACAAGGCAGGACTGCCCTCTTTCACCAATGCTGTTTGCATTGGTTATTGAACCATTTGCCAGCATTTTGAGGTCTGAGGGACAGGTAAGGGGCATTTGATTGCAGAACATGGAGCGAACATCATTTAGCTATATGTGGATGTTATGCTACTATACCTGAGAGACCCTACTTTGGAGATAGAATGGGAGGTGATGGTCTTGGAAGAGCTGGCCAAGGTGCCTTGCCTCCACAAAAATTGGAACAAAACCTGGGCATTCCTTGTGATGATTCCCCAACAAGAGCCCCATGTGACTGTCCATTCATTCATGGGGGTCAGGCTATATCACTTGGATGCTGAAACCAGGGAAGGCAGCCTGGGTCGGGCTCTGTGGACCTTGTGGGGTAGCAGAGCTTATTGGTGAACTCTTGAATTGCCCATTATGGCTAGGCTAAAGCTGACAAAATTGATTGTGTTATCTGGAGTACTATATTACTGCAGAAAACCTCCCGATCTGGATCCTGCAAAGCTGTTTTGGTTCCCTCAACACACTGCTTCGAGAGCTGATATGGGCATAACAGGGTTTCTTTGAGCACGCTACAACAACCATCGCGAGAGGGGGAGCTTGGGGTATATAATTATGAATACTGTTATTATGTGGCGCAACTCCAGTGGCTGGCGCAATAGAATTCTGGCACCATTGAGGCGGAAATAGGGGAATTCGGAAAAGACCACAGAGGGTTTTGGCAAGCTTCCGAAAACATAAAGAATCGTCTAGGGAATTGTTTGAAGTAGCCAAACCCACTGTCAGGGATTATTGTCTCATACAAGTTCCTCCCTACATTGCCCCGTATCTTTTATATGTAAATAATGTGCATGAAAGGAATTTGTTGTCTAGATTCAGGTTGGGGTCTTTTCGTTGGTTGATATGTTTCCCCCTGGGTCAGTATTCTTCGGAATCTATTACTATTTGCCCTTGTGATGAACACTCGAGTCAAACCATTTTACATTTTGTATTTTTTTGTCAATTTTATCTTCCATTTACCAGGAAATTTTTAATACCTCTCCTACGCAGACACAAATTTTAAAAGTGCAAAGCGGTGTTGTACTTTTTGCAGGAACTCAATGATCGTGATGTCTGTTTTGCCGTTGGGAGTTTTTTGAAGTGTATTCTAGCAAAGAGAAGGAGCATGTTGTTTTAATTTTAGTGTATTTTACCATTTTTTGTATGGATTGTATCAGTATTCCTGTTAAATTGCTTACCCCTGCTGCTAACTCCTCTATAGGACTGATTTTATTATTCAAGTATTTTTGGATAACATTTGCTGCTATTGATGGTTACAGTCGATCTTTTTGCACTATTGGATAATACCTGCTGCTACCTATGAACCCAAATGCTTTGCACTGCCACTTTAGTCCTGAGAAAATAGTACTGTATTTTGTTTGCTGATGTATTCTTTTTAAACAGAAAATGAGTTTGTATTTGCTGAGATAAGTTTGATTTTATATGATGTTTTTATCCATGTGTATCTTTTATGTCCTGTCTTTGGAAGGACGAATAAAGAAAGAATTGAATTGATTGACCACAGAGTAGGGGCCCGATTAGCCATGGTTATGGTGGTGAAAGTACTCCCCATAAAGAAACAGAAGCTGCTGACTATAGTTCTCCGCTCCTGCAGGGGCCCTCTCAGATGCATAGGAGAGCGCATAACGTATGCCCCAGCAATGCCCCTGGTGGGGCTTCCTACTCCCCAAGGGTTTTTTTTCACTGCTTAGCAAATGGAGGAATGGAGGACAGAGGTCGACGACTTTGGCAGAATGCTAAGCGCAAGGGATCCTTCTGGAGCCTAGAGAATCTGATTACCAAGTCTCACCTCCTGGGCGCGCAATTCCTGACTTATGGGGCATTGGAACAGGCGACAAGCCAGCTATTGGGGACATTGGACTCAGACCCTCCCATGCATGACTTACTCCAAACGCAGTTGACTTTTGGGGGAGGTAGACACCTCATCTCCTGGCTCCATAAGATGATATTGGCTATGACATCTGGATCACCCGCACATTCGCTTGGTACAGTTTTACTATTTGACTTGATGTTTTTAGCTTTTACTTCTCCTTAATGCCTCTTTATTATTTAATAATCGCCTAAGTACTTAAATATCAATACTGGTGGAAATATCTAGATTGATAGATATGTACTGATACTTTCCACAAAAATGTTCAATAAAAACATGGTTAAAAATAAAAACATTGCCCAATTAGATGCCTTGGTATATACGTAATATCCCAGTATCAAGACTTATATGAATTAAACTATGTATGAATGATAAACAAAATAACATCTCTCTTTGTGCAAAGTGGCAAAACTTTCCTTTAACAATTATTGGTTGCATTGCTCTCATTAACATATCTATTCTCCCGCTAATTTTATTTTTATTCTCCAATGTAGCTTGTAAACTAGACAGGATCTTTTCAATATACTATACAGATTCGTTACCCAATTTATATGGAGAAGAGAAAAACCTTGTGGTAGTTACCCAAATTCAGCTCAATTGCCAAAATGTAAGCCTGGCCCATCCAAATTTTAGTCTATATTATCTAGCTGTTTTCGGTAACTTTTTAATGCATCGTAATCTTTCAATCAACTTAAATGGATTTGTCTGATTATTCGATGATTAACATGACGCTCAAGGAAACAGCAACAATAGGACTACTCAAAAAATAAAAATTTTCAAAATATAACATATCAGCAATCAACAAATTTAGTACATTATGATACTGCCAAAATATGTGATTAAAGATTGAAACAGCAATACTCAAAAGCTGCGAAGACATTGGCATTAAACAAATTGTAGATTTTTTTAATACTGTGATAATTAAATCTTAGGACGAAATACAGAATTCACTTCATAAACAATGCCTATTGTTTTTTATTTCTTTACAACAGATAAAAAGCTTTGTAACACCTCTTCTCAGTATAATTACATTATCTTCTCTTAAAACAGCAAAAGCCTTATCTGTGTTTTTGACACTGGTATTCTTTTACAACTTAACCACAAAGATACAATCTTGGAGCTTACCTCTAAGTAGGATAAGCAGTATGAGATTAAACTCAGTGTAGAAATGTGGGAGGAAACATCCTCTTTCCGTAATAAACGTTTCACTGCACCAACTTTCGATGTATGAACTTTTTAGAAAGATGGACACTTTACCATACTCCTAAGTTGCCCCACAAGCTTTAACCTAACTTTTCCACATTTTGCTTTCAATGTCAAAATGATTCTATGGGCGATTGGTGGCATATGAATGGGCGTTGTCTCTAACTAGAGTCTTTTTGGACCCAGGTTCTTGCCGAATTACTCCAATGTAATTTTACTCGGACTCTCACTAAATTTACAAGGTCTTATATGTCCAAAAAGTAAGTTTATATTTATAGCAATTACTTTGGCAAGATCACACATTTTGCAAAGATAGAAGTCTTTTTCAGTACCATTAATGAGTATTTGAGGGTTCAATTAATCGGGTAAAATTATATGAACCATTTTACACATTGAGACTTTGATTCCCTTCATAAATTTGAACCAGTCTGGACCTACTTTTTAAATATATGATAAGTAATATCAGGATTCAAACCAATGGGTGGGTAAACGTAATGTCAGGAAAATTTGTCTTATTCCAAGTGAAATGTACTGGAACAGAGGAGGGCCCAGGTTAAATAACTGGCATAAAATCGATGCATACAATATTGAAATGCAAAAATATCAGAGATTAAATATTAATAACAAAAATATTAACTTCCTATACTTAATTAGTAAAACCACAAATATTGCAGTTAAAAAAATGGATTTTAACGTATATCAGAAACAAAAATATTGTTACCTTTAAATAAACATATAGGGGCCGATTCCGATCTGGGTCGGAAAACTCTCCGACCGAGCCGGATCCGGAGAGATTTCCGACCGAGCCGGACTCCTGCAGTGCGAACGAGCAAGTACGATGCGGCCGCATGCTGCCGGACTCGATTCGGTCGGACTCCCATTGAAGTCAATGGGAGCCGGTCGTACCACTGGTACATGGGCTCCCAGTGACTCAATGGGTACGTTGCGCACAAGGGGGCCCCCTGTAGTGGGTATGCGTTGGTGCCATCCGCACCGTACACGCATGTATAGGGGGGACCCTTGGGTCCCCCCTGTGTTCGACTCGTATGGCTACGGGTGCAGGGGGGTCCGGCACGGACCCCCAATTCCGGCTCCGGGAGCTTTTTCGAGCCGGACGCTCCGACTCGATCCGGCTGTCCGACGCGTCCATCGTACTGGCTCGGTCGTAAAACGTCTCCATTGCGCGCCACGAATCGAGTGCGAACGAGTCGGATGGAGCGGGTCAGACACGGAAACGAGTCGGTCGGCGATTTCGCGTTCACTCGCATCGTACTTGCTCGCTCGGACGACTGTACGAATCGGTCGGAAACAAAGCCCCCGACTCGGATCCGGTAAAGCCGAATCCGATTCGGAGCCCTACCGACCGAGATCGGAATCGACCCCATAATATGTCAAAAAATTCAATTCACACAATATTGAATACAATATTATCACCATAATAATTAAATAATCCTTAATAAGTATAAAAAACACTTTATACATGAAATAATTCTTGGAAATAAACCTATAACATTTTATACATATTCCTAAATTAAATATAAATATATTACATTAACAAAATCATTACCATACAACCCAATAAATTATGTACCTTAAATCATACCAATACAATCGGCAAAAAATATCACCATTAACTACAAACCTTTAAACAACCTAAATATTAATAAATATATATATATATCATACATTAAAAATTTAAAACTAAATTAGCTTTTACCATAGAAGGACATAACTAATGGAAAAAATTCAAACTCAAACTAAATCAACCAATAAAATAAAATTATAAACAAATCAACAATATAAAAGTCACACTAATTTAAGCAATTTAGGGCCTGATTTCGATGTCGGTTGGAGTTGCCTCCTACCGGCATCGCTGCGGAATCGGAACGACCGACCTCTGGTCAGCGGTCCCGACCGCATTATTATGCTGCAACCACGTATGGTGTGGTCGCACTCTCCCATTTCCCTATAGAAGCTTGTGCTGCGGTCAGAAACCGGCCACAGCACAAGCTCCCATAGAGAAATGGGAGTTTGTGTAAATCCCTGCACCCTGTGGCAGGCACCTCACGTTGCCCGCCACACAGTGCAGAGATTTACAGGGGGGCAGCATAGGTGCCCCGCAGGCCCGTAGGCCCGCAAACGTAGGCCATGGAGGCAAGCGGGCCCTGCTAGGGGTACCCAAAGTTGCTTTCTGACAGCCTTTCCATGTCAGAAAGGCCAGCATGGAAAGGCTGTGTGAAACTCATATTGTAATCCCGACAGCGGAAACGCCGTCCTAAAGGGATTACGTTGCAGTTCCGACTGGCTGACGGGCTCCTTGAGCCTATCGTAAGCCAGTCAGAATGACCGGCTGGTTTGACCTCCGACCGCCTACATTATAATTAGGCGGCTGAAAGTCAAGCCAGGGATGTTGGTCGCAAAGCCTCTAACCTACAGTCGGAGGCTTTCCGACCGACATCATAATAGGGCCCTAAATACTTCAAAAACAACAAACGCTGCAAGACGAGGAAACTCTGCCAGATTCTCTCACCATATCATTAAAGAAAAAATATAAACATCTCCACATCTATCTAACCAAGTAAGTAAAACTTATATTTAGCCTAAAATGCAGTTGTTAATAACCCTAACAATGTAAAATAACAAATGATTAATAAAATGCTCTCAAACATCTGTCTCTTTCCGTAGACTTCATAAAAGAAAATACTAGGACCTCAAAAATTGATAAACTGCCAGAAAAAAACATCCTTCCACAACTCAACAAAATGATATAATAAAGTAAGTATACATAAGTTATTACAAATAAGTAAACTCACCCAAATAGTGAGTAATATTCAACCTAGCAACCTTAACCTCTACAAACTACCACCAAATTAACATTTAAAATGAAACAAATGTTTGCTTTTCATCCAACAGAAATGAAAGCACCTGCTCCACATTAGTACACCCCCAACTGAAAAGCTGCAAAAACATGTGGAACATATTAACAGAACATACACGAAAGTATAAAAAATAGAAGCCACAAGCAATGCTCCTGCCACCAGATGATATCGAGACATACAAATAAATGAACATTTAACAATAACACATAATGAAGAACCTTTCCTTTTACATGACAACCTAAATAATGAGAAACGCATCCTAATATTCTCCACAGCAAATAAGTTACTAAAAATTAGCCAGTGTCAAAGGTGGATGATGGATGGGACCTTCAAAATATGTCCTAGACCATTCACTCAGATGTACTCCATACATGGTGAATATCAAAATACAAATATTCTTTTTATATATGCCCTATCAAATAAACAAAGCAACACTTACTGCAACGTTTTAGGCCACATTAAACATAAAATAAATAACTACAACCGCCCAAAGATAGTCAGAGACTTTGAGCAAGCCTTAATTCAAACCATTTTAATAATTTATCCCCACACAGCCATACAAGACTCCTACTATCATTTCAATCAAAGCATATGGAGACACCTCGAAAAATGTGCACTACGGGCCCGATTAAAACTTTTGGTGGAGCGGGCTGTACGTCACCGCCACGCTCCCACTGCATCAAAGCCGTGGTTAGGCTGCCCGCCAGAATAGAGTTTTCTCCTGTCTGGCGGGCTATTTTTTAGCATTACCACGGCGGTGCCTCTAGAAATGGGCACCGCAATGGGGACGCCAACAACAGTTCCTGCACGGAATGGACTGTTAAGTCCATGCCGTGGAGGAACTGGTGTACATGCACACATGGGGGCACATGTTGCCATTGTCCATAGTGGTCCTGCCAAGCATCTTGCGGCCTCAGGACCGCCGGGCCACCACCAAGGAACGGCAGTTCCCAGACGGTGGCAGCGGTCCCATGGCGGTCCGACTGACCAAGTCTTAAAGGGGTGGTCGGAACACCGGTGCAATGATGCCTGGACTGCCACCACTGCGCCACCACGAGTCTGGCGGTCCCCAGACCACCAGACTCATAATCTGGCCCTAAGTGTAGACCTTGCCAAGCAAGAAGCTAAAAACAAACTCAATCCATCGCATAATTAATTAGGACACATAAAACACACAATTCAAAAAAACAATCACATAATATTTATGCAAACAATATACAATCACATTTCCCACCCAAAAAAATGAAATACACAAAGCTTACTGTTCTGTATCTGCAGATCTTCCTTGGTATCCACATAGAAAAAATTAGTAATCCACCAAAAACAAAAGCTACATTGTCCAAAAAGCCCCCCAAAAATGCAAAAATAAAACAAATCCAATACAAATCCCTTGAAGCAATGCAAAGTATTTTGGAGCATTAAAAAACCAGAAATAGTGTTTAAAAAAAGATAAATTCTCCAGTAAACCCAAAAAAGGCAATCAAAGGAAAAAGCATTGCTTTTTATAAACCAAAAAAGATTTCCTTAAAAAAAATGGAAACCCCTAATGGCTGTAGGACACGTTCATTGACAAAAACCTGTAAAATAATTTACAAAAACCCACCAAAAAACAAATTCCATTTCCAAAAACACATATACATCACACATTTTTATTAAGTTTCAAACAAGAGATGAAAGTACAGTGTACAACAATAGTGGTTCAGGCTGAGGACAAGGTTACAAGTTTGAGAATACAAAAAATGTGTTTTGTGTCATTTAGTACAGTGCGTCAACAAAGAATAAAGGGTAGGGAGGGAAAGGGGGAGGGAAGTGTTCAGCAAGCAAAGATTAATATGGAAACAATGGCATTCCAACAAAGAGATCTACATCGCAGTCTAGCATTCATTCTCTCACCTCATCTGTCCCCAACAGTCGCCCTCCATGGGCCCGCTCCACCTCACAAGCTGCCCCCCACCCACCAGATCCACTGCACTGCCAGCAGTCGCAGCTCCCTCCAAGTCAGTTGGGCCTGTAAATACGCCTCTAGGTGAGATCACATGCCCTTGGGGCGGGCACGTGCCGGCATCAGTTACCAGTAGTGATTCAATTGCTCTTGGAAGAATGCAGCATCTTTGAGCCAGTCCACCATTCACGGCGTTGCACGCCGTACCTATCTCATTGCCACCTGGAGCTTAGCCAGCAGACGTAGCATCACAGTCAGTTTGTGTCACTCCGGAGGCACGTCTTTCACATATCCTAACAGCATGACTCACGGAGAATGCTCCAGCGTGCTTCACACAATAGTGCTTGCGCCTGAAATATAACGTCCCAAAATTGCCTCACCTCAGGGCAGTCCCATGCGAGGTGTAAGAAACCAGCGCAGAGAGTCGCACATCTCATGCAATGCGCATCTTCAATTAGATCCGCTTTATATTGCCTCTCTGGTGTGCAAAATAGGCTATGCTGATACTTGAAATGGTGCACAGACAGAATATCGAGTTTCAAATATCGATATACAAAAATATCGAGTTTGAAACATCGTCATACAGGAATATCGAGAGCAAGAATATCGTGGTCCAGAATATCGACATTAAGGTAAGAAATATCGTTTTTGAAAATATCGAAGTTAGTAATATCGCTTGTTAAAATATTGTTGTTTAAAATATCGATTTTTATATTAGTGTTATGTATTTTAGTATGTATTTTAAAAGTATGTGATGTAATTTTTTTGTATAAGTATTGATTTTGTTTTTTAATATATGTGTTAAATTTTTAGTAGTGATTAATTTTATGTTAATTAAATTTTGCATTTTTTAGTTCTGTAGCGGGTTGTTGGTTTATAGGGGAATAGAGTGGGAAGTAATTTAATTATAATAAAGTAATTAATATTTTTTTATTATTAGTATTTATATAATTTAGATTTTATAGTGTTAATTGTGGAAAAGTAATTATTAATTAATTATTAATTGGTTGTTAATTATTATTAATTAATTGGTAATTATGTTAATTGTGTTATTTTTGTAGGTGCGGGTTATGGGTTTATAGGAGAATAGGGTAGGAAGTAATTTCATTTTAATAAATGTAATAATAATTTTTATATATTAATATTTATTTAAGTTTTTAATTTATAGGGCCCGATTCCGATGTCGTGCGGAAAGCATCCCAACCGACTCGGATTTGTAATGCTTTCCGTACGACTCGACCACGAGCCCTCCGTTCGACGTAGTACGATGCATCCTATGTGAAACACAACCGAATCGAACGGAACGCCATCATTCCGAACGAAGGCTCCTTAAACCGCATCGATGCGACCGACAGGTTTGTAAACGTTCAACATTCGCATGCCGATCACGAGTCGGACTTGTATCAACACGCAGTGAGTTTATGTTGCAGTTGAAACGGTTACGGAAACGTGTCGGTCCGTGTATGAAATGTCAATGGGGGGAGTCAAAAACACCCAAATAAAGCATTGGCAAATAAAAAAATTTAAAAAAATAAACGACACCCACAAATGCACCTACATAAAGGGCCAACACCATGACCATGATCCTTTGCCACAAATGCCAATACTCACAAGGAGCTTGCACCAGACATTCCTTGCTCTCTGCCTCACACACTCACACACCCAGCACAGATATCATTTCACTAAAAACACATATGCACACAACTTCTTTCTGATTCACACTCACATCGACACTCACCCTCAACTTCACACTCTCCCTCACCATGTCCAAAAGGAAGCATCCACATTTTACCGATAAGGAGTTGGAAGTGCTTGTAGATGAGATTGTCAGAGTAGAGCCACATTTATTTGGTAACCTAGTCCAACAGACCCCCCTTGCCCAGAGAAATAGGATGTGGGAGAGGATAGTTAACAAGGTGAATGCTCAAGCACCTTGCTTGCGTACAATGGAAGATATCAGGGCCAGGTACTATGATGTGCGAAGGAGGGTCAAGAAGCTGATGGCCAGGGAACATTTCCAAAGCCAGCAGACTGGCGGTGGCCCTCCTGCACAACCTGTCCACTTCACATCCTGGGAGGAGAAGCTGCGTGACATCCTTCCGCCGGAGGGCGTTTACGGAGTCCCAGGATCACAAAAATCTGGTGAGTATACAATCCACATTCAAATAAAGTTTAATCACACCTCTAGAGACAGCACTTCAAAGGATACAGTTAAACTAAGGCCAGTTTAAAATGAAAAAATGTACTAGATTCTAATAGCATGTGATGTGTATGTCATATTTTATACAAAAATAACTCTAAATATATTGATAATGCAACAAACCATAACCATGTACATACTTCTCAAAAACTTACAGACAGGCCATCTGCTCCACACAACTAGCACCAGTGTCAGACATCTTGGCCCAGTACTTTTCCACTCACTCACAGGAAAGCACAGTCACATGTAGGCTATTTGGGATGCCTGGGAAGGTGGGTCTGGCCACAGGCACCATAGGACTTGTAGTCACTGCAAACACTCCTCCACACACACAGCCCACGCAGACATGCTGGGATTATGCAAGCCTCACAGTCAGTGGAAAAGTACCAGCAACATGGCTGACACTGCTGCATGCTGTCTGGAGAACAAGGCCTGAAGGGAGTTGTAGTCAAGTCAAACAACACGCACCAGTGTCAGACATCTTGGCCCAGTACTTTTCCACTCACTAACAGGAAAGCACAGTCACAGGTAGGCTGTTTGGGATGCCTGGGAAGGTGGGTCTGGACAGGCACCATGGGACTTGTAGTCACTGCAAACACTCCTCCACACACACAGCCCACACAGACATGCTGGGATTATGCAAGCCTCACAGTCAGTGGAAAAGTAACAGTAACATGGCTGACACTGCTGCATGCTGTCTGGAGAACAAGGCCTGATGGGAGTTGTAGTCAAGTCAAACTACACGCACCAGTGTTAGACAACTCTACATTAGACTTCCATTCACTGTCAGGTAGACATAGGCCCAGGTGACCTGTTTGGGTAGTGTGGGAGAAGGAGTGTTTGCACTGACAACATCACCTATCAGGCTCTATCCCCCACACACACTTTCACATATAGACCGACAAGGCCACCAGGAAGAGTGGTGTCCTGACAATGATTGAAAGTGTACTTGCAGGATGTTTGACACTTGTGCATGGTGTTAGAGTTGTCCACAACTCCTATCATGGCCTTGTGCTCCTCACACCACTACCCAGTGTCAGACATCTTGATAGTACAGTTTCCATTCAGCATCAGGGATAGCATAGATCCTGGTCTGCTGTCTGTGCTGGCTGTGAAGGTGTGTGTAGGACAGGGCATGATGGGTGGGGAAGTCAGTGCAAACACTCATCCTCACACACACACCAACAAGACAACATTTAAATGAACTTACATTACAGTTAATTATAATGTACTGGCAAGGTGTCTGGCCCTGCACACTGATGTTTTGAGTCCAAGGCACTGTTGGTGAGTAGTAGCCAAATAAGACCCTGTCACCAGTGTCAGACATCTCTGAAACACATTTCCAATCACCGTCAGTAAAGTAGACTTGCAGTTAAGATATTTAGGATGTGTAGGAAGGTGTGTGGAGTACGGAGCATGATGGCAGATGTAGTCATGCAAACACTCCTCCTCACAAACAGCACAAACAGACCACCAAGAACCATGCATACCTGATGGTGAATAGAAATCTACTGACAAAATGGCTGACACTGGTGACATCTGCCTGTACAATTACTCACTGCTTGTGGACACATAGGCACCAGTCATCAGTGTCAGACAACTTACAAGTACATTCACACTCACTGTCAAGGAAGCAGAGTTACAGGTAGCCTTTTCCTGATGTGTGGGAAGGTGTGTGTGGGCCAAGGCATCATGTGACTTGTAGACATTGAAAATACTCATCCACCCACCCAGCCATTCAAACTCCCCTGGGCATATGCTTAGATCACAGTGAGGAGAAGTGCACTGGCATTGTGGCTGACACTGCTGCATAGTGTTGATCTTGAAACCAACTTCCAGCAAGGCCCTGTGCACAAACATCATGCAACTGTGTCAGCCATCTTGTGAGTACACTTACATTCACTGTCAGGTAGCCATTGCCACAGATGAGCTGGTTGTGCTGGTTGTGAGGAGGAGTATCTGCCATGACCATATCTACCATCATGCTCCGGCTTCCCCACACCTTCATACATAGCCAAAATAGCATATATGGGACCCTGCTTACCTGACAGTGAGTGGCAATGTGCTTCCAAGATGTCTGACACTGCTGCATGGTGTCTGGAGCAGAAAGCCTTGATGTGTTTTGCAGTCAAGTCAAACAGACACCAGGGTCAGGTATATGTCTGTGATAATTTGTATCACAATGAGGTAAGCATAGTACATGCTGGTCTGTTTGATGTGGGTGGAAAGGTGTTCATAGGACAGGACCTTATGCAATTTGTTGCCATTGAAAAGACTACTCCTCCTATCCAGACTAGCTAACTCCACCTGGCCTAAGCCACACTCACAGTGAGAGGAAGTGGACTAGCAAGATGTCTGACACTGTTACATGGTGTTTGGAGCTCAGGTCCATGATGTGAGTTGCATTCAAGTCCAAAACCATGCACCAGTACCAGCCACATTGCCAGTACATTTACCCACACTGTGAGGTAAATATAGGCACACAGGAGTCAGCATGTCTGGGTAGGAGTAGGTGTATTTGCAATGGGTACAACTCACATCCGGTCTTGTCAGACACACAATCTTCCCAACCAGCCCAAGTAGCCTACCAAAAAGTCTGCTTACTTGTAAGTGAGTAGCAATGTACTGACAAGATGTTTGACAATGTGGACTGGTGGTTTTAACTCAAGTCCCTGTTAGGATTCTTACAATAATCAGACACCAGGCACAAGTGTCACACATCTCAATCTATTCCCAAACACCACACGGAAAACCTTCTGACATGTGGTCTGTTTTCACTGTGTGGGAAGAGTGTGTGCAGGACAGAGCCTGGTGGGAGTTGGAGTAATGTTAAACAATACTACATCCACCACGAACAACCACTTTACCTGGGACAGTGAATGGAAGTGCAACAGCAAGATGCCTGACACTGGTGCATGGTGTTTTCTGCACAAGGTCTTTTATGTGATTTTGACTCATATTTACCACCATGCGCCAGTGTCTGCAGCCTTGTCAGAACACTTACCATCACTGCCAGTTAGTCAAAGTCACAGAGGACTGTGCTGGGCTGCTTGGAGGAGGAGCATTTCTAAATCATTCTAATCACATCAGGCAGTGGACAACATACACCTTCATCAACATCACAAACAGACCAACATGAATTAAGCATACACACAGTGATTTTGACTTTACTAGCAGGATGCATGACACGGGGCACTTGTGTCTGACATCAACATATAGCAGCATTGACTTATGCTCAAAACACCAGGCACCAGTGTCCGCCAAAATTGTCAATACACATCCACACACTTGCACGAAAGCATAGTTCCATGTGTTCAGCATTTGCATGCAAGAAAGATTGTGTGTATTACATGGCCTGATGGGATGTCTGTCCATTGTGAACACTCATCTGCAGAAACAGCCATATAAGACCACTAAAAACCGTGATTACCTGACAGTGAGTGGACATACTAATATGAAATGTCAGAGACTGTGGCATGCTGTGTGGTGCACAAGGCCATGAGGCAAGTTGTCTACAAGTCAGAAACAAGTTCCCAGTGCCAGACAGCCGACCATTATATTTGGACACACTGTGAGCTAAGCTCATGTCCTGGTTGCCTGTTAGCACTGGGCATGAAAGTGTATGTAGGAGTGGCACTGATGGGACTTGGAATAACAGCAAACACTTCTACACACACAGCACAACCACTTTATTGTGAGCTATGTCTATCTCTCAGTGATTTCATGTGTATTTGCAAGATGGCAGACACTGGGGAATGTTGTCTGAACCTATCACAACTGCCACATCTGCCTATGTGCCACAAAGACCAGCCAACATAGACACATATCTTTCACATACAGTCACAAACATTGGCCGCACAACACTCTTACGTGTGGCATGGTGGGGCTGGGTGGGAGGAGGAGTGTAAGTTTCACAAATATACAACAATCACTCAAACATCAGGTAATCATAGTTCTATGCCACAAAATGGCACAAAGCTAAGATTGTGAAATCATTTGACCTGGAGTCAATGTACAAAGTACATGATCTGTGTAGACACAAAGTTAAACTGTCACACAATTCTCCTACTCACAGCCATTCACATGTGTAGAATGAGATGAAAACAAGAAGCACCTCAATCACTCCATTCCCACACCTATCAGGCTAAGTTAACAGAATGTGAGTGTGTAGGCAGACACACAAATGTGACTGCTGAAGACATGTGCTAGACCAGTACACAGGCCCAAAAGTGTATGTATCTAACTGTGAAAGAAAATATGTGGACAACCTAAACACAACTGTGTCATTCATAGGGTGTCAATAACCAGTCAATGTCTTCCAACATGCTATGTGAATCAAACACAACAGGCCCATTGATGCACATGCCTGGACATGTCCATCAATCCCCCTCTTGTCTCAAAAATAGTCATCACAAAAAATATGTCTGCAGCATGGATTAAGGAGTCCAATCTATTTACAGTTACTTATCATGAGCTTAGTTAGCCTATGTAATGTGTATGATTTGAGTTTCAGTGGACATTCACATCAGTCATTGTGTTATGTTTGTACCTACAGTGCCAGTTGAGGACGACACTGGAACCATCCAGGACAGGCAGGCCCAGACTCAGATCGACCAGGAGCCCTCCGGCGTTGATGACTCTCATCGTTCTTCTGATGACGACGACAGACCTGGCCCTCATGGTATGGGTCATCCCACAGCACCAGTGGCGGAAAGACCCCGATCCTCTGCAACCACTCCTGCCTCAGCTGCCAACACCCAGCTGACCCCTACCCGCACGGACACAGCATCCCAGGAGACCAACAACACCACAGCAACACAAGGCACTCTGGAGTTGCCCAACAACACCAATGACAACGATGAAGGAGGCTCCGTGTCGATTGTGCCAGCACCAACTGGTCCTGCTCAGGTGGGCAGGGGTGGTGGGAGGTGTAGTGGGGATCGACAACATCATGCAGCTGGTACCGATGATGTGGAGTTCCAAAACCTCTCCAGAATCCTCAATGCATATGAGGATTCACAAGGAGAGATGGGCCAGGTCATAGGGATCCTCAGGACTATGCAACAGCAGCAGGCAGCCTAAAATGAAAAACTGGACAGGTTTATGTCAAAAATGGATGAACAGACTGAGGTGTACAGGGACATTGCCACCTCCCTCCGCAAGATTGCCACCAACATCTCCACACCTCCCTGTGTGCCTACCACATCCACAGCAACAACATCTGCAACAGCCACAGGGAGGGGTGTGGACTCTGGGGGAGAGACACCTACACCGCAGCAGCCTGCACCGAAGGGTCCCCCTGAAAAATGTGGATTCGGTCGTCCAAAGAAGAAACGGTGAGAGACAGATGTCTACGCATCACACCCAGGAAGTGACTACCTGCTCCTGATATCCTCCATTGTGTGCCAACCATTCACTTTGTTGACTATCACAGAACTCTCCCACATTGGCTGGAGGGTCTAAGTTGGACTATGGACTCACATAACTGTGCATCTACTTCGGAATACCTCATCTACAAACACTACCAACTACTATCTGCACTTATATAATTTAGTTTGGTTTGTTGATGATACCCCCATGATGTGCACTGATATCTTCACATTATGCACTCAAATAAATCACTCTGCACCCAAAAAACTGGTAATGTCGTTACTTTGAATAACTAAGGTAATAACTGTAATGATGTTGAAAAAGGCAAAGAAGCAAGTGTGCACAACATTGGTAACACATCACTTTGAAGGAGTACATTACTGTCTTGTGAGTATATGTACATTGTCACAACATGATAGAGGTACCCAACCAGGTCATGGCCCAAACCATTGGACATGTTACAGATGCAATGCAAGTATATTGGTCAAAATGCTAGCACCATTTTAAGACACAATAAACACACTTTTGTTAGCATTACAGTGCATCATGGAGCATGTTTAATTAAAAAAATAACTTTGGATGTGTGAAAACACACAAGGCATGAATCCTTGTGTATCATAGGATTATTTCCCTGACACAACCTTGCGCATTAACCAGTCGCGGCTCTTGGAGGGAGTGCTGCGGGGCGGTGGGGCTGGGCAGGGGAGGGGCAGGGTGGGGGGTAGTAAACTCCGGCATACGGCCGAACGGAGATAAGTACATAAGTAAATAAATTAAACGAATTACATTGCGCGCGCCGCATCGCCATTTGTCAGCTGAAGCATAAGATTGTCAGTGTGTAAACTATCTTTGATTCACCGTAACAGTGTACATCTCAACTTTTCCATCTCACAAATACTTATCATACAACTACCATCATGGCAATTTGTATACACTCACAAACATACATACACATTGTGCACCAGCAACACAACAAAAAACACTTGGGGGTACTCCCCTACTTTCATAGCATACCTACACTCATGTGAAGAAGTTGTTGATAAGCTGTCGCCTCAAATCCTCGCCATCATCATCATCCCCACTGTCGTCATGTCCTACTCCAGGATCCTCCCTCGCTGGCGGATGCTGGTCTCCATCGTCCTGTATAAGTGGAATTTCCCTCCGTATAGCCAGGTTGTGGAGCATGCAGCAAGCATTGATAATGTTGCACACCTTCAATGGTGCATTTTGTAGGGCTCCTCCCATCCGGTCGAGACAGCGGAATCTTGTCTTCAGGAGGCCAAAACACTGCTCAATGACTCTCCGGCTCCTACGATGTGCCTCATTATACCGCATTTCGGCAGTGGTGACTGGGTTACGGAGTGGCGTCAGTAACCAAGGTTGGTTGGGGTACCCAGAGTCTCCTACATTGCAAACAGAAAAATATGATCTGTAGTTGGTTAGCAGAGCATTATCAGACATACATTTTACACACAACACAGCACACATGTCACATCACCTACCAACAACCCAAGCACGGTCATGTTGTGCCCGTGACATCAAACGGGGGATGACACTGTTCCTCATGATGCAAGCGTCATGTGCAGATCCAGGGAAACGTGCACAGACGTGGGAGATGGTCATGTCTGCCAAACAAACCACCTGGGCATTAATTGAGTGGTAATGTTTGCGGTTACGATACACTACCTCAGAAGCCTGTGGTGGCACCAATGCAATGTGGGTGCCATCAATGTATCCAATTACATGGGGTAAGTGCCCCAATGCATAAAATGCACCCTTGATGTCTCCAAATTCTCCAGGTGTTGGAAACTTTATGTATTGGCATAGAAATGTCATCAATGCAGCCAAAACATCTTGCAGAACACGGCTGAACATGGTTTGTGACATCCCACCAGATGTTGCTACTGTGTACTGAAATGTACCGGTGGCAAAGAAATGTAAAGCTGCCATAACCTTCACTTTGTCGGTCAGTGCAGTTGGATGTGGCCGACCAGGCTGTAGATGAGGTGACAACTGCACAGTCAAGTCTTCTATGATTGGCCTTGTGAAGCGGTACGTCCTGATGGTGTCACGTTCTTCCATGGTTGCCAGGTCTGGAAAGGGCCTGTGGACTGCAGGTCGTCTGCGATACCTATGTGTAGAGTATGGACACAGTTGTTGTCAAGTCACAATGTACCATGCAACATGCTTAGAGACAAAGGGAACATGAAATGTGAACACCACTGAACCTACAGATCCTTCAAATACATGATTTAATTATCAAAATATTTCCTTATATACATATGCCAGCATCAGTAGCATACACAGACATGTTATCAGGGTATGGTGACACAGCAATTATAGTAGTGTAATGTATAAGTCACTAGTATCTGACATCATGAATGTCTGCAAACAGCACATATTCTAAGGATCAATAGTTGGAATATGTCACTTTAATGTGTTTAAAAATATCACATGTACATTAATAAGACTGAATAGGAACATGTCATTCAAGAGATGTGTAACACATGATATACACATCATCTCAAATACACAGTCATACCCAACACTGTCACAGGTTGGGACACTGTCATTCATTTATGTCTACATTACACATAAATTCACATACACTGTTTATTTTCAATGTAGTGGATTTAGAAATAGGTAACAATATCATACACTGCAGTCTGGGGCACACAGATAGACTACTAATTCACATTGCACAAACCAGATGAACATGCATAATGATTTCACTGTCCAATCATCCAATGGTAAAATCCTTAGCCATTACTGACACCACAGACATCTACAGTCTGAAATTTTTTTAATTGTGCAATTGGTCATACAGGACACTAATGCAGTGCCAAGGCAAGATTGCACATATACATCCACATATAAAATGATGTTCACTGTGACCAATACAATGCAGAAAACAGCACTTCCAATCCAGACATGCTTTACATGCAAATTATACAGTGTGGCATGTTTCCCTTAAGGTTAGCTCCTCATGGGAGTATGTCTCATTAATGAACATCTCATTTATTTTTTTATATATGGTGCATACACACATGTACTGTACTAAGACACATCATCCACACCAGTGTGTGCTCTGACAACTGATTATTCAAAGGATGCGTCCTCTGCATCTGAAACAATTCTTTTACAGTCATTGGCTGTTATGGTGAAAGACGCGGGTGAGTATTCAAAGGACGCGTCCTCTGCATCCGAAATGATTTGTTTACAGTCATTGGTTGTCATGGTGAAAGACGCGGGTGAGCATTCAAAGGACGCGTCCTCCGCATCCGAAACGATTTGTTTACAGTCATTGGTTGTCATGGTGAAAGACGCGGGTGAATATTCAAAGGACGCGTCCTCCGCATCCAAAACGATTCGTTTACAGTCATTGGTTGTCATGGTGAAAGATGCGGGTGAGTATTCAAAGGACGCGTCCTCCGCATCCAAAACGATTCGTTTACAGTCATTGGTTGTCATGGTGAAAGACGCGGGTGAGTATTCAAAGGACTCGTCCTCCGCATCCGAAACAATTCGGTCACAGACATTGGCTGTTTGTTGGCATGGTGAGCGACGTGTGTTTCGACTAATTTCTTCAGCGCAAGGAAAACTACTCTGTTACCTCACATCACCAATGTATCCATTTAAAAAGAGATCACATGAAGAGTGTTTGAACGTCGCGGTAGGCGTGTCGTTTGCTAGTAAAGTAATGCATTGGCCCGATTCGTACAATGCGACCGACGCGAACCTATCACTTTTGATGCATGTATTGAGACCGCCTCTGCTGTTTAGATATAAGTCTGTCTGTTCCCTAGAGACTTTACTTGCCAGCACTACCTGCTTCATTCCTGCACCTCCCCATCTCTCTGCTGCTGTGACAACATCCTCTGGTAGCCACAATGGCAAGGACACACTCCAGGGCCCCAGCTTTCACTGAGGAGGAGAATCAGGCCCTGCTGGACACACTCCTGCTACTACACAGCCAGATGTATGGCAAACCAGAGGAGCAGGTGAGTGAGATTGACAGTGCATTGCCCTTGGACATGTGTGACAACTGTGCTTTACTGGCAGTAGGAATCTCTATCACAGATATTAATTTATGCTATTTTAAAACATAACTGGGTGTCTGGAACTGATTTTGACAGGCACACTGCTGTAGAAGTGTGTGTCCTGGGTCAAACATGTCATCACTGTCCCAAATGGAACAGAGATTAGATTGTACACATGACTGATGCACATGATGCCACATGCATTACCCTTAGTTATTTGTTGAAACATGTAATGAGCTAGGTATATTAGTGTATGATAGAGACACATGACGCATGTGGACTAAGGGACTATCACCATGTCATCCTTACAGGTCAACACCCATGAGAAGGACAGAATGTGGCTGACCATCGCCAAGAAGGTGCCTGACGGGGGGTTGCATATCGTCGTGTTCGTCATTGCCGCAAGAGGTGGCAGGACCTTCGTGGCTGGGGCAAGATGATTGCTGAGGTCCAGCTGGGCCTGTCACAACCGGGCAAGCGAGGCAGCCGGCGAAGATTGACCCCCCACATGCGACGCATCATAGCAGTGGTCTTCCCTGATCTGGATGGGCAGTTGAAGGCCCAACAGCAGCAAGGAGGGGGTGAGTCACTTACATGTTGCATTTCTATCTTTATCCCGGTAGGTTTTGTGATCTGAGCTTGATGGCACTTTTAGTGGTTGTAAGTCTGCCAAACGTGTAGGCATTCTCACTAGATGAAAAAAGCAGATGGAGCAATAGATGACAGGTAATGACCCATTCATCAGGGACATATGAATTAGTCATGTTCAGGGATTGTAGCAGTGTTGACATGCACATGTGTGCTTAATAGTTTACACAAGACATGTGTATGAGTTTCTGCATGAATCCCATGGCTTTACAAGTGTCTGCACATCCACTGATGTGTGATCCTGTTCTCAGAGTGTTTGGAACAAATCATTGAAGTATATTGTGATAGGTGATTCCAATTTTGCAAATCACATGCAAAACATTTTGTGAAAAAAGATTTCTCCATGTAGAGACATAGATTTGTTCATCTTGGTCCGTGTGCAAAGGTCTTTTTCACTGACGTGCTGCCAATTGTGATCACATGTATCCCAGGGGACATTCACAGCTAGGGTAACTCGGACCACATGTCACAATGTCCTTCTCATGATGTCATGTCAAAACATACAGACAACATTTGGAAAAGTGAGTCCATGTGTAGGAGTATATGATGGTGAAATCACAAGCTATTCATTGTCAAACACAGGTTGTCACTGACTGCAACATGTCATGATTTTTGAGGTATGATGTGAACTACAAAGTCAGAACTGTTGACATGTGTGCCTCTGGTCTTGAATACTCAAACATGATGGTTTGGTAAACAAGGTTTTTTTTGCATTACTGTCAGATTCTGAGATGCAAAATGTGCACCAATTCAAAATTTGTTAACCACATGGTATGTAAGACATGACCAATCTCAGTAGTAGAAAGTGTGCATACTTTTTAATCAAAGGGAGGGACAGTCAGACTTTGTCCATATGATGTTGGACTTGTTCAGTGTAGGCAAGAATGTTCAACAGTGTTGACTGTACTCATGCTGGAAATGGGTTCAGTCACAACAATCCATGCAGTCATTGCACCCAGAGGTGCCAGTGGAATGGTGTTCCACCTGAGGCATTGTGAAGCTGAAAATTTCAGACGTGACCGTTTGTAGACCATTAATTACATCTATGAAACTTTATTTGTTTTCAGTCTTCAAATATATATGATTCTGCTACATGACACCGTGCATAGATGACACAGGACAGTGTGCTACATGCCTGTCAGACCAGCTATGCGTACTGTCTTGGTGTCTCCATGATGACCCTCATATGTGTCTACTGACATTGGGTATGCAAAGCTACTGAACACGTTATCAATCACTGTGAACTGTGTAACATGACTCAGGCAATGAGTATGCATTGTGCATGTTTGACAAGGTAGACATGTGAGCCGTGACATATGAGCCAATGGTTCAAATATAGATGACTAATGATTTCAGGAAGTGTACCATGTCTCAATGACATCTGAGATTCATATCAACTTTTTGATGGCTCTACTCACATGCAGAAGAGGAGAAAGTAATACCAGTCAACAAGTCCATCATGAGCACAAGACAAAACATCCCCTGTCACAAACTCCATTAGTCAACATTCTTTTTCTGTACTTTGATGTTGATACTTGCAAAGTTGCTGATCACATCATGTGTCATTGAGCAATGTGAAAGTGGCAAGCTAACAAGTACCATTTCTGTTAACGCAGCATGTGCTAATAGCACAACTCAATTTGATGTCTGATATCTATTTACATCTGTGTCTTAACTATGTGTCAACTAGGTATGGATGACTCATGTAAATCTTTTTATTACTTGGTCACAGCATCATCAGCTGACATGGGAACACAGAGTGCCACGGATGTTGTGGGAGCAGATCATCAAACTGGGTCCAGTGAAGAGTCATCGGAGGGGGGACCCAGTGACAGAGAGGGTGAGGGGAGTCTCACTGGCAGCGGATCTGCAACAACATCTGCAGCTTCTGAATCAGATCACAGCTCCGGTGAGGACTCCCATGTGGTGGTGGGGGACACAGAGACTGCATCTACAACATCAGAGCCCACCTTCACCACTCCTACCATCTCCACCCTCCCTGCTGCTCCCAGTTCCACTGTCTGTGGCCGCAACCGTGTTAGGGCCAAACTATCCTTTGGGCCAGGCACCTCACCCCCGGCACCTGTCTCCCCTGCTGCCCTCAGTATAGAGACCAATGACCTCCTGAGGCAGATCTCTGTGGGACAGACATCAATGCTGAGTGTCCTCCATGCACATACGACTCTTTTGACAGACATGTCATCGTACATGAAGGGCATTCACTCAAACATGTCTGCCCTACAGAGATCAAATCAGGCGATGGCCTCAACACTGACGGCAGCAATATCTTTTCTCCAGCAGTACCTCCCCCCTCCTACCTCTTCCTCATCCACCATCTCCACTACCCTCCCTGACCCAAGTACATGCAAACACACACAGTCACACACTGCAACATCCACACGCAGCACACAAACACACAGACAAAAGTCACAAGCCACACCCGCACACACTGGTGCCACAGACAGCACACTCACACCAAAGGAAGTGACAGCACCCGACACACATGCATCCAGTGACACTCCACATACCTCACAACCCTCTGCCTCCACAACCCCTACCCTTTCCGCTCCTGTACCACCCTCAACCCAGGCTCCCCACCTTGTTCCCATTGAATTTTTCACCCAACAGACATGCACCCCCCCTCCTAAGAAGAGGAAGTATCTACAGGATGTCCTACCTGTAGGATCTGCTAGCCCCACCACAACCTCCAAGGAACAGAAAGCATCAACTCCCCATAGAAAATCCCTCCGGTCCCAATCCAAAGCATCCACTCCTACACCCCATAGATCCCAGACAAGCCCAGTGCATCAAAACTGGCTAAAACACCCACCAAAAAGACACCTCCCCTCCCCATTTCAGACTCACCCCTCACAAAATTTAAAATCCCTAAATTAGTTAAGGCCACACCATCCCCAGCTCAAACTTCCCATCCCACTACAGCTGCACCCCCCTCACAATCAGAGCCAACCACTGCAGTGGAGTCCCACACCCCGCCTTCAGACCCTACCACTGTAGTGGACCCTGAAGCCCCTCCTGCTCCCATCCCTCCCAAAACACAACCCAGCCCCAAATAGTTTGTCCCCTTTGGTGCCTGGAATGCCCCCAAGATGCCCCTCTCAGGGGAGGTGTCCCCTTGCAGGAATTGTGCTGGCAAGAATGTTTTGGCCTGATGTTCAAAGGTCACATGGACACTAACCAGTGATGGACTGGCCAATGGCCTTTCGTTTATGATGAGAGATATTTCCATTTTACTGCTGAATAAAGCAATTTTTCTTTTTTATAAAAACATTGTTGTTCAACAACTTGTTTCAGAGTTGACTGTGTGACAAGTGGAATTGTTTTTTTATATATACAATGATATTAGTGGGGCATGTTTTGCATATGTTACATGGAGTTTGTGCACTTTGACAGAAGGTATTTTAAGATGTGGGGTCTGCATTTCATGGTTGTCATTGCCAAATTATGTCTTGGATCAGAGTGTGAAGTGCATCACAAGGTCTTACTTTTGTTAGTAAATTAGAGTGGTGTTGTCCTGCAATGTTTCTGTGTGTGTTGTGGTGGACTTATGCATTCACTGTGTGATCACACATATGTGAGTTTATTGTTATTCCTGGTCTAGCTTAAAATGTGCTATTGCCATAGAATTTAGCATGCTGACTGTAATTACCTGATGGTGAAAATCCCTCAACCTGCATACACAACATGCTATTGACCCATGTTCCGATTGTGATCACAATGATGCTCAGGCACTCAAAATATAATTTACACACAATCTGTGATCATCTCTTGAACATGCAAAAACAACAGTTGATGGACAGAATGCAGAACAATGTCATACATTCACCCCAGTACAGAGATCTGGGCCTAAATCCATCGTTTTTTTGCTCACCATGCCATTCCAGTTTGAACCCAGCCATATGCAAATCAGTCTTGACCCTGTGCCTCATGGGAACAGTCCAGCCCGAACTGCCAAGCCAGGTCCTCCCTGGACTGGAAACAAGCATCCTAGGACCGGTTTCGGGGTTTCACCCCTCTTCAGCCAGGATAGCTTGATTCCAGTGGCATGGAGAGCACGGGACCCACGTCTGGGCATACCCGTCCCACTCGGGGTGACACATGCAAAAACAACAGTTGATGGACAGAATGCAGAACAATGTCATACATTCACCCCAGTACAGAGATCTGGGCCTAAATCCATCGTTTTTTGCTCACCATGCCATTCCAGTTTGAACCCAGCCATATGCAAATCAGTCTTGACCCTGTGCCTCATGGGAACAGTCCAGCCCGAACTGCCAAGCCAGGTCCTCCCTGGACTGGAAACAAGCATCCTAGGACCGGTTTCGGGGTTTCACCCCTCTTCAGCCAGGATAGCTTGATTCCAGTGGCATGGAGAGCACGGGACCCACGTCTGGGCATACCCGTCCCACTCGGGGTGACACATGCAAAAACAACAGTTGATGGACAGAATGCAGAACAATGTCATACATTCACCCCAGTACAGAGATCTGGGCCTAAATCCATCGTTTTTTGCTCACCATGCCATTCCAGTTTGAACCCAGCCATATGCAAATCAGTCTTGACCCTGTGCCTCATGGGAACAGTCCAGCCCGAACTGCCAAGCCAGGTCCTCCCTGGACTGGAAACAAGCATCCTAGGACCGGTTTCGGGGTTTCACCCCTCTTCAGCCAGGATAGCTTGATTCCAGTGGCATGGAGAGCACGGGACCCACGTCTGGGCATACCCGTCCCACTCGGGGTGACACATGCAAAAACAACAGTTGATGGACAGAATGCAGAACAATGTCATACATTCACCCCAGTACAGAGATCTGGGCCTAAATCCATCGTTTTTTTGCTCACCATGCCATTCCAGTTTGAACCCAGCCATATGCAAATCAGTCTTGACCCTGTGCCTCATGGGAACAGTCCAGCCCGAACTGCCAAGCCAGGTCCTCCCTGGACTGGAAACAAGCATCCTAGGACCGGTTTCGGGGTTTCACCCCTCTTCAGCCAGGATAGCTTGATTCCAGTGGCATGGAGAGCACGGGACCCACGTCTGGGCATACCCGTCCCACTCGGGGTGACACATGCAAAAACAACAGTTGATGGACAGAATGCAGAACAATGTCATACATTCACCCCAGTACAGAGATCTGGGCCTAAATCCATCGTTTTTTGCTCACCATGCCATTCCAGTTTGAACCCAGCCATATGCAAATCAGTCTTGACCCTGTGCCTCATGGGAACAGTCCAGCCCGAACTGCCAAGCCAGGTCCTCCCTGGACTGGAAACAAGCATCCTAGGACCGGTTTCGGGGTTTCACCCCTCTTCAGCCAGGATAGCTTGATTCCAGTGGCATGGAGAGCACGGGACCCACGTCTGGGCATACCCGTCCCACTCGGGGTGACACATGCAAAAACAACAGTTGATGGACAGAATGCAG
Source organism: Calotriton arnoldi (assembly GCA_963921515.1). Taxonomy (NCBI): domain Eukaryota; kingdom Metazoa; phylum Chordata; class Amphibia; order Caudata; family Salamandridae; genus Calotriton; species Calotriton arnoldi. The sequence goes on along the minus strand of CAWUFW010012805.1, from coordinate 465,099 downwards.
AACAATGTCATACATTCACCCCAGTACAGAGATCTGGGCCTAAATCCATCGTTTTTTGCTCACCATGCCATTCCAGTTTGAACCCAGCCATATGCAAATCAGTCTTGACCCTGTGCCTCATGGGAACAGTCCAGCCCGAACTGCCAAGCCAGGTCCTCCCTGGACTGGAAACAAGCATCCTAGGACCGGTTTCGGGGTTTCACCCCTCTTCAGCCAGGATAGCTTGATTCCAGTGGCATGGAGAGCACGGGACCCACGTCTGGGCATACCCGTCCCACTCGGGGTGACACATGCAAAAACAACAGTTGATGGACAGAATGCAGAACAATGTCATACATTCACCCCAGTACAGAGATCTGGGCCTAAATCCATCGTTTTTTTGCTCACCATGCCATTCCAGTTTGAACCCAGCCATATGCAAATCAGTCTTGACCCTGTGCCTCATGGGAACAGTCCAGCCCGAACTGCCAAGCCAGGTCCTCCCTGGACTGGAAACAAGCATCCTAGGACCGGTTTCGGGGTTTCACCCCTCTTCAGCCAGGATAGCTTGATTCCAGTGGCATGGAGAGCACGGGACCCACGTCTGGGCATACCCGTCCCACTCGGGGTGACACATGCAAAAACAACAGTTGATGGACAGAATGCAGAACAATGTCATACATTCACCCCAGTACAGAGATCTGGGCCTAAATCCATCGTTTTTTGCTCACCATGCCATTCCAGTTTGAACCCAGCCATATGCAAATCAGTCTTGACCCTGTGCCTCATGGGAACAGTCCAGCCCGAACTGCCAAGCCAGGTCCTCCCTGGACTGGAAACAAGCATCCTAGGACCGGTTTCGGGGTTTCACCCCTCTTCAGCCAGGATAGCTTGATTCCAGTGGCATGGAGAGCACGGGACCCACGTCTGGGCATACCCGTCCCACTCGGGGTGACACATGCAAAAACAACAGTTGATGGACAGAATGCAGAACAATGTCATACATTCACCCCAGTACAGAGATCTGGGCCTAAATCCATCGTTTTTTGCTCACCATGCCATTCCAGTTTGAACCCAGCCATATGCAAATCAGTCTTGACCCTGTGCCTCATGGGAACAGTCCAGCCCGAACTGCCAAGCCAGGTCCTCCCTGGACTGGAAACAAGCATCCTAGGACCGGTTTCGGGGTTTCACCCCTCTTCAGCCAGGATAGCTTGATTCCAGTGGCATGGAGAGCACGGGACCCACGTCTGGGCATACCCGTCCCACTCGGGGTGACACATGCAAAAACAACAGTTGATGGACAGAATGCAGAACAATGTCATACATTCACCCCAGTACAGAGATCTGGGCCTAAATCCATCGTTTTTTGCTCACCATGCCATTCCAGTTTGAACCCAGCCATATGCAAATCAGTCTTGACCCTGTGCCTCATGGGAACAGTCCAGCCCGAACTGCCAAGCCAGGTCCTCCCTGGACTGGAAACAAGCATCCTAGGACCGGTTTCGGGGTTTCACCCCTCTTCAGCCAGGATAGCTTGATTCCAGTGGCATGGAGAGCACGGGACCCACGTCTGGGCATACCCGTCCCACTCGGGGTGACACATGCAAAAACAACAGTTGATGGACAGAATGCAGAACAATGTCATACATTCACCCCAGTACAGAGATCTGGGCCTAAATCCATCGTTTTTTTGCTCACCATGCCATTCCAGTTTGAACCCAGCCATATGCAAATCAGTCTTGACCCTGTGCCTCATGGGAACAGTCCAGCCCGAACTGCCAAGCCAGGTCCTCCCTGGACTGGAAACAAGCATCCTAGGACCGGTTTCGGGGTTTCACCCCTCTTCAGCCAGGATAGCTTGATTCCAGTGGCATGGAGAGCACGGGACCCACGTCTGGGCATACCCGTCCCACTCGGGGTGACACATGCAAAAACAACAGTTGATGGACAGAATGCAGAACAATGTCATACATTCACCCCAGTACAGAGATCTGGGCCTAAATCCATCGTTTTTTGCTCACCATGCCATTCCAGTTTGAACCCAGCCATATGCAAATCAGTCTTGACCCTGTGCCTCATGGGAACAGTCCAGCCCGAACTGCCAAGCCAGGTCCTCCCTGGACTGGAAACAAGCATCCTAGGACCGGTTTCGGGGTTTCACCCCTCTTCAGCCAGGATAGCTTGATTCCAGTGGCATGGAGAGCACGGGACCCACGTCTGGGCATACCCGTCCCACTCGGGGTGACACATGCAAAAACAACAGTTGATGGACAGAATGCAGAACAATGTCATACATTCACCCCAGTACAGAGATCTGGGCCTAAATCCATCGTTTTTTGCTCACCATGCCATTCCAGTTTGAACCCAGCCATATGCAAATCAGTCTTGACCCTGTGCCTCATGGGAACAGTCCAGCCCGAACTGCCAAGCCAGGTCCTCCCTGGACTGGAAACAAGCATCCTAGGACCGGTTTCGGGGTTTCACCCCTCTTCAGCCAGGATAGCTTGATTCCAGTGGCATGGAGAGCACGGGACCCACGTCTGGGCATACCCGTCCCACTCGGGGTGACACATGCAAAAACAACAGTTGATGGACAGAATGCAGAACAATGTCATACATTCACCCCAGTACAGAGATCTGGGCCTAAATCCATCGTTTTTTTGCTCACCATGCCATTCCAGTTTGAACCCAGCCATATGCAAATCAGTCTTGACCCTGTGCCTCATGGGAACAGTCCAGCCCGAACTGCCAAGCCAGGTCCTCCCTGGACTGGAAACAAGCATCCTAGGACCGGTTTCGGGGTTTCACCCCTCTTCAGCCAGGATAGCTTGATTCCAGTGGCATGGAGAGCACGGGACCCACGTCTGGGCATACCCGTCCCACTCGGGGTGACACATGCAAAAACAACAGTTGATGGACAGAATGCAGAACAATGTCATACATTCACCCCAGTACAGAGATCTGGGCCTAAATCCATCGTTTTTTGCTCACCATGCCATTCCAGTTTGAACCCAGCCATATGCAAATCAGTCTTGACCCTGTGCCTCATGGGAACAGTCCAGCCCGAACTGCCAAGCCAGGTCCTCCCTGGACTGGAAACAAGCATCCTAGGACCGGTTTCGGGGTTTCACCCCTCTTCAGCCAGGATAGCTTGATTCCAGTGGCATGGAGAGCACGGGACCCACGTCTGGGCATACCCGTCCCACTCGGGGTGACACATGCAAAAACAACAGTTGATGGACAGAATGCAGAACAATGTCATACATTCACCCCAGTACAGAGATCTGGGCCTAAATCCATCGTTTTTTGCTCACCATGCCATTCCAGTTTGAACCCAGCCATATGCAAATCAGTCTTGACCCTGTGCCTCATGGGAACAGTCCAGCCCGAACTGCCAAGCCAGGTCCTCCCTGGACTGGAAACAAGCATCCTAGGACCGGTTTCGGGGTTTCACCCCTCTTCAGCCAGGATAGCTTGATTCCAGTGGCATGGAGAGCACGGGACCCACGTCTGGGCATACCCGTCCCACTCGGGGTGACACATGCAAAAACAACAGTTGATGGACAGAATGCAGAACAATGTCATACATTCACCCCAGTACAGAGATCTGGGCCTAAATCCATCGTTTTTTGCTCACCATGCCATTCCAGTTTGAACCCAGCCATATGCAAATCAGTCTTGACCCTGTGCCTCATGGGAACAGTCCAGCCCGAACTGCCAAGCCAGGTCCTCCCTGGACTGGAAACAAGCATCCTAGGACCGGTTTCGGGGTTTCACCCCTCTTCAGCCAGGATAGCTTGATTCCAGTGGCATGGAGAGCACGGGACCCACGTCTGGGCATACCCGTCCCACTCGGGGTGACACATGCAAAAACAACAGTTGATGGACAGAATGCAGAACAATGTCATACATTCACCCCAGTACAGAGATCTGGGCCTAAATCCATCGTTTTTTTGCTCACCATGCCATTCCAGTTTGAACCCAGCCATATGCAAATCAGTCTTGACCCTGTGCCTCATGGGAACAGTCCAGCCCGAACTGCCAAGCCAGGTCCTCCCTGGACTGGAAACAAGCATCCTAGGACCGGTTTCGGGGTTTCACCCCTCTTCAGCCAGGATAGCTTGATTCCAGTGGCATGGAGAGCACGGGACCCACGTCTGGGCATACCCGTCCCACTCGGGGTGACACATGCAAAAACAACAGTTGATGGACAGAATGCAGAACAATGTCATACATTCACCCCAGTACAGAGATCTGGGCCTAAATCCATCGTTTTTTGCTCACCATGCCATTCCAGTTTGAACCCAGCCATATGCAAATCAGTCTTGACCCTGTGCCTCATGGGAACAGTCCAGCCCGAACTGCCAAGCCAGGTCCTCCCTGGACTGGAAACAAGCATCCTAGGACCGGTTTCGGGGTTTCACCCCTCTTCAGCCAGGATAGCTTGATTCCAGTGGCATGGAGAGCACGGGACCCACGTCTGGGCATACCCGTCCCACTCGGGGTGACACATGCAAAAACAACAGTTGATGGACAGAATGCAGAACAATGTCATACATTCACCCCAGTACAGAGATCTGGGCCTAAATCCATCGTTTTTTGCTCACCATGCCATTCCAGTTTGAACCCAGCCATATGCAAATCAGTCTTGACCCTGTGCCTCATGGGAACAGTCCAGCCCGAACTGCCAAGCCAGGTCCTCCCTGGACTGGAAACAAGCATCCTAGGACCGGTTTCGGGGTTTCACCCCTCTTCAGCCAGGATAGCTTGATTCCAGTGGCATGGAGAGCACGGGACCCACGTCTGGGCATACCCGTCCCACTCGGGGTGACACATGCAAAAACAACAGTTGATGGACAGAATGCAGAACAATGTCATACATTCACCCCAGTACAGAGATCTGGGCCTAAATCCATCGTTTTTTGCTCACCATGCCATTCCAGTTTGAACCCAGCCATATGCAAATCAGTCTTGACCCTGTGCCTCATGGGAACAGTCCAGCCCGAACTGCCAAGCCAGGTCCTCCCTGGACTGGAAACAAGCATCCTAGGACCGGTTTCGGGGTTTCACCCCTCTTCAGCCAGGATAGCTTGATTCCAGTGGCATGGAGAGCACGGGACCCACGTCTGGGCATACCCGTCCCACTCGGGGTGACACATGCAAAAACAACAGTTGATGGACAGAATGCAGAACAATGTCATACATTCACCCCAGTACAGAGATCTGGGCCTAAATCCATCGTTTTTTGCTCACCATGCCATTCCAGTTTGAACCCAGCCATATGCAAATCAGTCTTGACCCTGTGCCTCATGGGAACAGTCCAGCCCGAACTGCCAAGCCAGGTCCTCCCTGGACTGGAAACAAGCATCCTAGGACCGGTTTCGGGGTTTCACCCCTCTTCAGCCAGGATAGCTTGATTCCAGTGGCATGGAGAGCACGGGACCCACGTCTGGGCATACCCGTCCCACTCGGGGTGACACATGCAAAAACAACAGTTGATGGACAGAATGCAGAACAATGTCATACATTCACCCCAGTACAGAGATCTGGGCCTAAATCCATCGTTTTTTGCTCACCATGCCATTCCAGTTTGAACCCAGCCATATGCAAATCAGTCTTGACCCTGTGCCTCATGGGAACAGTCCAGCCCGAACTGCCAAGCCAGGTCCTCCCTGGACTGGAAACAAGCATCCTAGGACCGGTTTCGGGGTTTCACCCCTCTTCAGCCAGGATAGCTTGATTCCAGTGGCATGGAGAGCACGGGACCCACGTCTGGGCATACCCGTCCCACTCGGGGTGACACATGCAAAAACAACAGTTGATGGACAGAATGCAGAACAATGTCATACATTCACCCCAGTACAGAGATCTGGGCCTAAATCCATCGTTTTTTTGCTCACCATGCCATTCCAGTTTGAACCCAGCCATATGCAAATCAGTCTTGACCCTGTGCCTCATGGGAACAGTCCAGCCCGAACTGCCAAGCCAGGTCCTCCCTGGACTGGAAACAAGCATCCTAGGACCGGTTTCGGGGTTTCACCCCTCTTCAGCCAGGATAGCTTGATTCCAGTGGCATGGAGAGCACGGGACCCACGTCTGGGCATACCCGTCCCACTCGGGGTGACACATGCAAAAACAACAGTTGATGGACAGAATGCAGAACAATGTCATACATTCACCCCAGTACAGAGATCTGGGCCTAAATCCATCGTTTTTTGCTCACCATGCCATTCCAGTTTGAACCCAGCCATATGCAAATCAGTCTTGACCCTGTGCCTCATGGGAACAGTCCAGCCCGAACTGCCAAGCCAGGTCCTCCCTGGACTGGAAACAAGCATCCTAGGACCGGTTTCGGGGTTTCACCCCTCTTCAGCCAGGATAGCTTGATTCCAGTGGCATGGAGAGCACGGGACCCACGTCTGGGCATACCCGTCCCACTCGGGGTGACACATGCAAAAACAACAGTTGATGGACAGAATGCAGAACAATGTCATACATTCACCCCAGTACAGAGATCTGGGCCTAAATCCATCGTTTTTTGCTCACCATGCCATTCCAGTTTGAACCCAGCCATATGCAAATCAGTCTTGACCCTGTGCCTCATGGGAACAGTCCAGCCCGAACTGCCAAGCCAGGTCCTCCCTGGACTGGAAACAAGCATCCTAGGACCGGTTTCGGGGTTTCACCCCTCTTCAGCCAGGATAGCTTGATTCCAGTGGCATGGAGAGCACGGGACCCACGTCTGGGCATACCCGTCCCACTCGGGGTGACACATGCAAAAACAACAGTTGATGGACAGAATGCAGAACAATGTCATACATTCACCCCAGTACAGAGATCTGGGCCTAAATCCATCGTTTTTTTGCTCACCATGCCATTCCAGTTTGAACCCAGCCATATGCAAATCAGTCTTGACCCTGTGCCTCATGGGAACAGTCCAGCCCGAACTGCCAAGCCAGGTCCTCCCTGGACTGGAAACAAGCATCCTAGGACCGGTTTCGGGGTTTCACCCCTCTTCAGCCAGGATAGCTTGATTCCAGTGGCATGGAGAGCACGGGACCCACGTCTGGGCATACCCGTCCCACTCGGGGTGACACATGCAAAAACAACAGTTGATGGACAGAATGCAGAACAATGTCATACATTCACCCCAGTACAGAGATCTGGGCCTAAATCCATCGTTTTTTTGCTCACCATGCCATTCCAGTTTGAACCCAGCCATATGCAAATCAGTCTTGACCCTGTGCCTCATGGGAACAGTCCAGCCCGAACTGCCAAGCCAGGTCCTCCCTGGACTGGAAACAAGCATCCTAGGACCGGTTTCGGGGTTTCACCCCTCTTCAGCCAGGATAGCTTGATTCCAGTGGCATGGAGAGCACGGGACCCACGTCTGGGCATACCCGTCCCACTCGGGGTGACACATGCAAAAACAACAGTTGATGGACAGAATGCAGAACAATGTCATACATTCACCCCAGTACAGAGATCTGGGCCTAAATCCATCGTTTTTTGCTCACCATGCCATTCCAGTTTGAACCCAGCCATATGCAAATCAGTCTTGACCCTGTGCCTCATGGGAACAGTCCAGCCCGAACTGCCAAGCCAGGTCCTCCCTGGACTGGAAACAAGCATCCTAGGACCGGTTTCGGGGTTTCACCCCTCTTCAGCCAGGATAGCTTGATTCCAGTGGCATGGAGAGCACGGGACCCACGTCTGGGCATACCCGTCCCACTCGGGGTGACACATGCAAAAACAACAGTTGATGGACAGAATGCAGAACAATGTCATACATTCACCCCAGTACAGAGATCTGGGCCTAAAGCCATCGTTTTTTTGCTCACCATGCCATTCCAGTTTGAACCCAGCCATATGCAAATCAGTCTTGACCCTGTGCCTCATGGGAACAGTCCAGCCCGAACTGCCAAGCCAGGTCCTCCCTGGACTGGAAACAAGCATCCTAGGACCGGTTTCGGGTTTCACCCCTCTTCAGCCAGGATAGCTTGATTCCAGTGGCATGGACTGTTCCCATGAGGCACAGGGTCAGACTGATTTGCATATGGCCATGTCTGAACTGGGGTGGTGGAGTGAGCTAAAGAATGATGATGGATTAAACCCAGATCAGTTGACTGGGGGTGAGTGTTTGATTGGCTCAAACGTTCCGTCCATCATCCCCTTTTGCATCTCTTGAACATGGCATGTAAGTTTTTACTGGCCAAATGTTTTGTAGTTAAATGACTGATGCTGCAGATCAATGTTGTGGTATGTAGGTCAGACTGTCCAGTTGTGACTTACCTCCCTGCAAGGTCCCTACATTGAGGCCAAATCCCTGCACCTGTCATGCCCTGACAGTGAAGTTTGTGTGTTCAACATGACACTACCTCTGTCAATGCATGTAAGGCAGTGCACCATGGTGGTTCTGTCACAAAGGCTGACAAGCAGCCTCCATTCAAAGAACAGATGATATTCCATTGAAATTGTGACATAATGTTGCATTGTCCTGGTTGGGACTGTGTAAGTGTGTGAGTCCATTGTGCTGGTCTATGAAGGCCCACATAACCATGGTCTGCAGGTGACCCTGTGGTGCACCTGTATCTCCTCTCTACCCATTCCTCAAGGTTAGCGTTTAGTTTTTCTGCAACAATGTGTGAATACCTTTCATTGACAATACCGTGTGAGCTTGTTTTTTGTGGAAATACCTGCAGCATGTACTCCACATGTACTGATATAAGATTTTATTTTTGGAAGAGAAGTTTCAGTTTTCATATCAATTTTTAATACTTTCTTTTTACCCCCAGCCTATGTAATGAAACTTATTGTATAGGGGTATTTTCACAAACACCAGATATGCATAATCATATATGGGGGTATTTGCCCCAAACACAGGGAATGCCTCTTCATGTATGAGAGTATTTGCCCCAAAACAAGTTAGGCTTCTTCATGTATGGGGGGATTGGCCACAAGGTCAAGTTAGGCATCTTCATGTATGGGGGTCTTTACCCCCAACACAAGTTAGGCATCTTCATGTATGAGGGTATTTACCCCCAAAACAAATTAGGCATCTTCATGTATGGGGGTATTTACCCCAAAGTCAAGTTAGGCATCTTCATGTATGGGGTCTTTACCCCCAACACAAGTTAGGCATCTATATGATGGGGGTATTTACCCCCAAAACAAGTTAGGCATCTTCATGTATGCGGGTATTTATCCCAAAATCAAGTTAGGCATCTTCATGTATAGGGGTATTTACCCCAAAATCAAGTTAGGTATCTTCATGTATGGGTGTATTTACCCCCAAAACAAGTTAGGCATCTTCATGTATGGGGGGATTGGCCACAAAGTCAAGTTAGGCATCTTCATGTATGGGGGTCTTTACCCCCAACACAAGTTAGGCATCTTCATGTATGGGGTATTTACCCCCAAAACAAGTTAGGCATCTTCATGTATGCAGGTATTTATCCCAAAATCAAGTTAGGCATCTTCAGGTATGGGGGTATTTACCCCAAAATCAAGTTAGGTATCTTCATGTATGGGTGTATTTACCCCCAACACAAGTTAGGCATCTTCATGTATGGGGGGATTTGCCACAAAATCAAGTTAGGCATCTTCATGTATGGGGGTATTTCCACACAAAACCACATATGCATATACACATATGGTGTATCCCCCAACAAAAGCACATATTTTCTTCAACATTGCTGTAGGTAGATGCCACCCTCCTATTGACTGGACATTGCTGTAGGTAGTTGCCACCCCCCCCCATCTTGACTGGACATTGCTGCAGGTAGTTGCCAAACCCCATATTTACGGGACATTGCTGTTGCCACCCCTCCTATTGACTGGACATTGCTGTAGGTAATTGCCTCGCCTCCTATTGACTGGACATTGCTGTAGATAGTTGCCATTCCCAATATTGACTGGACATTGCTGTATGGGTAGGTGTTGTACTTGCCTTCTGCGACAAACGCGTCGGTTGCAGTTGTAGTAGTGCTTGAAGATTACATGCACGATAGGATTCATGGCTGCACGTCTCGTTCAGCAGGAATCGTGTTGTGGCGTGAATCGCTGCTGAAATACTCCCCTTCCAGCTGCTCTGACGTGTTGGTTGTAGCGACGGATTCGGCGCATGGGAAGTACGCATCGTACTTCGGCGTTTGTAATCGGACTTGGAAATGCCTCAGGACGGCTCCTTTCTGTGTTTCCAGAGGCTTTTCGTTTGGACTATGAGGACGGAATCGGAGTGACCGTCTTGTTCGGTGAGTAAAGGTTTTTGTGCATCGTACTGCGTTGTTTGGTTTAACCGGCTCCCAATACGTGTCGGTTGTACTGTTCGCCTCCGTACGCATCTGGGAGGGCCTTCCGAACGACATTGGAATCGGGCCCATGGTGTTAATTGTGGGAATTAATTTATTAATAATTATTTATCAATTGTTTGTTAATTATTATTAATTAATTAAACATTTTGTAATTAATTATGTTAATTGTGTCATTTTTTAGGAATGGGTGGTGGGGTTTATAGGGGAATAGGGTGTGAAGTAATTTATTTTAAATTAATTTATAATTAATTGATAATTAATGGTATTTAATTTATTAAAAATTAATTATGGCAATTGTGTAATTAATATGAGTTGTGAGTTGTGGGGTTTATAGTGGTAAAGGGTGTGCAGTAAATTATTTTCAAATAATTAATAAGTTGTTAATTGAAACAATTTTAAAAATTTTAAATTAGTTATGGAAATTGTGTAATGACTTTTATGTGTGTGTTGTGGTGTTTATTGGGGTAGAGGGTGGAAAGTATTTTATGTTTTATTAATTAATAATTATTTGCTCATTATTATTCATTCTTTAACTGATAACTTTTTATGGTTATTGTTTACTTTAATTTTGTGTGTGGATTTTGGTTTTATAGGGGTAATGTTTGGTTAGTAAATTAATTTTTATATGTTTTAATTTGATTTTTAATTAATAATATTAGTTTATTTGATAATTAATTATGTTAATTATGGAGGTACAATTTTTTCAAAAATTTAGATGTGTGTTGTGAAATGTGTGGTGTTATAGGGTAGGAAATAAAGAATATTTATTTTATGTAACAATTAATGTTTTTGATTATAATTAATTTATAATAAATATAGTTATTTGTTTGTAATTTCTTTTTTTTAATAAAATAATGTTTGTTGGTAATTTTTAGATTTTTTTTACACTATAACGTTTCTATTTTTGTTATTTTTAATATTTTATATATTTTTTTTATTTGTTTTTAACAATTTTTGTATTGTAGTTGATCTTTTGTTTGTTTTTATTTTTTTATTGACTTTATTGAGAATATTAATTTTAACCCTCTGCTATCCAACACTTTCCCTACTGTTGCACTCACTGGAGTGGGAATAGTAATTTTTAGCCCTCCACTATCCAACACTTTCCCTACTGTTGCACTTACTGAAGTGGGAATAGTAATTTTTACCCCTATGCTATCCAACACTTTCCCTACTGTTGCACTCACTGGAGTGGGAATAGTAATTTTTACTTCTCCGCTATCCAACACTTTCCCTACTGTTGCACTCACTGGAGTGTGAATAGTAATTTTTACTTCTCTGCTATCCAACACTCTCCCTACTGTTGCACTCACTGGATTGGGAATAGTAATTTTTACCCCTCCACTATCCAACACTTTCCCTACTGTTGCACTCACTGGAGTGTGAATAGTAATTTTTACTTCTCTGCTATCCAACACTTTCCCTACTGTTGCACTCACTGGAGTGGGAATAGTAATTTTTAGCCCTCCACTATCCAACACTTTCCCTACTGTTGCACTCACTGAAGTGGGAATAGTAATTTTTACCCCTATGCTATCCAACACTTTCCCTACTGTTGCACTCACTGGAGTGGGAATAGTAATTTTTACTTCTCCGCTATCCAACACTTTCCCTACTGTTGCACTCACTGGAGTGTGAATAGTAATTTTTACTTCTCTGCTATCCAACACTCTCCCTACTGTTGCACTCACTGGATTGGGAATAGTAATTTTTACCCCTCCACTATCCAACACTTTCCCTACTGTTGCATTCACTGGAGTGGGAATAGTAATTTTTAACCCTACGCTATCCAACAATTTCCCTACTGTTGCACTCACTGGAGTGGGAATAGTAATTTTTAACCCTACGCTATCCAACAATTTCCCTATTGTTGCACTCACTGGAGTGGGAATAGTAATTTTTACTTCTCCGCTGTCCAACACTTTCCCTACTGTTGCACTCATTGGAGTGGGAATAGTAATTTTTACTTCTCCGGTATCCAACACTTTCCCTACTGTTGCACTCACTGGAGTGGGAATAGTAATTATTACCCCTCCGCTAACCAACACTTTCCCTACTGTTGCACTCACTGGAGTGGCAATATTAATATTTACCCCTCCGCTATCTAACACTTTCCCTACTGTTGCACTCACTGGAGTGGGAATAGTAATTTTTACCCCTCCGCTATGCAACACTTTCCCTACTGTTGCACTCACTGGAGTGGAAATAGTAATTTTTACTGATGCGCTATCCAACACTTTCCCTACTGTTGCATTCACTGGAGTGGGGAATAGTAATTTTTACCCCTACGCTATCCAACAGTTTTCTTACTGTTGCACTCAATGGAGTGTAAATTGTAAGTTTAAAAATGTTTTAATATATTAATATTTTAATTTATAATAATGTTTTTTTTTTAGATTTTGTGTTATAGGTACATGTATATTTATATATATTTATTTGTTAATTTTTATATATTTATAACATTTTAAAATAAATTAAAGTTACTTTATTAATTGTTTTAAAGTAAATATACATTTAAATATTACATTTTATATATGTACATTTACATTTTTTAAATTAAATGTATTTATATTTGTTTAAATGTACATTACATCTAAATATTTTTTTAAGTTAATTTTATTTAATTTATTAAACATAATTTTTTATATATAAAAAAATCGATATTTTGTACATCGATATTTTTTACATCTATATATTTTTTTCAATATTTTTGTATTTTACATTTTAAAGATAGGATGTCAATATTGTGGATGTCGATATTTGTGTGTCGATATTTGTGTATGGGGATATTTTTGTAGTTGATATTATTGGACATCAGTTAGGGGAGGCATCAAAACTGCATCCCAACCTCCGCAGCCAGCAGGGCCACGCTCCAGTGCACTCTCCTACATTCTGGCATATAGTCGCGTAGTCAGTTTCGAGGTGAGGGGGAAGTGAGGGGCATTTCTAGAACCTGGAAGACTGACGGGGCCTCCGGTAATGAACTGTGGGTTGCCCAAACCTCTGCTCTCAACTGAGAGTACGAGAAGGTGTCCAGAAAAGTGGTGTTGGGGCCCTCAAGTACCAGCAGTGGAGACATGAACTAGCCATCCGCGTATATGGATCCCATGGAAGTTAGCTGCATTCGAGTTAATGGGAAACAGAGTTTGCCCAATAAGCTGCACTGATGGGGCAAATAAATGGTTGAGTTGGCCCTCCGCATGACCTCTCTCCAAACCCAGACTGTGCAAGCCACTGTATCAATCTGCAGCTGCAGGTGTCTAGGGGCCTGGAAAAGTGCCATCTTTAGAGGGCACGGTGCAGCAAGACCACGTTCAGGAGCTGTATGGGCTTGAAATTGTGTGAGAAACAGCCAGTAGTGCACAAAGTGCGCTTGGGCATTGTAGTAGTAGAGGTCCATATCAGGGACACCCAGTTCCCCCTGTTCAAAAGGGAGAGTCAAGATCTCCCAGAATATCTGGGGTTGACCACCAGCCCGTGCAAGGGATATCAGACGAGATCGGAGCTGATGTCTGAAATAAAGTGACAAAGGCAGCGCAAATTTATTAATATATAGAGGAATTTAGGGAGAACCACCATCTTGGCAATGACCAGCCTCCCGGTCAAAGAGAGTGGGAGACCACGCCAGCTCTCTACATGATCATCCAGCCACGTCATCAAGCACCTGTAGTTGTCCCTCCAAAGATCATCAACATCCCTACTGACCCAAATCCCTAAATACTTCACAGGGCCATCTGCCCATTTAGTCAGGCATTCTAGGGAGAATTTTGTCGTTTCCTTTCTTAAGGGAAACAAAATGGGCTTTACCTAGTTGATCGTGACTCCCGGAAGGCCACCAAATCTCGTAAATTCCCTGATCAGTGGGTCTAAGTTGGTCTGTGGGTCTCTGACAACAGCGATCCTACAAGGTGTGAAAGTAAGGCCGTGCCATGCATGATGAAGCCTAAACTGGGCAGTTAGTGGCTTCATTGCAATTGCAAACAATATTGGTGACAGGGGGCATCCCTGTCGAGTCCCCCATATCACTAGTAAGGGAGGCGTGATTGTCCTGTGGACTGGTACCCGGGCCGCCGGTTCACTATACAGTAGTCCAATCAGTCGTCTGAAGTGGGCGCTCGCTCCAATGCGGGACAGGAAGGTGAAAAGATTAGGCCATTCAAGCGACTCATACTCCTTAGTAGCGTCTAAAAATACTGCTGCTGCCCTCAAGGACGGTTCAATAGTGAGAATAAGGGCAAAGGAAGTGCGCTGATTATGCAACGTTGATCTACCCGGGACAAATCCTGATTGGTCTGGGCGTACTATGGTCAGGACCAGCAGGTACAATCTCGAGGCAATCAATTTAGCTAGGATTTTATTGTCCATAATATTCATGGATTGGGAGTGGTATGAGTCACAGCGTCAGGGATCCTTGCCTGGTTTAAGAATCGTAACAATCAGTGCCTCTCTTAAGGTTGGTGGAAGGGAGCTGGTCTCTAGCGATTCCTCGTACATTGCGAGGAGGTGTGTTGCCACTAAATGAGCATATTCTTTATAAAATGCTGCTGGAGCCCTGGAGCTTTGTCAACTGGCATGGCACTGATAACCAGACTACCTCCATAACAAAGAAGGGATTCTCCAGGTATTTTCTATGTCCATTCTCAAGCCACAGTAGCTGTATAGAATTCAAGTATACAGGTATAAGGGTGTGCAGTTCCTAAAGACGTAAAAGACAGTACTACAGTTCCAGGGAAAGGAGTGTGCTCCAATAGGAGCACGGGCCCTCACACACCCAAAAGGGTGTCATGCTCCATCATTGGGCTAGCTCCTCCTCAGGCCTGCACTACAATGCCCAACAGGTACCCACTAGGGGGCTCTTTGCCGGAGGTCTTTTAAAAGCCGTATGGTGAAGTGTGGGCTTTTGTGATATGTGTAGGGTGGTGTAAAGTGTGATTTAAAATAGGTGCTGTGATACTCAGTGTCAAAACTATTTAATGATTCAGCTCACTAGCCTAATTAAAAGAATGATATGCTAATTTAGGAAATAATAAACCTAATTGGCATCATGAATTTAGTGATTTAAAACATCAGGTCAACATGTTTCTCGCCTCAAATTGTTGCAAGGATCTAGTGGAGATTCTTCAGGACCTATTATCAAAAGACCTGCACTAAGCTTAAGAGCTGGTGCCAGATGTGTGGGATATTTGAATCACCAGTCATATACTAAATGAACGGTAATATTATACCTTATTGTTCTGAAAGTAAGTCAATCCCATTCGGGTATTGCATCCAGCCTCAAGACAGCAGAGCTGGGGTAGGTCTTGCTGCGAACACTGTGACGCGTCCGAGACACTCATGCTTGTTTTCATGAGGCTTGATGCAATACCCGATTGGGGTTGACTTACTTTCATATAATAATTACTCTCACGCACTACATCTCCTCTCACAGCGGAGAAGCCACACGGGTCGCTGCACATCACGATGCTCTCACCTCCCGCCAGCCTCAGCATGATGAGGGAAACGGAAGTGGAACTTGTCTTTTCAGTTCATGTCAGTAGGTGAGGACCAGTTCACATGTACACAGGAGAAGATAATTTAGCCCGGGCAAGACCCTCTACCCAAGCACCCACAGGTCACATCAAGCAGCAATAAAGTGGAGCTAGTCATTACCACTAAGGTGCTCTAAGCCCACACCACGAGTGATCGATGGAGAGCTCTCCTTCCAAGGTGGGAGTGTCTTGGCGAACTTAGCTGCAGCTTTGGGGTCAGTGAAGTAGTGAGTCTTACTCTGACGCAGTATCTGGAGTTTAACTGGGTACAGCCGGGAGTATTTGGTCTCAGTTCGCTGGAGGGTGCGCTTAAGTGGCAGGAAGTCTCTTCTGGCTGACTGTACTGCCATTTTACAGTCCAGATAAACAGATATTTCATTTCCCTGGTAATGGAGCGGGCTTCTCTCAGTCGCCAAGTGTAGGGCCACATCGCAGTCCCTATAGTTCAACAGCCGGGCTATGATAGGGCAAGCTGGGGTCCCCAATGGAGGGCACTGACTAAGGGATCTATGGGTGTGCTCCACTGAGAACATGGAGAGCTCCACTTCAAACAGGTCTTGTAGCATCCCCTCAATATAGTCCTCCATTCTGCCCATGGCTCTTGATTCAGGCACTCCCAAAATCCAAAGTTTGTTTCTTCTCAAACGCGCCTCTAAATCTTCATTTTTGTTGCAGATCACCTCAAGGACCTTCTCAATTTGCATTAGCTTTTCTTAATCTATGGTCTGGCTAGCTTCCACATCTGAGGTGCGACGTTCAAGTTGATCGATTCAATTGTCATGCTTGTCCACTTTTTCTTTAAGTCAGTCGAACCTGTCCATTAGTAAGTCCTTTTTCATATGTATGGCTTTAAGGCTCTGCTTCAGATCTAGAAACATAGCTTTGATGTCAAGTTCCGGGGCCGGGGTATTCTCGCCGCTCTGCCCCGGGAAGGGGACATCACTAAAAGGCTCCATTGTGCGGGTTTGCCATCTGTGTTCGAAGGTCAGTTTGACATGCCTAGCATCTGCTTTGCCCAACTTCCATACGGCAAGCCACTGTAGGCAGCATCAGCCTGTGCAAGGCAAAGCTTCAATTGCTGCTAGGCAATAATACTTTCTGAGGTCCCGTCACTCCCCAATCAGCCGTCAGCAGGGGAGCACGAGCAGACCCACACTCTGATATTAGCAACCATCCAAAGAAGTCTGTATGCAAATACAGCAGAGCCGCTTCCATACATTCCCGCATGTGATCAACTCCCTAGCCACGTGACCCTGCCTCCACCTGAGTCCCCGGGGGCACGAGCAGGCCAGGGCCCCTCACCTGGGTGTATTGGCCAGTCTAGTACTCTGGCCAGGTCTTAGGGCACTGAACATCACATCCTCTCCAAGATAAGTGCATGGGGCATCAAAGGGCTCCAGCAGGAGTCGGAAGACTAAAGGGCCCACCAGAATAATCATGTAGGCCTCATCAAATGAAGGTTGGAAGCATCCAGGGCCTCAGCAAACCAGCACCATGAGGTAGCAGTGAAGGGAGGCCTCAAGCACCCATGACCTCTGTGGGTGAGGAAACAGAGTGAGCAGCCAGGTGGGGGAAGAGCAGCGCCTCTCACCTTGAAGAGCTATTGCACCATACAGCACTCCGGCATCAGGATCTCTTACATTAGAGCACCCGCTCATATCTGCAGTTCCATGGCACACCAGGAATGTCTCTCTTCTGCGCTGCACAGCCTCCTCCCACCCCAGAGCGCAGCACGAAAGACGGTATGGCTGCGTCTAAGAGTGCCGGTGGTCTATCTTCCTCAGCCTATCGCCGTGCAAGGGCCTCCACACTGGCAGGCCCAAAAGGTCTCCGCCTCCATGCTCCAAGTCCTGGTAAGGCCCACCAGGGCCTGGCATTCGGGTCAGCTTCACCCCCAGGCAAGGCCGGAGACACGCAGCCCCAAACAGCAGTTCTAGGTTCCAATGTCTGGGACCCACAGCACTTCACATCAGCTAGAGCGGGGGCAGGTCGGGCACTCTCCGATCTGAGGCCTGGGGCAATACCCCAGGCCTGGACATCACACAGTCAGGCGGCCCGCAGTCCCAGTAATGCTTGTCTGGGGTCCCTCCTTCAATCTGGGCCCCCTACTCTCTCAGCTGATATGGTCTCACACAGGGACAGCCTGGGCCACCGTGGCATCACTCCCTGATGCCTGAATGCCCATGCAGCTGGATCCCGCCTATCAACTCCAGCCTGTCAGTCCGGCTGCATGGCCTTTCAGCCGGAGGTTGCTGAAAGGGACACCCCACATCCATGCCTCCAGTGCAGCAGTGTATCAGGAGAGCATTTTCAGTTGTTGTGCACCCCGATGCCCCTGTAAAAGAAGGATAAAAGCCGAATCACTGGCTCCAGGCGGCAGAGCCTCACGAGTGTGTGGCCATCTTGAGGCCGGGCTCACTAACGCCCCATTCATCACAGTTAACCATCAAAATATAAATAATATAACACAATTTAACATAACATAATGATATATATTACTAAAATAGTGTACAAAACCCCCAAACTACTGGCTAGTAAAAAACAATACTATTAATACATCTAAATATACCAACAACCCAAAACAAAATTATAACAAACAAAATATGCAACATGTAATAATAATTAATTGCAATGTATTTTTTACAAAACAAACATTAAAATAATTTTTTACTTAACTTTATTCAAATATTTTTTAAGTTTATATATATCTTTAAAAATGTAAAGTTATACAATCAAAGTTTGAAACAAATAAAATGAGAAAAATGTGTTACATGTCTTTATTCTTTAAAAAAATTAAAATATTGAGATTATTACCTACAAACATACAAATAACTAAGGGCCCTATTACGATGCGGTTGGAAAAGGCTCCGTCAGTCGGAATGCAGTCAGTAATCCCAAGGGCAGCTCTTTCCGACACAGAAAGGCTGTCGGAACTCAACTTTGGGGGCCCCCAGCAGGGCCCTCTTGGGTGCACGGCCTCCAGTTGGAGGCTGTGCCCCCATGTTGATCCCTGCACCCTGTACGAAGCTGTGCTTTCTTGACAATTTATCTAGCTCCCGTACTAGCAGCATCCCAGTCATTCTCGCCCATCACCCTTCAGTTCCAGTATACTTCATTTTTTTCCACTTCGCGGCTAGGGACGCTCCTCGGCACTGAGCCATATTCTGCATTTGCCAAGGACTTGAGCTAAGTATTTTGTTTACCAGTGTGTGTGCTAGCACATTGAGGGGTATTGCCATTAGCATTCTACAAGGCTCGCTTGTAAAGCGCTTTTATCGAGATTTCTGCTTATTAGTTAGCGCTTGATAAACCTATTGTTTACCCCTCAGATTTGCATATGGTTTGTTACATGCATGGTTGCAGGTGTATGATTATCTTGAGCCTGATTACCTTGAGCCTGATTACCTTGAGCCTTATTACCTTGAGCCTTATTACCAGGAGCTTATCATTTGATGTTTAACGGACTTCAAGAGTCCTTAAGCCATTTAAAACCGAGGAATTCATCAGTATACCTAGTGGCTTACTTTTCTTTTCCTTTGATTGATGTGTCTGCGGTTGTATGTATGGAAAGGGCTATGGTGTGAGTCAGTGAATGATTGTGTTCTCACATTTCCAGGATTGGACTTGCCTTATACTGGGATCTGAATTAAGAGTCCCAGACTCCTTCTTACATTCTGATTTCAAGAGCATCAACTTCATCTTGATCCCTACTACCAGCTATCTTCCCCTAGTTTGTTGCATCTGAAGCAAATTCCACGGAAGGATGTCACGAACCTGCACACACCTATACGTTACTGAAACACCACTCTATGTATACAAGTTCCAGGTGTTACCTTACACATTATATGTCAATATATACTTAAAGTATAGTTTATGTTCACAACCCTTTCTCTTTTTCAGGATTGTGTAAGTTCCAGAGGTAGTGATTCTTCCATCAGATATGTGGCACTGCAGTTTGCAGCCAACATTCCAGAGTTTACCCAAATTCAAGGAACAAGAGACATTTAAATCCTTAGATCTCACCTGAGGGACCAACCATTTTAGGATTTGTTATATGTTTTTCCAAGATTAGCATTTCGAGACTCACACTGCCTACTGGCATATCATTGCATTATTGGTACCTGATTGTAAACTAGCTTGTTTTCTCCAATACTTTTGTGCTGCAAACCTTAAAAATCAGACATGGATATAGTTACAATTTCAGTCATGGGTTGTTTATTGAAAATACAATTCCTATCCTATGTCCTGTCTATAGGGCCAGGCATTTTGGAAACTCCCACAAAATTAATTGGACTTCCAGCAGTTCAGACAGTATATATACAATGTAATAGTGAACCCAAACTTGTTATACTCGAAAAAATAAATAAAATCAAGTAATACCAAAGATGTACCTTGAGGGGGTAATTGTGCTTGCATAGACTAGAAATTTCAAGAGACTCCCAATGTCATAACGTGATACCCAATGAATATTGAGAATTTTGATAACTGTACCAATGTACCAGATCTACCGTTTCGCTTGTATTGGGTGCAGATAGTATTGTAGCATCTACGACAGAGGGAAAGCCAAACTGTTAGATTCACAACCCAATGTCACGGAGAGACCCTGATAGTGATTATTACCAACAATTATTATTCTGTGTACCTCGTCTTGGCATATGACAATCTCACAATCCGATTGATTGTAATGTCACTGGCATATTATGTCTGGACCGGTGTCAGAATCAAGACCTAATAGGGCAGCAAATAATCTGAAGCATCCTGTTACATTGGGAAACTAGTGTCATTACTCAGTGTACATATTACAGCGCCACAATCTGTATTTCCCTTTTTAATCCCAGCGGTATCACATACCCGTCTGTAAAGCGTTACTAGAAGCATTACAATATATGTTTCAATTTAAAGGGATGAAAATAGCTAAGTAGTATCTTATTCTCGTCTCTAAAATGCTACTTGTAACATTACAACAACCACTTAGATTTAAAGGAATGAAAATGTCTGGAAGCTCATTATCATAAAACTTGACACAGGGAGGATGCGCGCGACGCGATCCAAGATGGCCGCCTAGCTGCGGAGCTCCGCATCGCGTCAGGGACCGCCGATGTAATTTCGGCAATTTCAACGTTGTTTTCGGCTGTTTACAGGTATTTCCAGACATTGGAATGCCTACTCTTCAGGAGGATGACTTCAATGTGCCATTTCTTCCTTGATGGACAATATTATTACAGGTGAATCATTCAGCCATATAGCAGCCGCCATTTTGTATTCCAGCCGGTGCATTTCACCTCAGAAGCGCCCTGCTCTATTCAGGAATGCTGTTTTTCGCAATTTTTATGTACTTTCTCCTAATTTTTTCTTGTTATTGAATGATATTTTTCTGCTAGGAGAAACATTTGCTTATAGGGATTCTGCTACTTGTGTGCTGCTTCACGCTAACTGATATTTTTCGTCACATAAGTAACTCTCGACAGCTTGCTGTGCTGGCCCATGGGCAGGAGCAAGAACTTATTACGTTCTACCAAAGGTCATCCTCCCAACAAACCAGCCTCTTGCTCTACACAGAATATTTCCTTAATTAATTCCTCACAGCCATCTGAGGAAATGGCGCAGTCAGTGTCCTCTCGCTCTACAACTTCGCCTACCATTGCGTCTAAAGCACAATTACCTTCAACTACCAACAAAAGAATTAAGCAGGCTCCCCCATCTCCTCCTAAGTCTTTGTACCCTTTTTCCTTGGACATTGTTTTGGAGGAGATACGTGCGCTAAGACCGTTTATTGAGGATACCAATTTCCGTTTACAGACTTTGGATAACAAGTGGTCAGATATGGATTCTCGTTTATCTTCAGTGGAGCAACAGATTAGTGAGGTACAGGACTCATCGGCCAGAATTATTCGCTTGGAGAAAGAGGTGGTGCAACTAAGGAAATCATCTGAGGACCTTGAAAACAGAAATCGACGCAATAACCTCTGCTTATATGACCTTCCTGAAGGCCTTAAAGGCGATGACCCTGTTACCTTCTTCACCACTTTTCTTCCACAACTTTTAGACCTACCTACAACGACCAAATTAAACATTCAACGCGCACATTGACTAGGTTGCACCTGTCTTCATCTTCTGCTCCTTCCAAACCTCGCGGAGTAATTTTCTTATTTCTGGAATTGACTGACCTCTTAAAAGTCCTGAATGCAGCTAAACTTAAAAAACAGCTTTCTTGGTCTGGTGCAAGGTTGTTTATTTCTCAGGATGTTTCATCGGCCACTGCTAAACGAAGAAAGGAATTCCTTGACCTTTGCCCTGCTCTCCGTTCTCTTGGTGCACGCTATGGCTTATTCCACCCTTGCCTGTTTAAAGTCACCTTCTTGAACAAGACTTCTTCTTTTGAGGACCCTGCGGATCTCAGGAAATTCATCCATTCACATTCTACATCCTCGATGGAGATTGCTGAACCTTCCTCTCACACTTGAATTTTAATTTTTCTTCTGTTGCATTTGATCTTTTTTGATTATTTCAAAGCATGTTACTTTGATTAATCGACTTTTTATTCCCTATTGTTGTCTGTATAGGTTCCGTGGAGTTCAATGTGTACCCGCCCTATGTTCCTGCTCCTATTTATGTTAATATGGCGTCCCGGTGTGGCGCGTTGCCCCTTGTTGGGTGTGCTGTCTTCGCTTGTCTGTTGCTACTCCTCATTTTTCCTCTTATTCCCCTGTGAAGGTATGTATTACAGTCGTCAGGTCTCTGACATGTACTGTCTCTCCTTTTCTTTCCCCTCTCCTTCTTCCTTTTCAGTGATGCTTTCCCTTTTCTTTTCTTGACGATATTGCAATTTTTTCTTATTCTATTTTTCTCCCTCATTACCTATGCCTTTTCTCCATTTTGTTTCCTATGGTTTTTTCTATCTTTTTTCTTCATTCTTACTTTGCATACTAATTTTCTTATACTCCTCTGCTATTGTTAACTTTATTGTTGCATATCTAACGTTATTCTCTTTCATTCAGAGTTGTTACATGGAATGTAAAGGGTTTTAATAATCCTATAAAGAGGCAGAGAATTATTTCCCATCTAGCCTCCTATAATCCAGATTTAGGGGCCGATTCCGATCTCGGTCGGAGGCGCACCCAACACCATTCGGTCGGGAAAAAAGCCATGCGAAAGCCTGTTTCCCGACCGATCCGTACAGCACACCGAACGAGTAAGTACGATGCGCACAACAGCAAAGAATCCGGCCGAGCCGTACTCACCCAAACCAGGTCCTGTTCCCCGACCGAGGCGAATCCGGAAACGCTGAATCGAGTCGCACGGAAGGGAAAATGCAGCACCGTCCGGCCGAACGAGTACGATGCGCTTTCCGTACGCGCCGAACCCGTCGCTACGCACGGCACGTCAAAGCATCCGGGAGAGGCGCACATAAGCTCCGATTCGCGCCACAACACGATCCACGGCTCCAAGACGAACACTGCAGCGACGAGGATGACGCGAAGCGACGAGGACGAGGCGAAGCGACGAGGACGACGCGAAGCAACGAGAAGGACGAACGACACGAACCAACCATGAATCCCTTCGTCCCGATCATACCGATATTCTACATTTACTACCGGAACAGGCACGGACGCGTACGGCGCAGAAGGTAAGTCAGACACCAACCACAAAACACATACAACACGTACACGACACATCACACACACACAGAGGGATGCAGAATATACTTACACCAGCAACAGCAGCACCATAGGGGCGGGATGCCCATCACCAATGCCACATATGCACACAGGGGCCTGAATGCGCACCACCACCCCTACTCAGGGGGGGCCGGATGCCTACCACTACTACCACCCTCACCCAGGGGGGCTGGATGCCGACCACCACCCCTTACCCAGGGGGGCAGGATGCCTACCACTACTACCACCCTTAGCCAGGGGGGCTGGATGCCTACCACTACTACCACCCTTGCCCAGGGGGGCAGGATGCCTACCACCACCCTCACCCAGGGTGGGCAGGATGCCTACCACTACTACCACCCTTACCCAGGGGGGCAGGATGCCTACCACTACTACCACCCTTAGCCAGGGGGCTGGATGCCTACCACTACTACCACCCTTACCCAGGGGGCAGGATGCCTACCACTACTACCACCCTTAGCCAGGGGGGCTGGATGCCTACCACTACTACCACCCTTACCCAGGGGGGCAGGATGCCTACCACTACTACCACCCTTAGCCAGGGGGGCAGGATGCCTACCACTACTTCCACCCTTACCCAGGGGGGGCAGGATACCTACCACTACTACCACCCTTAGCCAGGGGGGGCTGGATGCCTACCACTACTACCACCCTTACCCAGGGGGGGCAGGATGCCTACCACTACTACCACCCTTACCCAGGGGGGGCAGGATGCCTACCACCACCCTCACCCAGGGTGGGCAGGATGCCTACCACTACTACCACCCTTACCCAGGGGGGCAGGATGCCTACCACTACTACCACCCTTAGCCAGGGGGGCTGGATGCCTACCACTACTACCACCCTTACCCAGGGGGGCAGGATGCCTACCACTACTACCACTCTTACCCAGGGGGGCTGGATGCCTACCACTACTACCACCCTTACCCAGGGGGGCAGGATGTCTACCACTACTACCACCCTTAGCCAGGGGGCTGGATGCCTACCACTACTACCACCCTTACCCAGGGGGGCAGGATGCCTACCACTACTACCACCCTTACCCAGGGGGGCAGGATGCCTACCACCACCCTCACCCAGGGTGGGCAGGATGCCTACCACTACTACCACCCTTACCCAGGGGGGGCAGGATGCCTACCACTACTACCACCCTTAGCCAGGGGGGGCTGGATGACTAAAACTACTACCACCCTTACCCAGGGGGGGCAGGATGCCTACCACTACTACCACCCTTACCCAGGGGGGGCTGTATGCCTACCACTACTACCACCCCCACTCATAGGATGGACAATGCATGACACAACCAGCACACCACAACCTAGGGAATGCAAGAAGAAGACATCCCCCCAACACCATGACAAGCGTGTGTAGACTGTGTCAAATGCCTACAACACCGAACATGACTTTGAACATACAATGTGACCCCCTAGCACATGTGCCACACATATATGTGTGTGGCACCCACAATGCAAGCAGGCCATGACCATTGTGGCAATGGGGTCCAAACCCCCATCATCACAGTGACCAAAATGTAAGTGTGGGGTCCATAGCTGAGGCACACTTTGAACATTGTGGCAATGGGTTCCAAACCCCCATCATCACAGTGACCAAAATGTAAGTGTGGGGTCCATAGCTGAAGCACACTTTGAACATTGTGGCAATGGGGTCCAAACCCCCATCATCACAGTGACCAAAATGTAAGTGTGGGGTCCATAGCTGAAGCACACTTTGAACATTGTGGCAATGGGTTCCAAACCCCCATCATCACAGTGACCAAAATGTAAGTGTGGGGTCCATAGCTGAAGCACATTTTGAACATTGTGGCAATGGGGTCCAAACCCCCATCATCACAGTGACCAAAATGTAAGTGTGGGGTCCATAGCTGAAGCACACTTTGAACATTGTGGCAATGGGGTCCAAACCCCCATCATCACAGTGACCAAAATGTAAGTGTGGGGTCCATAGCTGAAGCACATTTCGAACATTGTGGCAATGGGGTCCAAACCCCCATCATCACAGTGACCAAAATGTAAGTGTGGGGTCCATAGCTGAAGCCCACTTTGAACATTGTGGCAATGGGTTCCAAACCCCCATCATCACAGTGACCAAAATGTAAGTGTGGGGTCCATAGCTGAAGCACATTTCGAACATTGTGGCAATGGGGTCCAAACCCCCATCATCACAGTGACCAAAATGTAAGTGTGGGGTCCATAGCTGAAGCACACTTTGAACATTGTGGCAATGGGTTCCAAACCTCCATCATCACAGTGAGCAAAATGTAAGTGTGGGGTCCATAGCTGAAGCACATTTCGAACATTGTGGCAATGGGGTCCAAACCCCCATCATCACAGTGACCAAAAGGTAAGTGTTGACAAAGAAAGAGGTGCAACTGCCAAACTGCATGGATGATTCCTGGTCACAGAACAACAAACACATCAGTGGCAAAGTAGTGTATGTGTCCCATTGCAACATAAATTGGGGGAGCCAAATCCTGCAGTGCAAATAAGACATACCTTTGGCCATGTGCAGACAAACAACACCCATGGGGGCTGACACCGTCAACAATGATCAATGACACAATGACAGAAGTGACCATCAGAATGCAGACCTACATATTTGCACCAATGGGCACACACATGCAGATACCCTGTGGAGACTGTAGATGTGAGGTGAACAGATACCATACCATGGCAGCAATGGGACACACAAACCATGATCATTGTGCTGACCGATGACCTAGGAGTCCCAGGGACAGCAGGGGAAACCCACCAAACTACATACAGCCAATGGCACACCCAAGATATGCCAATGCAGTGGTGCAGATGCACAAACACAAACAGGCAGACCCACACTGCACATCATACACAACAGGTGAGGGGGGTGCCAGTGTCCCCAGGCAACCACACAACACATGAGGAGACCTGAATACCAATCATACAGATGTGCATACAGTGCCACACAAAGGTAACTCATGGATCCAAATCCCCTATGTGGGCAAGCAGGCATTGTCAGATGAGAGGGAGCACAAATCACACATGTCACACAGGCACGTAGGGACAGCAACTGACACAGCAAGACACAGACACACCACAGCACCACCCCCAGGGCCCCCACAATGTGGTGACCCTGGGCTGCATTACAATCCCACTGTGATGACAAAGCTAAATGTGGTTCACACTGTGAACCACAGTCATGTGTACTGAGCAACTAACTACCATCACACCTACACAAGCACAAATCAAACAGCATGGCCAGTAAGCCAAGGCCAACATGGAGGCAGGGGCCAAGCCGGGCAACAACTCTCATCTGCACACACTCAACACCACACCCCTCGACCTCCAACAATGTGCAGCAGTGAAGCACACATGCACTGGTGACATTGCACATGCACCCATGACTATTCCAGGGTGGTGGGTGGGAACCAAGGTGCAGAAACACATCACACATGGACACTCAACAAGACTCCTGAATGTCTGACACACTGCACACTACGCTGTACATGGACATGACGGCAATACCACACCAACCAATGGGATCCCAGCCACAGTCACACACCAATGAAGAAGCCAAGGTCACCCACAAAGAACACACATAGACAACAACCAACATTGCAGCCCGGACCCTGAGGAGTGCCAGCAGTCACACACACAACGTGTCACAATCACTGAAAGATAACACAAACTGGAAATCACATGACAGGGGCAAACAACAAGTGCCAAGGGGAAACCTGACTGTGACCCATCTGCGTCTTCACACAAACTCAGCCCTGACAGCAAACACACCTATGGGTGACACCCTGATGACCAGTAATGTGCCATGCACCCACATCACAGAGAACCCAGGGAGAAGACTTTGGGGGAACATAGCTCAACTCAGCTAGCATCACAAACAGGTACAACACTAGGGATCACAGCATGCACAGCTAAACGGAAGTGAACACACAGACATGCACATACAACACACACCTTGGGCGCAGGCAATGTCACAGGAGTACACACTGCCATGAGGGGACTCCACTCCTGTGTGAGGAAAGCTGTGCCATATGTTGCCTCAGTAGGGCCCCATCATGTCAGCTGAGCACTTGGTCACACAATCAACAATTAGCACCAAATGAGGGCTCCCGTCACATCAGCCTGGTCATGGAAGTGCCAACGGAATCATCAGCACAGATCCAACACACTTGCATAGCAATGTTGCACTGACAACACAGATGAGTCCTTCCCCATTGATGCCCAAACCTGCATGTCCACTGGAGATGGCCACACGGTCAGGGAAGTAGACGAATTGAACAATGGCAGGCACAACAGATGTGCAGGGGTGGAAGCCACAGATGTGAAATAGCCAATATAAGTAGGAAATCCCATTGCCAAATACTGAACACATGACACCCTCAGATGCTGCTATGGATGACATGGATACACCACAGGATAGGACACATTCCCCCTGGACCACATGGGTTCCTGCACAGTAACACTTCCTTATCATGAGACCAAATATCACCATCACTGCAGCAAGGGCATGGTTAGCATCATCAACATCATGTACATCAGAAGCAAAAGCACTAGAGAACAGAAAGTTGCTTTATTCAGCATATGTGGCATTAAAAGTAGAAGTCCGGTAGAACATAAACAAAGGCCAATGGCCAGTCCATCAACAAAGTCACAAGTGGGTGACAGTGGCAGATGCCACCCTACACATGCCTGCACAAAACCAGGGACAATCCACTAGGAGGGGCAACCGGGGAGGTAGGCCAGGCACCGCAGGGACAGGATCAGGGCTCACCAGGAGGAAGCAGGGAAGGGGTGGTGGGTGCTGGAGAGCCACTGACAACTGCAGTGGAGGTGTCTGACATGGTGTGTGCCGGCACAACTGGAGGGCATGGCTCAGATGTTGTGGGTGCCGGCACGACTGCAGTGGACCCTGCAGATGTAGTGGACAGGTCCGCCACTGCAGTGCCCAAGTCAGACAGGGTGGTAGTGGACTCCACTGCAGTGCCTACCACCAGGGGAGGAGAATGGGGAACAGGCAAGGTGGGCTGGACAGAGGGGAGGACACCCTCACCACATCAGTGGCACAGACAAGCGCAGCGGGGGTGTGGTGCCGGGAGAGCAAGTGGCAGGGGGAGAAGGCCGGAGCCTCTTGGGGATGGTATATCTGTGGGTGGGGGAACCTGGGGCAGGGTGTGGTGGGGGCACCTGTGGAGTGGGGGCCTGAGGGATGGAGGAAGGAGACCTGGTGCTTGAGCTGCAGGGCGGCGGCGGGGTCTTGCTCTTAACACTCCGGGGGGACTTGCGGGTGGGGGCCTCAGTCTGTCTGCGCCTGGGGGAGGGTGTCCGGGGGCGAGGGGCACTCTGCTCTGTGTGGGGGGCTTCCTCTTCACCCTGGATCCTGGAGCAGCTGGATCGGAGGGGAAGAGGCCGAGGTCACTGAGGAAGAGGTGCTGGGTCTTTGGGGTTGCAGGTGAGGCAAGGGAGGGTGCGTTGGAGGGAGAGGCAACTGAGGACTGCGCAGTGCCCGTGGATGCGTGTGTGTATACCAGGGCCCCATCCCCTGTGAGTCTGGTTTCAGTCCCCTGACTGTGCGTGCGTGTGCGTTTTGTTTGTGGCGTGTGTGTCTGTGTGCTGGACGTGTGTGTGCTGGTGTGTGCCTGTGCCGGTGTGTGTGTGCTTGGGACGGGTAAGGTGCTGGGGAGTGTGGATGGAGCAGAGGCAGGAGGGGTGAGGGACTGTCTGAGGAGGGACACTGCTGCCGTCAGGGAGGAGTCCATGGACCTATTGCCCCTCTGTAGGTCAGACATGCCCGATGAGATGCCCTCCATGAACGACACCAGCTGAGTCAACAGTGCGGTGTGCGCATGGAGGACACTCAGCATGGCTGTCTGCCCTACATGGAGCTGGCGAAGGAGGTACACAGACTCCTCACTCAGGGCAGCAGGGGACACAGGGGCAGGGGGTGCGGTGCCTGGCCCAAAGGAGACACGCTCCCGAACATGGGAGCCTCCACGGACCTGGGGAATGGGAGCCGATGGGAGGGCGGTGGTGGTGCTGGTGGTGGCGGGGACAGCAACACTAGCTGGGGTGTGGTGGCTGCTGACACCCGCCTCCACAAGGGAGTCATCCTCCGAGTTGCTCTGGTCCTCAGCTGAGGTGGATGGTGCTGAGGACTCCTCGGTGTGGCTCCCCTTGCCCTCCGTGCCACTGGGTCCCTCCGACCACTCCTCGGCTGCTGACCCAGTCTGGCTCTCTGGCTCCTCCTGGTCCGTGGAGCTGTCCCCTTCCGTGGCCGTGGATGTATCTGCAAACAATGGGGAAACAGATAGACATCAGTCACCTGCACCAAACGCACACACCACTGTGAGCACAGCACATTACAGAGCAAGCCCTGGCATCATTAGTTGTACATTGCTAAAAGTGCCCTAACTGAACAGGAGAAGCCAATTGTCAGTCTGATGCCAAGCATGGCACTCACATCCCACATGGCCTTGCACCCATCTGTCTGGTGTCTGTTGGATTGCAACACTCCAGTGTGGACACATGCACCAAGTACACAGTAGTTGGACAGTGCAGAGGACACGGTGTGGCATGTGGACATGCACACATCACAGCTCTTGCCACTGAGTCAGTACAGGTTTCCGGATGAAAGGGATGCCCAGAGTCAAATAGGAAATGCATGTGATGCATACCAGCGACAGACACCATGATGCACCCATGTCCTGATAGCCATCGCCACAATGGTGTGCATGTAGCACATGTCACTCCCCTGCAGGACCACCAATAAGTTGACACATGCCATGGCAGAGGCATGACTGCTAAGTCATACATCACTGTCTCAGTGATGTATGACTTGGCAGCCAGACAACAACACTATGCACTGTGTCCCAATAGTAGGTCATGGGGAATGCAAGTCCTGGAGCTGCACAAGTGCACATGTACATCCCCCACACAACACATCATCTTAACCCTCATCTGTCCAGGTCATACCTATTGGACATATGGGAGACCTGTGACACTACCCTCTGAACCTGAGCCCCTCACAATTTGCTGTGAATGGGGAACAGCTGCCTGAACTTCACATTCGCATACCCCAGTCTGCACGGGCAGCTGATCAAACACCTATGTGACACACAAGTATCGTCTCCTATGGTCACATCTCCAGGGGCATGCTGAGCCCCTACCAAGAAACACCCCAGCAGTCCTGGCAACTAATCCACAGCACACTGACACAGAGGCAGACACCTGAGGGGTCAAATCACTGTGCACAATGTGTCAGCTGATACACAGGAGTGGGAGTACAGAGTGCATTGCATGGCCTGGAGTAGGCATGACTGTCCTGCTCCACATGAATGAGGGATGTGCCCTGGACAGTGGATAGCTGGCTATGTATGTGTGACACACGTAATCTGCACACTCCTGGGGCCCAAACATTGTTCCCACCCGCTGCATGGGCGTGTGCCACATACCCCAGGCACATGTGGTGGCTCAGCTCAGCAAGTGGACCGCATATCAAAGCAACACGCAGATCACATGTCCAAACACAGGCGTTGTGTGAACAATGGACCCACCCATGATGCCCACAACAGAGTTAGGGAAACAGATGCTGTCCCCCACCTTTAGTGAAGCAAACTGCAAGGACACAGTCCCAAGTGACACAATTCCCTGAATGTAAGGGCCACACCTGGGTATCAGATGAGAAGTGGGCAGTGCACAATAGAGGGACATGGCTCCTGGACAACATGACTGCTGCACTGTGGCAGTTGAACCAGGCCAGAGGAGGGCACAAAGCATGTAACACAGAGTTCACAGTGCAGTCTTTGACTCACCCCCTCCTTGCTGCTGTCTGGCCTTCAGCTGCCCATCCAGGTCTGGAAACACCACCGCCAGGATCTGGAGCATGTGGGGGGTCAGGGTCCGTGTTCCGCCCCTCCTGCGAGGAGGCGACAGCTTCAGCTGGACCCGTGCAATCCTCCGGGTCCAGCCC
Organism: Calotriton arnoldi; assembly: GCA_963921515.1. NCBI lineage: Eukaryota > Metazoa > Chordata > Amphibia > Caudata > Salamandridae > Calotriton > Calotriton arnoldi. The sequence continues at coordinate 433,620 of CAWUFW010012805.1, read as the reverse complement.
CAAAGGTCCTGCCACCTCTTCTGGCAGTTGCGGATCCGGCGCTTGTAGACCCCCACGGACCGGACGGCCCGGACGATGTCCTTGCAGATCTCCTGCTTCCGATGGGCTTTAACCTGTCAGGATGACAAAGTGAAAAGGCCATTACTACACATGCAACAATATCCGTGCATGACACAGTTGTATATACATGTCTCAATCACAGGGGCACATGAGGTACACAGGCAGTGCAAAGCTGCCCATGGACAGTTTGCCAGACGTCACTACATGGTATCATTGCATGGGAAGTAAAACCTTGTTCAAATGCACTGTCACTGCACCATACCTGTCCAGTGCATGTCACTACACACTATGGGGGGTGACAACTACTCAGTGAGCCTGCTAGCCAGTGGCGTGCAGACTTTCAGCCTTGCTAGTCAGACAAAATGCACATTCAGAAAGGCAGTGCACAGAACACTCACCTGCTCCCCTGGTGTCCCATACAGCTTGCTGTACTGTGGAAGTAGGCTGTCCAGCAGGGCCTGGTTCTCTTCAAGGCTGAAGGCTGGGGCTCTCTCCACAGTACGTGCCATTGCAGGGTCCAGAGGGGCAGAGACAGCAGCAGTGCAGTGGCAGATGTCGTCCTGGAGCATGTAGTGCAGGCAAGTGAGCTCTCAGGGGAACAGCCAGCAATATATATGTGCTGGAGAGGCAGATACTGTCCCTTGTGTCCAAAGTGATGGGTCCAAGTCATTTGCATCTTCTGAATCTGGCCAATCCATGGAATAGCAGCACCAAAACACGCCCACAGCATCCTTCAAATCTTCAACTTCATGACATACATGATTTTGCAACATTGTTGTGGTTGACCAACTGATTTTCCAGCAACCGACTCGTTCGAAATTCGAAAACGCGTCCGTTGCCAGGCAAGCCCATTGTCAATGGGTGCGCACCGATCGGTCCATTGCGGTACAACGCATCACTGTACATGTGACTGGCATATGTCAGCATGCCTGTCTCAGATGGACATATGCCAGCCACAGATAGCTCCCAGGGAGTGAGGGGCACACCTACATCACGACAGCCTGTCCAAACTTTATCATAAGGCATGTAAGGCTGCATTTCCTATTGTGTGTATGTTGGTGTACATGTTGTCCTGTGGGTGTCACCTGTGGGCAGCCACCCCCAGGCTGTGCACGTGTTCATGGGGACAGGATCCTGGGTGTTACGTGTACATGACCACTGTGATGTGCAACTGTTCAGATCTGTGCATGTGCCATGGTCACATTTCACGGTGGTGTATGTGTATGTCATGTCACATACCCCGTGAGTCCCATGTGGGACGGTATGTTTGAGCCAGGGTATCCCAGTGGCACAATAGTGATGGTCCTCCACAGTCTTTGTGCATGTAGTGTTTACAATGTCTCTGATTTCATGTGCACAATGGGAGACAGTCTCCACATCCACGGTGTGTGTGCATGGACTTTGATGTTGTGCGTGTGTGTGTCACAGACGTCCATGTCTGTCCTGCCGTGGCAAGTGGGGCCACTACCTGTGGGGGTCATGGTTGTTTTGCTGTGGTGTATACATGATACTCCATGTAATGCCAGTGTCCATGTGGCAATACAGGGTCCCTGGGAATGTACCTGTTGTTGAGCTGTGGTGCCTGGGGCACATCTGTCCTCACATGTCACTGTGGGGGGTGATTGTGACACGGCAGCAGGAGATGGGAACTGTGACACGGCCTCATGATATCCAATGGGCCAACCTGGGACTAATTGATGCCACCTGTTGGACCGTGTTGACAGATGTTGGCCATGTATGTACCATACATGTCCTTCCGGAACTGCACACTTCATGTAGTTGTGCCTCATAATGATGTATGTTGGGATCTTGAGTGTGTTCAATGCCGCATATGTGGGGTGACTGACAATCTTGCTTACTTCTCCTCTGCACTGCAGGGCTCCTGCTGTCCATCGACCATTCCCAGACCTGGCAACGATGGTGGAACGGGACAGCATCCGACGGTACCGCTTCACCAGGCAGCTGATTGAGGATTTGGCAGTGCAGTTGTCCCCACATTTGCAGCCTGGCCGGACGTATCCTACAGCGCTGACCCCCAAGGTGAAGGTGATGGCAGCCCTACACTTCTTTGCCACCGGTACCTTCCAACATACTGTGGCGACTGCTGGTGGGATGTCACAGACCATGTTGAGCCGTGTGCTCCGCCATGTTTTGGCGGCAATGTTGCTATTCCTGAACCGGTACATCTATTTCCCTAGACTGCGACGACTCACTGACGTGAAGAGTGACTTTTATGCCCTGGGGAGGATGCCGCATGTCATTGGCTCCATTGACGGGACACATGTGGCTTTGGTACCACCACAGGCCCAGGAGCAGGCCTACAGGAACCGCAAGCACTACCACTCGGTCAATGCACTGGTGGTGTGTCTTGCAGACATGACCATCACACACGTGTGTGCCCGTTTCCCTGGTTCAGCACACGATGCCTTTGTGATGAGGAGTAGTCGCATCCCCAGGATGATGGCACAGATGCAGAACCAGCGTGCCTGGCTTGTCGGTGTGTACTGACTTTGTGCCATTGTGTGTGATCTGATCTGTAGTATTCCGCCCACTTTTCCAAGTCAGCTAATGTGCACTTGTCTGTCCGTAGGTGACTCGGGATACCCCAACATGCCGTGGTTGCTGACACCCCTCAGGAACCCTGTGACACCAGCCCAGATGCGCTACAATGAGGCACATGGTCGGACCAGGAGAGTGATTGAGCGGACATTTGGTCTCCTGAAGAGCCGCTTCCGCTGCCTGGACAAGACCGGAGGGTCCCTCCCATATGCCCCTGCGAAAGTGTGCAAGATTATCATCGTCTGCTGCATGCTCCACAACCTGGCAGTGCGGAAGGAGTTGCCTCTCATCCAGGATGACAATGACCAACATCCGCCACCTGTGGAGGATCCTGGCCTGGACCACGATGCCAGTGACGATGATGATGATGATGATGATGGTGATGTCCGCACACAGCTCATCACCAACTTCTTTAGCTGAATGTGAGTATCCTGAGGTGTCATGTCAATGATGTGAGTTGGCATGATGTGTGGGTGGTGCTCTGGTGCTGTTGGAGTGTGTCCATGGGCTACTTGACTGGATGTGTGTTGCGATGTGTGCTAACAGGTGGGCTGTACTCCCCAACAGTGTTGACATGCTAACTTGGTTCTGGGTGGTTATCTTGTAACATGTATTGTGCATGAGTTTTGCTGTTCTGTCCTGTATTCCATTGCTTTAGACTGTGTGTCATTTCTGTCCTTCACAGGGTACTTTCAGATTCGTTTGGTCAACTGTGTCCACCGACGACGTGATTGCACTTCCAGGGTGGTAGCTGTTGTGTCCCTACAGGTGATGTGCGCCACACCCATGGACTTCCTTCCGTCTACAGTTGTTGACTGTGTGCCCGCTGCCAGGTGGGATTACCTTGCATCTGTAGTGGTTACGACATGTTGCAACTGTGTAATAAACCTGTGCTTCACTTTGTGATGTGCGTTGTCTGTGGTCACACATTTGACTGCCATTTGCTTACTGCACCTGTGGGCTACTTGACTACAACTGGGAATGGGTGTGGTGTCTGTGCATTGCACCGTCTTCCCTGGCAACATCAGTGTAGGCAATGAGTCAGATGGCCTAGGTGTGTATGTGTTGTGTAGCCCTGGTGGTGTGTCTCCCTCATATGTGTCACGTTGCCTTTACTCACATGCCTGTGTTGTCCTTGCTGTTGCAGTTCGCATACACAGTGTAATTTTGCAGTTCATCATCCCCATAACAGCACCCACGTTGGAATCACGACAGAGGCAAGTATGGTGTATTAGTGTGTTTATTGTGATACATTTGTGTTAATAGTGCATAGGATGGGTAGTGCTGTACATAAATCTTGCAATGCGAAGTTCCTAGGTGAATTGAAAGTCCTGGTAGACAGGATCCCCAGTATCGGGGCCACAGTTGTCTGACACATTGGTCCAACTTGTACTCCCCATGCAATGTGTTGGAGTAGTGTTGCCGTCAACAGGGTGAACAGTCTGTGCACAAAGGCGAACATCCAGAACAGGTTCAGGCTTCCTGGGAGTTGCGCTTGGCCATCGGCCTCTCACTTTTCCCTCCTCGGACGACCCCTCTTCTTGGGGGGGCCCCTCAAGTACAGGCTGCTGCGGTGCAGGGGACTCTCCGCCAGAGTCATCCTCCCTCCCTGTGGCAGTTGCAGTTTGTTCGGCACCAGATGTTGTTGGCACACAGGGAGGTGTGGACTGGTTGCTGTTCATCTGGCGGAGGCATTGTAAAATGTCCCTGTGCACCGCCGTCATCTCATGCAGTGCATCCCACTTGGACTCCACGCGGGACATGTGTGAGTCCACGCGGGACATGTGTGACTCCACGTGGGACATGTGGGAGTCCAAGCGGGCATGATGCGCAGCCTGCTGCTGTTTCATGTCTCTGAGGAGCCCCACTACCTGGCTGAGGTCTCCGGTGCTGGACTGGTACGCATCAGCTATGCGTACCAGTTGTGGGTCATCATGCACACCAGCAACGTCTGCAAGCAGCGACCTCTGTCTCCCACCCCTCCCACCACCCCTGCTGACATGTGCAGTGTGTGCAGTGGCACGCACAGATAACCCTGGTCCACCTTGGGGGTTGGTGGTGGTGGTGGTGTCCATGGCCCCAGGTTGGTCCAGGGTCCCTGTGCTGGTGTTGCTCCTTGTTCTGTCCATGTCGGCAGGGATGGTATTTGTGGTGACAGTCGTTGGAGGGGTGGGTGCAGGGGGTGCAGCTGGTGGTCCTGCTGGTGCTGCATGTTGACTTGCACCGGATGTGCCAGGTTGGTCTTCATCGTCCGAGGAGGACAGAGGCTGTACTGACGCCAGTGAGCTCCGCATCCTCTTGAGCCTGGGACTGGGACTCCTTAGCGTCTGCTGCTGTGTCCCCATCATCACCTGTTTTTGGGAGACACAAACAATGTATGTTATGTTTCTGCAGGCATGAATGGTTGACACACATGACAGTTGTGACTGTGCCTCTGGGTGCGGGCCTGTACATTGCATTGTCCTAAGTCGTCACAGTCAGGGGTTGATATTGGTGTGGCACATTGTCCTGCATTATTTGGGCATTTCTATGTATTTTTTGGGGTGTGAACATGGTCTGAATTGGTTGTGTTTGGTTGACAGCCGGCCCTCCTTCCCACCCACCCAGCCAGTCAGTTATCCCACCATGGAACGTGCTTGCGTTGCAGGGAGTGGAAGTTGTCTCTCAGGATGTCAGTCAGTGGTGTCCTGCTGTTTGTTGGTGCACAGTTGCCAGCTGGGCCTTGTGCTCCCCACAGCAGTAGCCAGTGTCAGCCATCTTGTGAGTCCTTCTCCACTCCCTGTGATGTGAGCATGGTTCAGGGTGGTGTTGATGGGACAGTTGTGGGGGTGAGCTATGTCTGTGACTACGACTCCCATCATGCTATTGCCTCCACCCCACTTCCCAGCATTCCCATACTTACTTGCTTTTGTGGGGAGTTCAGTGTGTGTGGGTGTGAGAGCAATGGCAAGATGGCTGACAGTGGTGTCCTGCTGTTGGTTGGTGTGCAGTACCCAGCATGCCCTTGTGCTCCCCACGACACAGCAACAGTGTCAGACATCTTTGATGGGCCTTTCCACTCTCTGTGGGATGTGCATGCATCAGTGTGAGCTTGCTGGGCCATGTGGTGGGGGATGTAGAGCTGTGACTACGACTCCCATCATGCTATTGCCTCCTCCCCCTTCCCAGCATGCCCATGCTTCCTTCCTTTTGACTCTGCTTCCCTGTGGGGTGGGCTGGCTGTGCTGACAGGATGGCTGGGTGTGTTGTCCTGGCAGTTGTTTGGCTAGAAGTCCCAAGAGTGGCCCTGTGCTTCACACAACATAACCCAGGGTGGTGGTTCTTTGTGGGATCTTGTGTTAGGATGGGGGCATTGCATTCTACCAGGTGGGTTCTGTGGAGTTTGTGTTGGGGTGTGTGTGAGGGGAGGTGCTTGTGACTATGGTCAGTGCTGCAAGTCCTCCTTCCCACCCAGCTAGCCAGATATCCCACCATGGAACGTGCTTGCATTGCAGGGAGTGGAAGTTGTCTCTCAGGATGTCAGTCAGTGGTGTCCTGCTGTTTGTTGGTGCACAGTTGCCAGCAGGGCCTTGTGCTCCCCACAGCAGTAGCCAGTGTCAGCCATCTTGTGAGTCCTTCTCCACTCCCTGTGATGTGAGCATGGTTCAGGGTGGTGTTGATGGGACAGTTGTGGGGGTGAGCTATGTCTGTGACTACGACTCCCATCATGCTATTGCCTCCACCCCACTTCCCAGCATTCCCATACTTACTTGCTTTTGTGGGGAGTTCAGTGTGTGTGGGTGTGAGAGCAATGGCAAGATGGCTGACAGTGGTGTCCTGCTGTTGGTTGGTGTGCAGTACCCAGCATGCCCTTGTGCTCCCCACGACACAGCAACAGTGTCAGACATCTTTGATGGGCCTTTCCACTCTCTGTGGGATGTGCATGCATCAGTGTGAGCTTGCTGGGCCATGTGGTGGGGGATGTAGAGCTGTGACTACGACTCCCATCATGCTATTGCCTCCTCCCCCTTCCCAGCATGCCCATGCTTCCTTCCTTTTGACTCTGCTTCCCTGTGGGGTGGGCTGGCTGTGCTGACAGGATGGCTGGGTGTGTTGTCCTGGCAGTTGTTTGGCTAGAAGTCCCAAGAGTGGCCCTGTGCTTCACACAACATAACCCAGGGTGGTGGTTCTTTGTGGGATCTTGTGTTAGGATGGGGGCATTGCATTCTACCAGGTGGGTTCTGTGGAGTTTGTGTTGGGGTGTGTGTGAGGGGAGGTGCTTGTGACTATGGTCAGTGCTGCAAGTCCTCCTTCCCACCCAGCTAGCCAGATATCACACCATGGAACGTGCTTGCATTGCAGGGAGTGGAAGTTGTCTCTCAGGATGTCAGTCAGTGGTGTCCTGCTGTTTGTTGGTGCACAGTTGCCAGCAGGGCCTTGTGCTCCCCACAGCAGTAGCCAGTGTCAGCCATCTTGTGAGTCCTTCTCCACTCCCTGTGATGTGAGCATGGTTCAGGGTGGTGTTGATGGGACAGTTGTGGGGGTGAGCTATGTCTGTGACTACGACTCCCATCATGCTATTGCCTCCACCCCACTTCCCAGCATTCCCATACTTACTTGCTTTTGTGGGGAGTTCAGTGTGTGTGGGTGTGAGAGCAATGGCAAGATGGCTGACAGTGGTGTCCTGCTGTTGGTTGGTGTGCAGTACCCAGCATGCCCTTGTGCTCCCCACGACACAGCAACAGTGTCAGACATCTTTGATGGGCCTTTCCACTCTCTGTGGGATGTGCATGCGTCAGTGTGAGCTTGCTGGGCCATGTGGTGGGGGATGTAGAGCTGTGACTACGACTCCCATCATGCTATTGCCTCCTCCCCCTTCCCAGCATGCCCATGCTTCCTTCCTTTTGACTCTGCTTCCCTGTGGGGTGGGCTGGCTGTGCTGACAGGATGGCTGGGTGTGTTGTCCTGGCAGTTGTTTGGCTAGAAGTCCCAAGAGTGGCCCTGTGCTTCACACAACATAACCCAGGGTGGTGGTTCTTTGTGGGATCTTGTGTTAGGATGGGGGGCATTGCATTCTACCAGGTGGGTTCTGTGGAGTTTGTGTTGGGGTGTGTGTGAGGGGAGGTGCTTGTGACTATGGTCAGTGCTGCAAGTCCTCCTTCCCACCCAGCTAGCCAGATATCCCACCATGGAACGTGCTTGCATTGCAGGGAGTGGAAGTTGTCTCTCAGGATGTCAGTCAGTGGTGTCCTGCTGTTTGCTGGTGCACAGTTGCCAGCAGGGCCTTGTGCTCCCCACAGCAGTAGCCAGTGTCAGCCATCTTGTGAGTCCTTCTCCACTCCCTGTGATGTGAGCATGGTTCAGGGTGGTGTTGATGGGACAGTTGTGGGGGTGAGCTATGTCTGTGACTACGACTCCCATCATGCTATTGCCTCCACCCCACTTCCCAGCATTCCCATACTTACTTGCTTTTGTGGGGAGTTCAGTGTGTGTGGGTGTGAGAGCAATGGCAAGATGGCTGACAGTGGTGTCCTGCTGTTGGTTGGTGTGCAGTACCCAGCATGCCCTTGTGCTCCCCACGACACAGCAACAGTGTCAGACATCTTTGATGGGCCTTTCCACTCTCTGTGGGATGTGCATGCGTCAGTGTGAGCTTGCTGGGCCATGTGGCGGGGGATGTAGAGCTGTGACTACGACTCCCATCATGCTATTGCCTCCTCCCCCTTCCCAGCATGCCCATGCTTCCTTCCTTTTGACTCTGCTTCCCTGTGGGGTGGGCTGGCTGTGCTGACAGGATGGCTGGGTGTGTTGTCCTGGCAGTTGTTTGGCTAGAAGTCCCAAGAGTGGCCCTGTGCTTCACACAACATAACCCAGGGTGGTGGTTCTTTGTGGGATCTTGTGTTAGGATGGGGGCATTGCATTCTACCAGGTGGGTTCTGTGGAGTTTGTGTTGGGGTGTGTGTGAGGGGAGGTGCTTGTGACTATGGTCAGTGCTGCAAGTCCTCCTTCCCACACAGCTAGCCAGATATCCCACCATGGAACGTGCTTGCATTGCAGGGAGTGGAAGTTGTCTCTCAGGATGTCAGTCAGTGGTGTCCTGCAGTTTGTTGGTGCACAGTTGCCACTGGCTCCCCACAGCAGTAGCCAGTGTCAGCCATCTTGTGAGTCCTTCTCCACTTCCTGTGATGTGAGCATGGTTCAGGGTGGTGTTGATGGGACAGTTGTGGGGGGGCAATATGTGTGACTGCGACTCCCATGATGCTATTGGCTACACTGACTTGGCCAGCATACACAGAATTCCTTCCTTTGAGTGGTCTTCACTGTGTGTTGGTGTTGTTGTGGTGGCTACATGTCTGGATGTGTTTGTTAGTTCTATTTGTGCCACTGCCTAGCTGTAGTTGTAGTTGTGTTTGTACATGTGTTGGCACAGTTGGATGTGACTTTTTTGATGGCATGTGTTGTGTTTATCTGACTGACATACACATTTTGGGATGATTCTGTTCTGGTTGCTGTGTAATTGCTATGAGTGCATGGTTTGACTCTCCCCTTGACAGTGATATGTGTGTTTTGTGGCAGTATATTGTGTACATTTGTTGTGTACTCACCAGGCTCTGGGATGTCCTCTAGTCCATATACGCTCACTGGCGGAAGGATGGCCCGCACCTTCTCCTCCCAGGGCCTGAGGTATATTGGCTTGGCAGGAGGGCCACTGCCGGTGTATTGGCTGTTGATGTAGTCTTTCTTCAGCAGGTCCCGTACCCTCCTGCGCACGTCATACCACCTGTTCTGGATGTCGCTCTTTGTGCGCCGACATGGTGATTGTGCGTTCACCCTGTTGATGATCCTCTCCCACATCTTGGTTTTCTGGGAGATGGGGGTCTGTTGGACCAGTGTGCCAAACAGCTGTGGCTCTACCCTGAGGATCTCGTCTACCATGACTTCCAATTCACAATCTAGGAACTTGGGATTCTTCTTGGGGGGCATGGTGATGGGTGGTGATGGTGAGTGATGTGTGTGTTGGTGTGCAGGTGGGGGGGTGTGTGTGTGTGTTTTGCTGGGTGTATGTGAGGTAGGTATTTGTTGGTGTGCTGATGGTGTGTGGCTTGTGTGAGGGATGAGCTGTGGGTGTGTGGTTGCTTTCTCTTGGGTGCTGGCAGTGGAATGGCATTTGCAAAGGCTCATGGTTGTGATTTGTATCCTTTATATAGGTGGAGTTGTGGGTGTGTCTTTGTTCTATGTCCCCACCCCCAGTATTTATTGGCTTTGTAATTGCTTGTTTGGCCTTTTTTGGGTGATTTTTCCTTTGTGCTGTCTGTGTATGTTGGAAACGTTCTTGTGATCGAGTCGGACCCTGCATTTGTCTCGTACGGTGTTCTCCGTTTCGTTCACGCTGTGTTTGTGCAGTTTTCTATGCTGCGTACGCGTCGGTCGCGGTGTTTTGTGTTGCTTCGGCTCGGTTTTGTATGCGTGTCGGTCGTGCGGCTTGGCCTCCGTCCGACTCGCTCGTGGTTTTCGCGCCTTGCATCGTACTTTGCGGTTTGGAGTTCGCGTGTGCGTTTCGGTCGGATTTGTTCCGGGTGCGTGTCGGTCGGTTGGATTCGCGTGTTTTTCCGGCCGGATTGCTGTTTTCCTTGCGGCTCGGTCGGTCGACTTGGTTTCGGTACGTGTCGGTCGGATTTTTCACGCATTGCATCGTACTTGGCGTGTCGGGCGCCACAGGTACGTGTCGGTCGGTATTATTTCCGGATCCGAATCGGTCGGTGCTTTTTCCGGCCCGAATCGGAATCGACCCCTTAGTCTTACTACAAGAAACTCACTTGTCAGAGGCTGAAGCTCTTAAGCTTAAACGCAATTGGGTTGGTTCAGTACTGGTTTCCCCCACAAATACAAAAAAGAATGGTGTAATTATCTTATGCCATAAAAATTTGAAAGGCTCTGTTGTTACGCAAGACATAGATACTGATGGTAGATGGATTTTGGTCAAACTACTTATTAATAACATTTCTTTAACTATACCTAGAGGCCGATTCCGATTCGGGCCGGAAATCTCTCCGACCGAGCCGGACCCGGAGAGATTTCCGCCCGAATCGGACCCGTGAAGCCCGACCGAACGAGTACGATGCGTCCGTATGCTATCGTACTCGAGTCGGTCGGACTCCCATTGAAGTCAATGGGAGCCGGTCGTACAACGCGTACGCGGGCTCCCATTGCCTCAATGGGTGTGAGGCGAACAAGGGCGCCCCCTACAGCGGGCACGCGGCGAAGCGACTCGCGCCGTACACGCACAGGTAGGGGGGACCCATGGGTCCCCCCTGTGTGCGACTCGCGCGGCTGCGCGTACAGGGGGGTCCGACACGGACCCCCGAAGTACGGCTCCGACTGCTCTTTCGAGCCGGACGGCGCGTGTCGGTCGGACTGCTCGCGGCGCGCATCGTACTTACCCGGCCGGGGAACGTCTCCATTGCGCGGTGCGCGTCGTGTCCGAGCAAGTCGGTCGGTGCGGTTCGACCCGGGAACGAGTCGGTCGGAGCGGTTGGGACGCCCGAACGAGTCGGTCGGCGATTTCGCATCGTACTCGCTCGTCCGGACGCGCGTACGAATCGGTCGGGAAATAGGGCTCCGAATCGGATCCGGTTATGCCGAATCCGATTCGGAGCCCTACCGGCCGAGATCAGAATCGGCCCCTTAATGTTTATGGTCCAACCCAACCAGATTACTCTTTTTGGCCTACTATTACAAATAAGTGTATTCAACACAAAGATGAACTTTTTATACTTGGGGGTGATTGTAACCCAGTCATGGACCCCTTTATTGACCGCAAATCCCAGGTACGTTTTATTCCCCACAATACTCACAAACAATTTCACAGGACAATTACGCAGACTCATCTCGTTGATGCCTGGAGACTATGTAATCCAGATCAGACAGAATTTTCTTTTTTCTCCCCGCCACACGGCTCCCTATCCCGATTGGATTACATCTTCCTCTCCAAATCCTTGGCTCAGAATCTCATTTTTTCTTCGATCAAGCCCATTTTGATCTCGGATCACGCTCCGGTGGTTGTTGATTTTGATTTGCTCCTCTCCCGGTCCAAATCTTCCAGGTGGAGATTTAATAATTTTCTTCTACAAGACCCAGCTTTTTTCCTCTTCATTCACTTCCTTTGCTGAAGAATTTTTTTCTATCAATGAAAATCCTTCTATTTCTCCTGCCTTGGTATGGGACAGTTTTAAGGCCACTGCTCGGGGCTTCATCATTGATTTTGTATCCAGAAAAAAGAAACAAACCCTTAGTCAACATAAAGCTTTATTATCCAATATCAAACATTTAGAACACCAATTTTATACTTCTTCATCAGATTCCACTTTGCAGAAGCTTATCCGCGCAAAGATAGACTTTAACAAAATATCTACTGATAATGCCTCCTTTACTTTGCTTCGTAGTAGCGCCCAGTATTATGGTGGACGAAACAAAGTTGGTTCACTCCTAGCTAACTATCTCAAATCTAGAAAAGAGAGAGTGCTGATAGATTCCATTCAGTCAACGGATGGGAAATATCTTTTTAAAGACCAGGACATTCTAGATGAGTTTACAAAGTTCTATAAAAATGTATACACTCCAGAAACATTCATATCGGATTCTCTTATTGACACTTATCTTAGTAATGTTCCTCCCACCTCTTCTACAGATCTTGACTTTACTTCCTTAGACATGGACCTTTCGATCCAGGAAATATCTACTTCTCTAAACTCCTTAAAGAAAAATAAATCCCCTGGCCCTGATGGTTTTTCGGTAGAAGTTTATTTACATTTTTCAAATTTGTTGCTCCCAAAAATCTTCAAACTCTTTCAATACTTTTGTACTACTGGCAAGGCGAGTGGCACCTTCTTGGAGGCCTCTATATGTCTTATTCAAAAAGACAGCAAAGATCCTAAATTTTGCAAGAATTATCGCCCTATATTCTTGATAAATGTTGATTATAAAATTTTCGCTAAATTACTAGCATTACGTCTTGAATCTCTCCTACCACACTTAATAGGTTTAGAACAGTGTGGTTTTATCAAAGGCAGATTAGCCTCTGATAATTCTCGGTTATTTTTTTATGTTTTGCATAAGGCATCTACTCTATCCTATTCTTTAGCGGCGATTTTTATTGATGCAGAAAAGGCCTTTGATAGGGTGGACTGGTCTTTTCTTTTTAAAGCACTCCGATGGCATGGTTTTGGCCCTAAATTAATTTCTCTTATCTCTTTACTTTACTCAACACCCACTGCGTCCACCATAGTTAATGGCCTTGTTTCACAACGTTTTTCACTTCATCATGGTGTTTGACAGGGTTTCCCCCTATCTCCTCTTTTATTTATATTATCTCTTGAACCCTTTCTATCTTATATCCGTCATAATACCTCTATTTCTGGTTTCCTTTATGGAGATCACCACTTGAAGCTTTCTGCCTATGGAGACGATATCCTACTTTTTATCTCAAACCCGAAACCTCTATCCCCCCATTACTACAAGAACTCTCAGATTTTTCAGCAGTGTCAGGTTATAAAGTCAACTCTGACAAAATGGAGATTCTACCAATTACCAAATTTTGCCTCAAGCAACACTTTGATTCAACTCGTTTTCATTGGAATAGTTCTAGAATTAAATACCTTGGTATATGGTTTACTAACTCCATTTTGCGTTCGGTCAAAATAAATATGAAAGAAGCTCTCGATCATATCTCCAAACTTCTCTCTTCCTGGGTCGCCTTGACTCTATCAAGATGATGATCACTCCAATCTTACTATATTTCTTTTCAATGATTCCGGTTCACATTCCCTTCACCTACTTCAAAAAAATAGACTTACTTCTTTCCAAATTTTTGTGGAAGAATAAAAAATCTAGAATTTCTCTATCTCATCTTAGAAAGCCAAAATCTGCCGGAGGTGTACATTTTCCAGACTTCCGGTTATATCACAAGGCTTTCTGTCTAAAACAAGCTTCTCACTGGCTTCTTACAGATGCTTCTCCTTTTACCCCTTTATGGGTTACTGTTGAACGTTGTTTATTCGCCCCTTTTTCGTTCAAAGAGATTCTTACTTTTACCGCCAAGCCCATTCTCACATCTTTTCCACTGTTTAAACACACTTGCTCACTGTTAAGGCCTCACTATCACCCAAAAATGATATCTAGAAATACTTTTCTGCATTCTCCCCTTTGGTATAACCGTCTCATTACCATTAATAGCAGACCTTTGTTTTGGAATTCCTGGAGAACTAAAGGCATTATCTAGGTTCAAGATTTGTTTGACAGTATATCTCCTTGTTCTTTTCCTCAATTCCAAGCCACTTTTAACTGTCCTCGCTCGTTTTTGCACAAATTTTCGATACTTATGGAAGTGATTCTGGGTGTTTTCTATTCCCTTCCTCCTGAAGATTCCTTGGCTTCACAATACCCACTCCTTAAAATTCTATTGTTACTTCCATAAGCCTCCTTAATTTATAAATACTTTTACTCCACCGATCCGGAGCGTTCTAAGACTTTGGGGCCGATTCCGATTCGGGCCGGAAAACGTACCGACCGACTCGGAGCCGGAATTAATTCCGACCGACACGTACCGGTGCAGCCCGACCCGCAAAGTATGATGAGAAGCGTGCAAAACCCGACCGACGCGTACGGAACACAAGCCGAACGACCGAACCGCGCGGAAAATAGCCATCCGGCCGGAAAACCACGCGAATCGAACCGACCGACACGCACCAGGAAGAATCCCGAACGAAACGTACCCGCGAACTCCTACCCGCCAAGTACGATGCAACGTGTGGAAAACACGACCGAGTCGCACGGGGCCCAAGCCGTACGACCGTCACGCATACAAAACTGCGAGCCGAAGCAACCCAAAACACCGCGACCGACGCGTACGCAGCACAGAAAACAGCACAAACACAGCGTGAACGAATCTGAGAGGCTCGCACGAGACAACTGCAGGGTCCGACTCGGTCAGAAGAACGTCTCCTACATGCACAAAAAGAACTAAGGAAAAAACACACAAAAAAAGGCCAAACAAGCAATTACAAAGCAAATAAATACTGGGTGGGGAAACAGGGAACAAAGACACACCCACAACTCCACCCATATAAAGGACACAAATCCCTACCATGATCCTTTGCAAATTCAAATTACCTGCCAGCACTCAACACCAACAGACAGCAACCACACACACACTGACAGCTCATGCATCACAGAAGCCACACATCAGCAGCACCTCAACAAATAGCACCCTCACATACACCCAGCAAAACACACACTCACACACCCTCACTTGCACACCAACACACACATCACTCACCATCACCACCCATCACCATGCCCCCAAAGAAGAATCCTAAGTTCCTAGATAGTGAATTGGAAGCCCTGGTAGATGAGATCCTCAGGGTAGAGCCACAGCTGTTTGGTACACTGGTCCAACAGACACCCATGGCGCAGAAAACCAAGATGTGGGAGAGGATTGTTGACAGGGTCAACGCACAATCACCATGTTTGCGCACAAAGGGAGACATCCAGAACAGGTGGTATGACGTGTGCAGGAGGGTCAGGGAGCTGATGAAGAAGGACTACCTCTTGAGCCAACACACTGGCAGTGGCCCTCCTGCCAAACCAGTATACCTCAGGCCCTGGGAGGAGAAGGTGCGGGCCATCCTACCACCAGTGAGCGTATATGGACTAGAAAACATCCCAGAGCCTGGTGAGTACACAACAAATGTACACAATATTGTGCGACAATACACACACATCACTGTCAAGGGGAGAGTCAAACCATGCACCCTTAGCAAATCCACAGCAACCAAAACAGAATCATCCCAAAATGTGTATGTCAGTCAGATAAACACAATACATGCCATCTCTTAGTGATATGTAACTGTGTCATCACATGTACAAACCCAACAACAAATAGAGCTAGGCAGTGGCACAAATCTAACCAACAAACAAAGTCAGATATGTAGCCACCACTAGAACACCACCTCACAGGGAAGCTCACTGAAAGGAAGGAATTCTGTGTATGCTGGGCAAGTCAGTGTAGCCAATAGCATAATGGGAGTCGTAGTCACAGATATTGCTCACCCTCACAATGCGCACATCAACACCACCATGAACCATACCCACATCACAGGGAGTGGAAAACAACTGACAAGATGGCTGACACTGGCTACTGCTGTGGGGAGCACAAGGCCCTGCTGGGAACTGTGCACCAACCAACAGCAGGACACCACTGACTGACATCCTGAAAGACAACTTGCACTCCCTGCAATAGAAGCACGTTCCATGGTGGGATATCTGGCTGGGTGTGAAGGAGGACTGACACCTCAGACCATATTAACAAGCAGCTTTTCACACACCCCCCCTTAACACAAACTACACACAACTCACCTGGGAGAATGCATTGCCTCAAACACACAAATCAAATATCCCACAAAGAACCACAACCCTGGGTCATGCTGTGTGAAGCACAGGGACACACATGGGACTTGTAGCAAAACTAACCCCAGGATAACACTGTCAGCCATCTTGTCAGCACAGGCACACAACCCCACAGGGAAGCAGAGTCAAAGGAAGGAAGCATGGGCATGCTGGGAAGGGGGTGGAGGCAAAAGCATGATGGGAGTGGTAGTCACAGCCCAACATCCCCCACCCACATGGCCCAGCAAGATCACACCCAAGCAGGCACACCTCACAGGGAGTCAAAAGCCACATCAAAGATGTCTGACACTGGTGCAATGTTGTGGGGAGCACAAGGCCCTGCTGGGAACTGGGCACCAACCAACAGCAGGACACCACTGTCAGCCATCTTGCCATCGCTGTCACACTCACACACAGTGAAGTCCACTCAAAAGGAAGGAAGCATGGGCATGCTGGGAAGGGGGGTGTAGGCAATAGCATGATGGGAGTGGTAGTCACAGCTCAACATCCCCCACCCACATGGCCCAGCAAGCTCACACTGAACCATGCACACCTCACAGGGAGTGAAAAGCCACTTCAAAGATGTCTGACAATGGTGCTCTGTTGTGGGGAGCACAAGGCCCTGCTGGGAACTGGGCACCAACCAACAGCAGGACACCACTGTCAGCCATCTTGCCATTGCTGTCACACTCACACACAGTGAAGTACACTCAAAAGGAAGGAAGTATGGGCATGCTGGGAAGGGGGTGGAGGCAATAGCATGATGGGAGTGGTAGTCACAGATATTGCTCACCCTCACAATGCGCACATCAACACCACCATGAACCATGCCCACATCACAGGGAGTGGAAAACAACTGACAAGATGGCTGACACTGGCTACTGCTGTGGGGAGCACAAGGCCCTGCTGGGATCTGTGCACCAACCAACAGCAGGACACCACTGACTGACATCCTGAAAGACAACTTGCACTCCCTGCAATAGAAGCACGTTCCATGGTGGGATATCTGGCTGGGTGTGAAGGAGGACTGACACCTCAGACCATATTAACAAGCAGCTTTTCACACACCCCCCCTTAACACAAACTACACACAACTCACCTGGGAGAATGCATTGCCTCAAACACACAAATCAAATATCCCACAAAGAACCACAACCCTGGGTCATGCTGTGTGAAGCACAGGGACACACATGGGACTTGTAGCAAAACTAACCCCAGGATAACACTGTCAGCCATCTTGTCAGCACAGGCACACAACCCCACAGGGAAGCAGAGTCAAAAGGAAGGAAGCATGGGCATGCTGGGAAGGGGGGTGGAGGCAAAAGCATGATGGGAGTGGTAGTCACAGCCCAACATCCCCCACCCACATGGCCCAGCAAGATCACACCCAAGCATGCACACCTCACAGGGAGTCAAAAGCCACATCAAAGATATCTGACACTGGTGCAATGTTGTGGGGAGCACAAGGCCCTGCTGGAAACTGGGCACCAACCAACAGCAGGACACCACTGTCAGCCATCTTGCCATTGCTGTCACACTCACACACAGTGAAGTCCACTCAAAAGGAAGGAAGCATGGGCATGCTGGGAAGGGGGGTGTAGGCAATAGCATGATGGGAGTGGTAGTCACAGCTCAACATCCCCCACCCACATGGCCCAGCAAGCTCACACTGAACCATGCACACCTCACAGGGAGTGAAAAGCCACTTCAAAGATGTCTGACAATGGTGCTCTGTTGTGGGGAGCACAAGGCCCTGCTGGGAACTGGGCACCAACCTACAGCAGGACACCACTGTCAGCCATCTTGCCATTGCTGTCACACTCACACACAGTGAAGTACACTCAAAAGGAAGGAAGTATGGGCATGCTGGGAAGGGGGGTGGGGGCAATAGCATGATGGGAGTGGTAGTCACAGATATTGCTCACCCTCCCAACTGTCCCATCAACACCACCCTGAACCATGTGCACATCACAGGGAGTGGAAAAGAACTGACAAGATGGCTGACACTGGCTACTGCTGTGGGGAGCACAAGGCCCTGCTGGGAACTGTGCAACAACCAACAGCAGGACACCACTGACTGACATCCTGAACGACAACTTGCACTCCCTGCAATGGAAGCACGTTCCATGGTGGGATATCTGGCTGGGTGGGAAGGAGGACTCACAGCACTGACCATAATCACCAGCAGCTCCACCCACACACCCCCCCTAACACAAACTCCACACAACTCACCTGGGAGAATGCATTGCCTCACACTCCAATCAAATATCACACAAAGAACCACAACCCTGGGTCATGCTGTGTGAAGCACAGGGACACACATGGGACTTGTAGCAAAATGAACCCCAGGATAACACTGTCAGCCATCTTGTCAGCACAGGCACACAACCCCACAGGGAAGCAGAGTCAAAAGGAAGGAAGTATGGGCACGCTGGGAAGGGGGGTGGAGGCAATAGCATGATGGGAGTGGCAGTCACAGATATTGGTCACCACCACAACTGTCCCATCAACACCACCCTGAACCATGCGCACATCACAGGGAGTGGAAAAGAACTGACAAGATGGCTGACACTGGGTACTGCTGTTGGGAGCACAAGGCCCTGCTGGGAACTCTGCACCACCAACAGCAGGACACCACTCACTGACATCCTGAGAGTCAACCTGAACCCACTGCAAGGGTGGCATGCTTCATGGTGGGATAACTGGGCTGGGGGGAGAAGGAGGGCCGGATGTCAACCAAATACAACCCATGCAGACCATGTACACACTCCAACATTCAAATTGAAATGCTCAAAGTATGCAGGACAATGTGCTACACCAATATCAACCTCTGACTGTGACAACTCAGGACAATGCAATGTACAGGCCTGCATCCAGAGGTACAGTCACAACTGTCAGGTGTGTCAACCATTGATGCCTGCAGAAACATAACATACATTGTGTGTGTCTCCCAAAAACAGGTGATGATGGGGACACAGCAGCAGACGCTGAGGAGTCCCTGTCCCAGGAACCAGGGGAAACGGAGCTCACTGGTGTGGAACAGCCTCTGCCCTCCTCGGATGACGAAGACCTACCTGGCACCTCCGGAGCGAGTCAACATGCAGCACCAGCAGGACCACCAGCTGCACCCCCTGCACTCACCCCTCCAACGACTGACAACACACAAACCACCCCTGCCGACACGGACAGACCAAGGACCACCACCAGCACACGGACCCCTGCCCAACGTGGGGCTATGGACACTAACACCACCAACAACCCCCAAGGGGGCCCAGGATCACCTGTGCGTGCCACCTCAGGTACTGCACGTGTCGCCTGGGGTGGTGGGAGGGGTGGTAGACATAGGTTGCTGCTCGCAGAGGGGTCTGGACTGCATGAAGACCCACAACTGGTACGCATAGCAGATGCGTACCAGACCAGCACCGGAGAGTTCAGCCAGGTAGTGGGGATCCTCAGGGACATACGACAGCAGCAGGCTGCCCATCATGCACGCTTGGACTTACACATGTCCCGCATGGAGTCCAAGTGGGACACACTGCAAGAGATGACGGCGGTGCATAGGGACATATTACAATGCCTCCGCCAGATGAGCAGCAACATGTCAACACCTCCCTGTGTGCCCACAACATCTGGTGCTGAAACAACTGCAACTGCCACAGGGAGGGAGGATGACTCTGGCGGAGAGTCCCCTGCATCGCAGCAGCCTGCACTTGAGGGTCCCCCCCCCAAAGAAGAGGGGTCGTCCGAGGAAGGGCAACTGAGAGGCCGATGGCCATGCGCAACCACCAGGAAGCCAAAACCTGTGCTGGATAATCACCTTTGTGCGCAAATTGTACACCCTGTTGAATGCAACACAACTCCCCACATGACATGGGGAGTACAAGTTGGACCAATGTATCCGATGACTGTGGACTTTACTCAGGACATTTCTGCTACCAGGACTTCCAAATCATCTAGGAACTTTGGATTACAATCACAATGTACAGCACCCACCATCCTGTGCACCATACTCACACATGTATGACAATAAACACAGTAATACACCATACCTGCCTCTGTTGTGATTCAAATGTGGTTTCTGTCATGGAGATGATGACCTGCCAAATTACACTGTGCATGCTAACTGCCACAGCAAGTACAACACAGGCATGTGAGTCATGGCAACGTGACGCATATGAGGGAGACACACCACCAGGGCTACACAACATATACACACCAAGGCCACCTGACTCATCGCCTACACTGATGTTGCCAGGAAATACGGTGCAATGCACAGACACAACACCTATTCACAGTATTTGTCAACTAGCCCACTGGTGCAGTAAGCAAATGTCAGTCAGATGTGTGACCACAGACAACGCACATCACAAAGTGAAGCACAGGTTTATTACACATTTGCAACATGTTGTAACCACTACAGATGCAAGGTAATCCCACCTGGCAGTGGGCACACAGTCAACAAGTGTAGAAGGAAGGAAGTCCATGGGTGCGGCGCACATCACCTGTAGGGATACGACAGCTACCACCCTGGAAGTTCAATCACGGTGTTGGGGGATCACAGTTGACCAAACAACTCTGAAAGTACCCTGTGAAGGACAGAAATGACACACAGTCAAAAGCACTGAAGAACAGGACAGAACTGCAATACTCATGCCCAATACATGTCACAAGATACCCACCCAGAACCACGTTAGCATGTCAACACTGTTGGGGAGTACAGACTACCTGTAAGGACACATCGCTACACGCATACAGTCATGTCGCACATGGCCACACTCAAACAGCACCAGAGCACCACCAACACATATCATGCATACTCACATCATTGACATTGCATCTCCGGATACTCACATTCAGCTGAAGAAGTTGGTGATGAGCTGTGTGCGGACATCACCATCATCATCATCATCATCTCCGGCATCGTGGTCCAGGCCAGGATCCTCCACAGGTGGCGGATGTTGATCATCGTCATCCAGGATGAGAGGCAACTCCTTCCGCACAGCCAGGTTGTGTAGCATGCAGCAGACGATGACAATCTTGCACACCTTTGCTGGGGCATATGGGAGGGCCCCTCCTGTCTTGTCCAGGCAGCGGAAGCGGCTCTTCAGGAGACCAAATGTCCGCTCAATGACTCTCCTGGTCCGACCATGTGCATCATTGTAGCGCATCTGGGCTGGTGTCACAGGGTTCCTGAGGGGCATCAGCAACCACGGCATGTTGTGGTATCCGGAGTCACCTACATACAGACAATTGCACATTAGCTGACTTGGAAAAGAGGGTGGAACACAACATTGCAGAACACACACAATGGTACATAGTCAGTACACACCAACAAGCCAGACACGCTGGTTCCGCATCTGTGACATCATCCTCGGGATGCGACTACTCCTCATCACGTACGCATCGTGTGCAGAACCAGGGAAACGGGCACACACGTGTGAGATGCTCATATCTGCAAGACATACCACCAGTGCATTGACCGAATGGTAGTGCTTGCGGTTCCTGTATGCCTGCTCTTGGGCCTGTGGTGGTACCAAAGCCACATGTGTCCCATCAATGGAGCCAATGACATGCGGCATCCTCCCCAGGGCATAGAAGTCACTCTTCACGTCAGTGAGTTGTTGAAGTCTAGGGAAATAGATGTACTGGTTCAGGTATCTCAACATAGCCTCCAAAACATCGCGGAGCACACGGCTGAACATGGTCTGTGACATCCCACCAGCAGACGCCACAGTGTGTTGAAAGGTACCAGTGGCAAAGAAGTGTAGGGTTGCCATCACCTTCACCTTGGGGGTCAGCGCTGTGGGGTATGTCCGGCCAGGTTGCAAATGTGGGGCCAACCGCACCGCCAATTCCTCAATCAGTGGCCTGGTGAAGCGGTACCGTCGGATGCAGTCCCGTTCAACCACTGTTGCAAGGCTCAGGGAATGGCCGATGGACAGCTGGTGCCCTGCAGTGCATAGGTGAAGAAAGAAAGATTGTCAGTCACCCCACATATGTGGCATAGACCAGACTCAATATCACATGATACACCATTACGAGACACAAGTACATGATGCGTGTGCCGTTCCGTAAGGACATGTATGGCACCTACATGGCTAACATCTAACATCACAGTTCAACATGTTCCCTCAACAAGTCCCAGGTTGTGCTATGGGATATCATTAGGCTGTGTTACAGTACCCATGTACTGCTGCCACGTTCCAAACACACACCACAGTGACATGTGAGGACAGATGTGCCCCAGGCATCACAGCTCATCGACAGGTAGATTCCCAGGGACCCTGTATTGCCACATGGACACTGGCATGACATGGTGCATCATGAATACACCACAGCAAAACAACCATGACCCCCACAGGTAGTGGTCCCTGTTGCCTCGGCAGGACAGACATGGACGTCTGTGGCACACACACGCACAACATCAAAGTTCATGCACAAACAACGTGGATGTGGAGACTGTCTCACATTGTGCACATGGAATCAGAGACATTGTAAACACAACATGCACACAGACTGTGGAGGACCATCACTATTGTGCCAATGGGTCACCCTGGGACATACATACCGTCCCAAATGGGACTCAGGGGGTATGTGACATGACATACACATACACCACCGTGAAATGTGACCATGCCACATGCTCAGGAATGAACACTTGCACATCACAGTGGTCATGTGCACGACACACCAAGGATCCTGTCCCCATGAACACATGCACAGCCTGGGAGTGGCTGCCCCAAAGTGACACCCACAGAACAACATGTTGACCACCATACACGGAATAGGTAATGCAGCCTTACATGCCTTAGGATACAGTGTGGACAGGCTGTGGCGTTGTAGGTGTGCCCCTCACTCCCTGGGAAGTATATGTGGCTGGCATATGTTCACCTGTGACAGGCATGGTGACCTATGCCAGTGACTTGTCCAGGGACGCGTTGTACAGCAATGGACCGATCGGTGTTCCCGGCCGGCCCATTGCATTCAATGTGAGCGGGTACGCGTTGAACAGCAATGGACCGATCGGTGTTCCCGGCCGGCCCATTGCATTCAATGTGAGCGGGTACGCGTTGTATCACGGGTGCGTGTTGTATCGCTGGATGCAGCGTTGAACAGCAATGGTCCGATCGGTGTTCCCGGCCGGCCCATTGCATTCAATGTGAGCGTGTACGCGTTGAACAGCAATGGACCGATCGGTGTTCCCGGCCGGCCCATTGCATTCAATGTGAGCGGTGCACGCGTTGTATCGCGGGTACGCGTTGAACAGCAATGGACCGATCGGTGTTCCCGGCCGGCCCATTGCATTCAATGTGAGCGGGCAGCGTTGTATCGCGGTACGCGTTGAACAGCAATGGACCGATCGGTGTTCCCGGCCGGCCCATTGCATTCAATGTGAGCGGGTGCAGCGTTGTATCGCAGAGTACGCGTTGAACAGCAATGGTCCGATCGGTGTTCCCGGCCGGCCCATTGCATTCAATGTGGCGCGTACGCGTTGAACAGCAATGGACCGATCGGTGTTCCCGGCCGGCCCATTGCATTCAATGTGAGCGGTGCACGCATTGTATCGCGGGTACAGCGTTGAACAGCAATGGACCGATCGGTGTTCCCGGCCGGCCCATTGCATTCAATGTGAGCGGGTGCGCGTTGTATCGCGAGTACGCGTTGAACAACAATGGTCCGATCAGTGTTCCCGGCCGGCCCATTGCATTCAATGTGAGCTGGTACGCGTTGAACAGCAATGGTCCGATCGGTGTTCCCGGCCGGCCCATTGCATTCAATGTGAGCGGGTACGCGTTGAACAGCAATGGACCGATCGGTGTTCCCGGCCGGCCCATTGCATTCAATGTGAGCGGGTTCGCATTGTATCGCGGGTACGCGTTGAACAGCAATGGACCGATCGGTGTTCCCGGCCGGCCCATTGCATTCAATGTGAGTGGGTACGCGTTGTATCGCGGGTACGCGTTGAACAGCAATGGACCGATCGGTGTTCCCGGCCGGCCCATTGCATACAATGTGAGCGGGTACGCGTTGTATGTGCAATACGCGTTGTACAGCAATGGACCGATCGGTGCGCACACATTGGCTATGGCCTGGCCTGGCAACGGACGCGTTTTCAAATCTTTAACGAGTCTGATGCTGTGAATTCAGTTGGTCACCCACAACAATGTTGCAAATTCATGGGTGTCATGAAGTTGAACTTTTGAAGGATGCTGTGGGCGTGTATTAGTGCTGCTATTCCATGGATTGGTCAGATTCAGAAGATGCAAATGACTTGGACCTATCACTTTGGACACATGGGTCAGTATCTGCCTCTGCAGCACACATATAATGCTGGCTGTTCCCCTGAGAGCTCACTTGCCTGCACTACATGCCCCAGGACGACATCTGCCACCACCACTGCTGCTGTACCTGCACCCTCTGGATCCTGCAATGGCACGTACTGTGGAGAGAGCCCCAGCCTTCAGCACTGAGGAGAACCAGGCCCTGCTGGACGGCCTCCTTCCACAGTACAGCAAGCTGTATGGGAAAGCAGGGGAGCAGGTGAGTGTGCTGTCCACTGCCTTACTAAATGTGCATGTTGTCTGACTAGCAAGACTTACAGTCTGCACGCCACTGGCTAGCAGGCTCACTGAGTAGTTGTCACCCCCCATAGTGTGTAGTAACATGCACTGAACAGGTATAGTGCAGTGACAGTGCATTTAAACAAGGTTTTACTACCCAGGCAATGATACCATGTAGTAACTGCTGGCAAACGGTCCATAGCCATCGTTGCACTGCCTGTGTACATCATGTGCCCCTGTGATTGAGACATGTATATCCAACTGTGTAATGCACGATTATGTTGAATGTGTAGTAATGGCATTTTCACTTTGTCATCCTCACAGGTTGATGCCCACCAGAAGCAGCAGATATGGCTGACCATCGTCCGGGCAGTGAGATCTGTGGGGGTCTACAAGCGCCGGATCCGCAACTGCCAGAAGAGGTGGCAGGACCTTCGGGGCTGGACCCGGAGGATCGCACAGGTCCAGCTGAAGCTGTCGCCTCCTCGCAGGAGGGGCGGACACCGGACCCTGACCCCCCACATGCTCAGGATCCTGGCGGTGGTCTTCCCTGATCTGGATGGGCAGCTGAAGGCCAGAGAGCAGCAAGGAGGGGGTGAGTCCATGACTGCATTGTGAACTTTGTCTGCCATGCTATGTGCCCTCCTCTGGCCTGGTTAAACTTCCACAGTACATCAGTCATGTGGTCCAGGACCCATGTCCCTCAATTGTGCACTGCCCACTCCTCATCTGATACCCAGGTGTGGCCCTTACAGTCAGGGAATTGTGTCACTTGGGTACTGTGTCCTTGCATTTTGCTCAGCTCAAGGTGGGAGACAGCATTTGTTCCCCTAACTCTGTGGTGGGCATCATGGGTGGGTCCATTGCTTACACAATGCCTGTGTTCTGCCATGTAATCTGCGTGTTACTTTGATATGTGGTCCAATTGCTGAGCTGATCCACCACATGTGCCTGGGGTATCTGGCACACACCCATGCTGCGGGTGGGTACAATGTTTGGGCCCCAGGAGTGTGTATATTACGTGTGTCACACATACTTAGCCACCTGCCTACTGTCCAGGGCTCATCCCTCATTCACGTGGGGCAGGACAGTCATGCCGACTCCAGGCCATACAATACACTCTGTACTCCCACTCACGTGTATCAGCTGACACGTTGTGCTCAGTGATATGTCCCCTCAGGTGTCTGCCTCTGTGTCAGTGTGCTGTGACTTCGTTGTCAGGGCTGTTTCTCGTTTGGGGCTCAGCATGCCACCGGAGATGTGACATAGGAGACGATACTTGTGTGACACATAGGTGTTTGATCACCTGACCTTGCAGACTGGGGTATGCGAATGTGATGTTCAGGCAGCTGTTTCCCATTCACAGCAGATTGTGAGGTGCTCAGGTTCAGAGGGTTCTGTTACAGGTCTCCCATATGTCCAATTGGTATGACGTGGACAGATAAGGGTTCAGATGATGTGGTGTGTGGGGGATGTACATGTGCACTTGTTCAGCTCCAGGACTTGCATTCCCCATGACCTACTATAGTGACAGTGCAGACTGTTGTTGTCTGGCTGCCCTGCCCATGTGACTGGAGACAGTGATGTATGACTTAGCAGGCATGCCTGTGCCATGGCATGAAACTTCCTATGAGTGATCCTGCAGGGGAGTGACATGTGCTACATGCACACCATTGTGGCAATGACTATCAGGACATGGGTGCATCATGGTGTCTGTCGCTGGTATGCATCACATGCATTTCAAAATTGACTCTGGGCATCCCTTTATCCGGACACCTGTACTGACTCAGTGGCAAGAGTTGTGATGTGTGCATGTTCACATGCTTCACCGTCTTCTCTGCACTGTCCAACTACTGTGTAGGTGGTGCATGTGTCCACACTGGGGTATTGCCATCCGACAGACACCAGACAGATGGGTGCAAGGCCAGGAGAGATGTGAGTGCCATGGTTGACCATCAGACTGACAATTGGCTTCCCCTACTCTGTTTGGGCACTTTTAGCAATGTTCAACTAAGGATGCCAGGGCTTGCTCTGTAATGTGCTGTACTTACTGTGGTGTGTGCGTTCGGTGCAGGTGTCTGATGTCTGTCTGTTTCCCTATTGTTTGCAGATACATCCACAGGAGGGGACAGCTCCACGGACCAGGAGGAGCCGCAGCGCAACACTGGGTCAGCAGCTGAGGAGTGGTCGGAGGGACCCAGTGGCACGGAGGGCGAGGGGAGCCACACCGAGGAGTCCTCAGCACCATCCACCTCAGCTGAGGACCACAGCAGCTCGGAGGATGACTCCCTTGTGGAGGCGGGTGTCAGCAGCCACCACACCACAGCTAGTGTTGCTGTCCCCGCCACCACCACCACCGCCCTCCCATCGGCTCCCATTCCAGAGGTCCGTGGAGGCTCCCATGTTCTGGAGCGTGTCTCCTTCGTGCCAGGCACTGCACCCCCTGCCCCTGTGTCCCCTGCTGCCCTGAGTGAGGAGTCTGTGTACCTCCTTCGCCAGCTCCATGTAGGGCAGACAGCAATGCTTATTGTCCTCCATGCACACACCACTCTGTTGACTCAGCTGGTGTCGTTCATGGAGGGCATCTCATCGGGCATGTCTGCCCTACAGAGGGGCAATAGGTCCATGGACTCCTCCCTGACGGCAGCAGTGTCCCTCCTCCAACAGTCCCTCACCCCTCCTACCTCTGCCCCATCCACACTCCCCAGCACCTTACCTGTCCCAAGCACACACACACCGGCACAGGCACACACCAGCACAGACACAGGCAGCACACAGACACACACGCCAAAATCCACACGCACATGCACGCACAGTCAGGGGACTGAAACCACACTCACAGGGGATGGGGCCAAGGCACACACACACGCATCCACGAGCACTGCGCAGTCCTCACTTACCTCTCCCTCCAAGGCCCCTTCCCTTGCCTCACCTGCAACCCCAAAGACACAGCGGGTCTTCCTCAGTGACCTCGGCCTCTTCCCCTCCGATCCAGCTGATCCAGCATTCAAGGGGAAGAGGAAGCCCACCCACACGGAGGGGAGTGCCCCTCGCCCCCGGACACCCTCCCCCAGGCGCAGACCGACTGACGCCCCCACCTGCAAGTCCCCCAGGACCCAGAAGTGCAAGACCCCACCACCGCCCTGCAGCTCAAGCACCAAGTCTCCTTCCTCCATCCCTCAGGCCCCCACTCCACAGGTGCCCCCACCACACCCTGCCCCAGGTTCCCCCACCCACAGATACACCATCCCCAAAAAGATCCGGCCTTCTCCCCCTGCCACTTGCTCTTCCGGCACCACACCCCCCGCTGCGCATGTCTGTGCCACTGGTGTGGAGACGGTGTCCTCCCCCTCTGTCCTGCCCACCTTACCTGAACCCCATTCTCCTCCCCTGGAGGTAGGAACTGCAGTGGAGTCCACTACCACCCCGTCTGACTTTGGCACTGCAGTGGGGAACCTGTCCACTCCATCTGCACGGCCCACTGCAGTCGTGCCGGCACCCACACCATCTGAGTTATGCCCCACAGTTGTGCCGGCACACACCATGTCAGACACCTCCACTGCAGTTGTCAGTGGCTCTCCGGCACCCACCACCCCTTCACTTCCTCCTTCTGGTGAGCCCTGATCCTGTCCCTGCGGTGCCTGGCCTGCCCCCCGTATGCCCCTCCAAGGGGATTGTCCCTGGTGTGTAGCAGTGCAGGCATGCGTAGGGTGACATCTGCCACTGTCACCCTGTTTTGACTTTCAGAATGGACTGGCCATTGGCCTTTGTTTCTATTTTTTCTGGACTTTAACTTTAGAACCCACATATGCTGAATAAAGCTACTTTCTGTTCTCTAGTGGTTTTGCTTCTGATGTACATGATGTTGATGATGCTAACCGTGCCCTTGCTGCAGTGATGGTGATTTTTGGTCTCATGAAAATGAAGTGTTACTGTGCAGGAACCCATGTGGTCCACGGGTAATGTGTCCTATCCTGTAGTGTATCCATGTCATCCTTAGCAGCATATGAGGGTGTCATGTTTTTAATATTTGGCAATGGGATTTCCTACTTACATTTGCAAAATCACATCTGTGGCTTACACCCCTGCACATCTGTTGTGCTTGCCATTGTTCAATTAGTCTCCTTCCCTGACCGTGTGTCCATCTCCACTGGACATGCAAGTTTGGGCATCAATGGGGAAGGACTCATCTGTGTTGTCAGTGCAACTTGCTATACATGTGTGTTGGATCTGTGCTGATGATTTCGTTGACACTCCCATGACCAGGCTGATATGACGGGAGCCTTCATTTCGTGCTAATTGTTGACTGTGTGACCAAGTGTTCTGCTGACATGATGGTGCCCTACTGAGGCGACATATGGCACAGCTTTCCTCACACAGGAGTGGAGTCCACTCATGGCAGTGAGTAATCCTGTGACATTGCCTGAGCCCAAGGTGTGTGTTGTGTGAGCATGTCTGTGTGTGTTCACTTCCATTTTGCTGTGCATGCTGGGATCCCTAGTGATGTTCCTGTTTGTGATGCTTGCTGAGTTGACCTATGTTCCCCCAAAGTCTTCTCCCTGGGTTCTCTGTGATGTGGGTGCATGGCACATTACTGGTCATCAGGGTGTCACCCATAGGTGTGTTTGCTGTCAGGGCTGAGTTTGTGGGCTAACGCAGATGGGACACAGTCAGGATTCCCCTTGGCACTTGTTGTTTACACCTGTCATGTAATTTCCAGTTTGTGTTAGCTTTCAGTGATTGTGACACGTTGTGTGTGTGACTGCTGGCACTCCTCAGGGTCAGGGCTGCAATCTTGGTAGTTGTCTATGTGTGTTCTTTGTGGGTGACCTTGGCTTCTTCATTGGTGTGGGACTGTGGCTGGGATCCCATTGGTTGGTGTGGTATTGCCGTCATGTCCATGTACAGCGTAGTGTGCAGTGTGTCAGACATTCAGGAGTCTTGTTGAGTGGCCATGTGTGATGTGTTTCTGCACCTTAGTTACCACCCCCCATGGGATTGTCATGGGTGCATGTGCAATGTCACCAGTGCATGTGATCTTCACTGCTGCACATTGTTGGAGGTCGAGGTGTGTGGTGTTGAGTGTGTGCAGATGAGAGTTGTTGCCCGGCGAGACCCCTGCCTCCATGTTGGCCTTGGCTTACTGGCCGTGCTGATTGATTTGTGCTTGTGTAGGTGTGATGGTAGTTTGTTGCTCAGGACACATGACTGTGGTTCACAGTGTGAACGACATCTAGCTTTGTCATCACAGTGGGATTGTCATGCAGCCCAGGGTCAACACATTGTGGGGACCCTGGGGGTAGTGCTGTGGTGTGTCTGTGTCTTGCTGTGTCAGTTGCTGTTCCTACATGCTTGTGTGACATGTGTGATTTGTGCTCCCTCTCATCTAACAATGCCTGATTGCCCACATAGGGGATTTGGATCCATGAGTTACTTTTGTGTGGCACTGCATACGCATCTGTGTAATTGGTATTCAGGCCTCATCATGTGTTGTGTGGTTGCCTGGGGACACTGGCACCCCCCTCACCTGTTGTGTTTGATGTGCAGTGTGGGGCTGCCTGTTTGTGTTTGTGCATCTGCACCACTGCATTGGCATATCTTTAGTGTGCCATTGGCTGTATGTTGTTTGGTGGGTTTGACCTGCTGTCCCTGGGACTCCTAGGTCATCAGTCAGCACTATGATCATTGTTTGTGTGTCCCATTGCTGCCATGGTATGGTATTTGTTCAGCTCACATCTACAGTCTCCACAGGATATCTCCATTTGTGTGCCCATTGGTGCAAATATGTGGGTCTGCATTATGATAGTCACTTCTGTCATTGTGTCATTGATGAATGTTGACAGTGTCAGCCCCCATGGGTGATGTTTGTCTGCACATGGCCAAAGGTATGTCTTATTTGCACTGCACTGTTTGCCTCCCACAATCTATGTTGCTATGGGACACAAGCACTACTTTGCCACTGATGTGTTTGTTGTTCTGTGACCAGGAATCATCCATGCATTTTGGCAGTTGCAGTTTTTTCAATGTCAACACTTACCTTTTGGTCACTGTGATGATGGGGGTTGGACCCCATTGTCACAATGTTCAAAATGTGCTTCAGCTATGGACCCCACACTTACATTTTGGTCACTGTGATGATGGGGGCTTAGACCCCATTGTCACAATGTTCAAAATGTGCTTCAGCTATGGACCCCACACTTACATTTTGGTCACTGTGATGATGGGGGCTTAGACCCCATTGCCACAATGTTCAAAATGTGCTTCAGCTATGGACCCCACACTTACCTTTTGGTCACTGTGATGATGGGGGTTGGACCCCATTGTCACAATGTTCAAAATGTGCTTCAGCTATGGACCCCACACTTACATTTTGGTCACTGTGATGATGGGGGCTTAGACCCCATTGTCACAATGTTCAAAATGTGCTTCAGCTATGGACCCCACACTTACATTTTGGTCACTGTGATGATGGGGGCTTAGACCCCATTGTCACAATGTTCAAAATGTGCTTCAGCTATGGACCCCACACTTACCTTTTGGTCACTGTGATGATGGGGGTTGGACCCCATTGCCACAATGTTCAAAATGTGCTTCAGCTATGGACCCCACACTTACCTTTTGGTCACTGTGATGATGGGGGCTTAGACCCCATTGTCACAATGTTCAAAATGTGCTTCAGCTATGGACCCCACACTTACCTTTTGGTCACTGTGATGATGGGGGCTTAGACCCCATTGTCACAATGTTCAAAATGTGCTTCAGCTATGGACCCCACACTTACCTTTTGGTCACTGTGATGATGGGGGCTTAGACCCCATTGTCACAATGTTCAAAATGTGCTTCAGCTATGGACCCCACACTTACCTTTTGGTCACTGTGATGATGGGGGCTTAGACCCCATTGTCACAATGTTCAAAATGTGCTTCAGCTATGGACCCCACACTTACCTTTTGGTCACTGTGATGATGGGGGTTGGACCCCATTGTCACAATGTTCACTGTGATGATGGGGGCTTAGACCCCATTGTCACAATGTTCAAAATGTGCATCAGCTATGGACCCCACACTTACACTTTGGTCACTGTGATGATGGGGGTTGGACCCCATTGCCACAGTGGTCATGGTCTGCTTGCATTGTGGAGGTCACACACATTTATGTGTGACACATGTGATAGGGGTCACATTGTGTGTTCATGGTCATGTTCAGTGTTGTAGGCATTTGACACAATCTACACACGCTTGTCATGGTGTTGGGGGGATGTCTTTTTCTTGCATTCCCTAGGTTGTAGTGTGCTGGTTGTGTCATGCATTGTCCATCCTATGAGTGGGGGTGGTGTTGGTGGTAGGCATCCAGCCCCCCATGGGTAGGAGTGGTGGTAGTGGTAGGCATCCAGCACCCCCTGGGCAGGGGTGGTAGTAGTGGTAGGCATCTAGCCCCCCCTGGGTAGGGGTGGTAGTAGTGACAGGCATCTGGCACCCCCTGGGCAGGGGTGGTAGTAGTGGTAGGCATCCAGCCCCCCATGGGCAGGGGTGGTAGTAGTGGTAGGCATCTAGCACCCCCTGGGTAGGGGTGGTAGTAGTGGTAGGCATCCAGCCCCCCATGGGTAGGGGTGGTAGTAGTGACAGGCATCTGGCACCCCCTGAGTAGGGGTGGTGGTGGGCATCCAGCCCCCATGGGTAGAGGTGGTAGTAGTGACAGGCATCTGGCACCCCTGGGTAGGGGTGGTAGTAGTGGTAGGCATCTAGCACCCCCTGGGCAGGGGTGGTAGTAGTGGTAGGCATCCAGCCCCCCATGGGTAGAGGTGGTAGTAGTGACAGGCATCTGGCACCCCCTGGGCAGGGGTGGTAGTAGTGGTAGGTATCCAGCCCCCCATGGGTAGAGGTGGTAGTAGTGACAAGCATCTGGCACCCCCTGGGTAGGGGTGGTAGTAGTGGTAGGCATCTAGCTCCCCCTGGGCAGGGGTGGTAGTATCGGTAGGCATCTGGCACCCCCTGGGCAGGGATGGTAGTAGTGGTAGGCATCCAGCCCCCCATGGGCAGGGGTGGTAGTTGTGGTAGGCATCTAGTGTCTTGTGGATTGTTACCTGCCTTGTTATGTTGGCCTAGGCCTGGCTGCCATGCTGCTTTTCTTTGCGCACGTTACACTGAGCCGGGCCTTCCTCGCCCTTTGCTCGTGCCAAGTTCTTTTGCACTGTCTGCATTTTCTGTTGTTCACCTTTTTGGGCTCAGTCTGCACAAACATGTACAAGGTCGCATAACAATGTATTTTGGTTCTTCCTGATATGGCCAGTCTCGCGCACCCAGACATAACATTAGGTGCAATTGCCATGAAGAATTTGGTATGCTTTTAATACTGTGGTTTACTAGCGCTTAACACACTTGGAGAAATCCCTTTCAGTGAGAAGAGCTATGATGTCCTGCTGATGTAATTCTGCATCTAGAGACTGAGGTATGAGGGTTCGCTAGTCAAAGCCCAGAGGTCTTCTATTATTATAATAAACTATTTTACTGCAAGGGGAGGGTGGCAATGTTATTTATACGTTTATCCACTGAGCTCTGAGATGCTTTCCCCGTTTGTATTCTATGGAATTGTAACCATGCTGCTTATATTAGTCATATGCATTATGCTATTAGTACTGACACGTGTACTGTACATTAGAGCACGTAAGTTGGAATAAACATTTTAACCTATCCAGTGTCTCTTACTACGCACCTTGTGGACAAGTACGAGTGAGTGGCGAAAGAGTGTTCTTGCTTCTGTGAGTCCTGAGATAAAGATACCGTGTTCTGGGTTGTCCAAACATTAGTACTTGGGTGCTAATGGGATGCTAAGCTAGTTGGGTTGGGGTTTTTGGGTGCTACGGTATATGGTGGCAAACCACTGTATTCCGGGGTCCCATTTTCCTGTGCATAGCTCTGTGTATGTGCAGAAACCCTATGACATGGCGCCCAACGTGGGGCTGCTTATCTGTGAGACGCTTGAGTAGTGCTTGTGCTTGTCCACAAACCCCTCGCGTACGCTTCCGGAGGCGTATGTGACGGTGATACCTCCTATATTGAATGTTTTATAGGTTCTTTCAAGCTTGATATTATTAAAAAAGGTTAGTTAACAGACCCATTTTTGTGCTCCCGGATAGGTTGTCGAATATCATTGTTTAGTCATGGCTGGTGTGGCGATAGCTGCACATAGTCGAGGAGCACTCCGAGACCACTTAGCTGTGTATGGAGTGCCCGATACTGGGGTCGAGTTGGTCTTTGTGGTTCAAGCCGATGCGGCTTATCACTTTGAAGTGTTTTACACTTGGATCACTTTTGAAGCGGTGGATGCAGGTGATAAGCTGTTTCATGAATATAAGCCCACCGCTGTTCCTGCTGCCTATCGACCCTATACTGCTCTTGAAGTGCCTCTCACGGCTTGGCAGCACCGTGTTTGGTTCAATGGCGCCCTACCACAACCAACTACCGCAGTTCGTTTAGGCCCCTTATCAATTCAGGGGGCCACTTGGCCTGTATTGGCCGGGTATACCCCGCATCCAAATTATCTGGCATTACCGCTTGCGGAACTGCGCACTATGCATACCGAATTGGTGCGAGTGCATCGAGCCTTGGTGACATACGTTACAGGTAGCCTCCATGGAGCTGCTCCTGTAGTCGCAGGCCAACCAGCTATTGCAGCTGGAGTGACTATAAGTCCTGTCATGGTAAATTCTGTGATGGGCAAACGTCCACAAAATAAGGACGACTATCCTTACTGGCTTGCAGAAAAGTTCGATCAGATAGAAGCAGTGTTTCCACATACATCCCCAGTAGATAAACACCGCATCCTCACGATAAGTTTGCCAAAAGACATAATCCCCGATTTGACATCATGTGAAAACTGGGGTAAGGTATTCGCAGCAGTTTATTCAAAATGTTTTGGAACTCCTTCCATGACGGTTCTACCCTCTGTAATTAAAAAAGTACAGGATGAACATGGCCCTGAAGCGGCTGTGGAATTAGGGATGAGACTAGTGGGAGTGTTTGATGTAGTAGCTGAGCTGATCCTTGGAAATGTCAAGGGCGATGCTATGAACTTTCAAGTAGCGAATGCTTTGGCTTTGGTCCCAGAGTTGGACAGGCCTCGCGAATTACCGAAAATAATAGCCCGGGCTTATAAAACAATTGGAAGAAATAGCCTAGGCAACAAGCCTTTTGTAAAAATGCAAACTCAATCGCAAACACAAGTTATACAAACAAAAAGTGCATCTGAGAAAGATGATAAACCGGTCTTCACTAAAAAGAGTTGGAGACAGAAAAAACAGGGTAAGCAACAAAAGAAGCCGGGGTCGAGAGGCGCATCCCCAGTTTCGGTTTCTTCTGAACGTACTTATGATTTACGTGATAGGTCAAGGATTAAATCACCAGAAAGGTTTCAGAGCTCTGATACGCGTTCTCCTCGTTCTTCACAGGCCCAGACGTCGTCACAGGCTGGTGGAGGAGGACGGCAAGATAGAGGAAGGGGCCGAGAGGCTCCCCAGGAGCGAGACCAACCTCGACAACAAGTCAGAGGGAAAGCAGAAGATTTTCATCTTCCTCGACCGCAATTTCAGAAGAAAAAGGTTGCCGCTGTCACAGCGAAATATGCCTCAGACCGTGAGAACGAGACTCCAGAATTGGACGTGGGCAGTGACCCTCCTAGACAGCGCCGCGGAAGTTACCATAGTGCGGGAGGCGCTACGTCCTCATATGGAGGCGACAGCAACTGAAACATTCGTTACTGTAGAGACAGCTGACACAAGAGTGGCACCCCCTGACAGACTATATAATATAGTCATACAAATTGAAGGTGACATACCGCGTGAAATAAAAGGGATTTTTTGGGAAAATCTAACCTCTTCATATGACATTTTGTTAGCAGAGGTGGATTGGCCACCCCCATTCGTTTTAGCTGCACATAAAGGAGAGGAGGTAATCCTTCCAAGCTTTTCACGGCATGTCCCAAAAGACAAAGCTGAAGCACTTGCAGCTGAGTGGGCAGTGTACCTGGCACCAGCGTTATACCGCAACCATGTGGGATGGGATGAAGAATCACCTCCTCATGCAATACCTTTGCGGTCACTACCGCAGCCACAACCCCAATATCCCATCAAACGGCAGGCAAAAGGCCCCGTCTCCGAAATTCTGACACAGTTGGAATATCAGGGAGTAATTGAACCATGCGTATCACCTATGAACAATCCCCTTTTCGTGGTTTCTAAACCCGATGGATCGTACCGCTTAGTTTTGGATTACCGGCATTTAAATACTCATTGTCGGAACTTTGCGGTGCAAAATACACACAGTTCTGCGCTTGTAGACAGTCTTGTTCGTAAAAAATACAAAACGACACTTGACCTTTCAAACGGTTTCTACACGCACAACCTAGCCCCGGAGAGTGGTCAATGGACCGCATTTACATCCGGTGGTAAATTATTCCAGTTCCGGCGATTACCCATGGGCTATAAAAATAGTCCGGGTATATTCGCCGCCCGTGTTGTTTCTTTGTTAAATGACATTGATCAAGACGCATGTTCGTACGTTGATGACATCTATCTGACAGACGACGAGTTATATCAGCATCTGTCCCGTGTGGACCGCATTATTCTTGAATTTGCGGAGCAGGGTTACAAATTTAACTTTGCTAAGTCACACATTGCTGAATTTACCGTTCTGTTCTTGGGCTATGAGCTCAATAACGAAGGTAAGGGCTTAGCCCCCATTTCTTGGAAAAATGTGCACATTTGTGCCCCCCAAATACTCTGAAGAAGCTTCAGTCTTTGCTGGGTTTCCTGAACTTCGGGCGTACTTATATTCCCGAATATGCCCAGCGTATCAAGCCTTTGTATGCTTTGATACAACCAACTTATTCAAGGTCTTGCTGGCTGCCTGAGCATACCTCAATTCTGCAGTCTTTGCAGACAGACCTTTTGGAGTCTAAATATCTTTTGACTCGTGATAACCACACAAACCTGGTGATTAGAATTATTCCGGGGGCGGTGGGATTCACCTATTTAACCTTTAATGAAGGTGATACAGTACCCATCGCATACAAGTCACATCTGTACACTTCCGCTGAATTGCGCTTTACATCTGTTGAAAAAGTTCTGACTGCAGTGCAAATGGCGATTCTAAAAGAACGCGCACTGGCACAGGGTAAGCGGATTCTGGTGGTAACACCCTGTCCTGCCCTAGAGGCAGTAACAAAGGCAAGTGTACCGAACTCAAAAGCAATGCATCCCCGTTGGATACAATGGGCTACATCCTTGACGTCTTCGGACGTCACTTTTGTCTTTGATTCTTCTCTTCAGACTCAGGAGTATTTACAGTATGAATTCGTTCATCCTCCTCCTTTGTTTTTACTGCCGCTTGAGGATTACAAATGTGTGATCTACACCGATGGTTCGGCGCAACCGGCCACTGGGTCCAAGCACGCTTATTCTGCTGCATGTGCTATTGTTGCGGGATCCTTTGTGGATGGCAAGTTCAAATCCACTGTAGTGCATACTCGCACACTTGGAGATAGTACCGCACAATTGGCCGAGCTGCATGCATTGCTACTTGCGCTTGAGTTCGCTTCTCAGGATGAGACCACTCTTATTGTATGTGATTCCTTTTACTGTGTACAATCTTACAATGACAATCTGTTTTTCTGGTCGAAGAACGACTACAAGGACGCAAAAGGGAGCACAATTAAGCATAAAATGCTTTGGGTTCGAGTGGCAGAATTGCAACAACGTCTGCCCCTCACACAGGTGGTTCACACCTTAGGCCATCAGCGGGTGGGCGCACACGCTATTGGTAACGATCTGGCAGATGAAGCTGCCCGTTCAGCAGTAGTCACGTGTTCAGTAGCAGCGGTTACCAGGTCCATGTCTAAAATAGACCCTGTTATTTTAGCAGCTATTGCTGCAACCAAGGAAGGTGATAATTACCCTACAGGTTTCCCTTCCAAGTATTCTTACAAATTAAGTCCCGATCAGGTTCCTTATGTAACTATACCTGACGTTGGAGATCGGCTGATCCCCAACGCGGACCGCAGGAGTGCCTTGATATCAGCTGCACACGAAGGCATGGCTTCGGCTCATGCAGGTGTGTCAGCTACGGTTTCCATCTTGCAGCAGCGTTATTGGTGGCGTGGGTTATATAAAGACACCCGTGCTTTTGTGCTTTCTTGCGACGTTTGTCAACAGATTAAGCCTTCCACGGTAACACGTCCACCACAAACACCGCTCTGCATTGCTAACAGACCCTTTGGGTGTGTTTACTTGGATCACTGCGGTCCATTCTCATCAGACACTGCTTATAAATACATCTTAGTGGCAGTGGACTCGTGCACACGGTTTCTCTGGGTCTGGCCACAACGGAGTGCTGACGCCCGAAATGTAATCAGGGATTTGCGTGTCTTTGTGGGAATTTTCGCATGCGGCACCTTCCATTCGGACCAGGGTCCAGCGTTTGCCTCTAGGGCTTACAAGGATGCAATGGCTTCGCTTGGGGTGCGGGTGAAATTTTCGTCTCCGTATAGGCCTGAGGGCAACTCTATCGTTGAACGAATGAACCGTGACTTAAAGCAATCCTTAACAGCTAGGGTTTTAGGTACTGGCAGGAACTGGCTGGCCCATTTGTATACCGTTCAGCGTGCACTTAATAATCTCCCTAGAAGACCTCTGGGTGGGCGGACCCCATACGAAATGCTCTTTGGCATAAGAATGTTTGTGCCTGACCTTGAGGGTCCAGACATCGCGGCGCAATCCGCCAAGTTTGATGTAGATAACCATTCTGCTATGTTACAGGACTTACAAGAAGCCCGAGACAAACTTGCAACTACACATTTACCTTCAGTCACAGATCCTGCGTTGCAGATTCCGGTAGCCGGCTGGCTTCCAAAGATTGGAGAACTGGTTCGAGAGAAGGTGGAAAACAAAAAAGAATTTGGCCCCTCTTTTCGTGCACCGGTTCCAGTTCTGGGCTTGAAGGGAACACGTACAGTCATTTTACCACCGCTTCCTGGTCGCAAAGAGAACAGATACATCTCAATTGAAAATGTCAAGCTACAGCGCCTGGCCGATCCTGAATAGTGTCACACCAGCGGTCTCTTGTCCTGCCATTTATCGGACATATGTTCATAGTCCATCTGCACGAACGATCGCTGATGCTGTAATTGAGATGGTTGATTTGCCTGAAACTACGATTGATCCCCAACTCTCCACCAATATCAACGAGGACGAGTATACTTATCCTGCATCAGAATCGGTGGCACATCAACCAACAACGCCACTAAGCCCGACTCGTTATTCCTTTGATTCGGATTCCACATCTTCAAAAGTTCCATCCAAGTTCAGTATTTTTATATCCTGGTTTAGAGACAATTTTTGATTCCCCCTGGACATACCTCTGGTTGGTACTTTTCTTGATATTTTTGTTCATGTCCATTGGCTTTGTCACAGTGTTTTTTCTACTAATCAATGGTCACTATTTACCTGAACGCTCTGCTGTAGACTATGTTTCTGGAACTTTGGCTCCTCATTCCTCGTCTCACATCATGAAGCGTGACCACACATTTGTGAACATTTCAGCCTTCCCAGTTGCTGATGGCATCGTATGGGATGCAGTGAACTATCAAATCCATGGTCCGACGGAAATTATTAATGTACCTAATGTCCTTCGTGTTTCAATGGGTGATGTAGTACAAAACAATATTCATTCTGATGATTGGGATGTGCATGCCGTTGAAGCATTGTTTGCCGATTTAAAATATTATGCATCTTTTAATGCTGAAGATCTATATATGAATTCTGCTAATTATGCCGATTTGTATTGTTACCAACATTGGGGTAATCATTTTCTCCATAAGCCCAGTGCCCTGCGTAGTTCTGTTAACTATACCCAATGGGAACATTGTCCAAACCCCTTGCCAGGTAGCTCTCAAACTCTTCGAAATAAGTTTAATTATTTTACTGATTTTAATCGGTCGAACCCTGCATCCTATTATTTTAGACTTCATAACACATCAACTCAGAAAATTATGTTGACACACACCAAATTGCTTTATTCAGGTTCCTTTCTAAGTGCCCTAGCTGTGGGTGGTTATGAGTACTGGGATAATACAGTGGATTTAAAATCTATTTGGGGCTCCAAGCCATGGCAGGTACAGGGAACCGAGGCGTTGCATCGTGCTTGCCTCATCCCTACCCAAATTATGTTCCTAAATGCTTCTATCTATCAGACTACATGTTGGGGCTTAGCAACCACTAAACAATTGAATACGCCATCAATACCATCCCTGTCGAGTTTTCCAAATGAAAGCTCACGATTCAATATGTCCCTCGTGTCCCTGCAGGCAATGTTACAAAATAATTCGTTTAATGTTTCTGAGCTGGTTCAGTCACCCTGGTTAATATGGCCTATATCATCTAATGCATGTCAAATGCGTTTTCATGATGCTGGTGCTAGCTACACACAGAATAGGCCTGATCCGAGGTTTACTGATGCCCGTACTGTCACTACATACTCTGTTGGTAAATTATGCAAACAATGGCTGCAACATTCGTCCCTTGATTCTGTTAAACAACATATGTCCCTCCTTACAGGCAATATTGATCTGTCCGACTTTGTTTTGGGACCTCGTGGTCCCCGACCTAAAAGATTCATTTATGAAACATATAATGAACTCTGGAAGCTATCACAAATGGAAGCTGCTTCCCGTCTTCGGGAAATAGATCAAGCAAATATGGAAAAGGTGCTTGCTGTTGTTGACAATAGTATTAATACCCTGTCTTCTCGCATTTACACTTTAGAGAATATTGTGTCCTCTGTTGTTGATATTGTACAAGATGATGTTTCTATGCTATATCATGGTCAGAATCAATTGCGCTCGGTTATGCAGTTTGCATGGACTTTGCAAACGCTTAAGTTGGGTAAAGTGCCGTGGCATTTCTTGAACACCTCTGCCTTGTTTCTACCTTTTAACTTAACTGATAAACAGCAATTTATGTCCATGAAAGATGCAACATACACTCTATTACATATCGAAAAGGTGGAACCTTTGCCGTTCTCTGTTGCAGAACTCGATTCTGCTGTATGGCTAGTTCATGGGGTTATCGTTTTACCTTTTTCCTTGTTTGAATTTGACTCGTGCATGAAACATTATCCTGTGGGCCGTTACCGGCCATTGGGCAGTGCTTTCCTGCATGAACTCTGGTCCTTGCCTTTCATGTATAAATGCCTTCGGGACGGCAAGGAAGTCTTTCTCACGGGGGAGTACTGCGACTCGACTATAGGTCATTCGCTTATTTGTAAACACATTAAATTGCATGGCTCATGTAGCGTTTCCTCTCCTAATCTTGCTTGTGTGCTGAAAGGTATTCCTGCTCCTGTTATTTCTCCTACTTTCACTCTCCTTTCCAATGGTAGTTATTTACTTTTAAATAACGAAAACTGTTGTGGCCTGCAGGCTGGCATTCCTTACATTGTAACAGTTTCGCACAGGGTTGTCTGCTGCAAAAATGTGCTTTTTCCTCCCCCTCATGGCAAGGTTGATATCTCTATTTGGCCTTCCATCCCTACCATGGAAGCAGATTTCAATAGACTGAGCAGAATAAAGGCACTATTATTAAACGAGGAAGTTATGCTCACGTCCGCCCGGGAGACATTCATTCTCCAGGTGGCGAGTACCCACAGTGAAATACAGGCCCTTTTAAACACTAATCTCCCCCAACATTTTGGGGAGTTAATACATCGTATTTTTAACGCATCTAACACTGAAGGCCTAGTACACTTTTTTAAGGTCGTTGGGTCGGGCTTGGTGTCCTCCTTCCAGACTATTTTTGGTGTCATCCCGGCTTTCATACATTCTATATTTTCCAGTGTCTTTGGCGGTTTCCCATTGATCCTCGCTTTAGCGGCTGGTGTCTTGCTCTTGATTTGCTTTCTGCGCAATGGCTGCTCCCCGATGGGACCTGCTCGATCCAGAACGCCTCCAGCTGCTCCGTGAGCGCCTTTTGGCCGGTTTTGGTGTCTTGCCATTGGCGACACTGAGTGTGTCATATACTCTTTCATTTCGCTTTGCGTATTTCACTTGCGTGCAACCTGTGATGACTTGTGTCCGCTGTCCTTTCACCTGGACTCTGGATTATTGCCTCTCCAATTCGTCATTGTCTGTTCCGGATTTTGTTCAGTTGATGGGTCCCTTAGAGGCCCATGAGCAGGACTGTTCCGTCGCTGGCTGTATGGCGCGTGCGGCTGCACTGGGGATTTTGGCGCAATGGGATATCTGGGCGGCTGCCCAGGATCTCCTACAACGAAGCTGTTTCGATTATCACGCAAGCTGTCCCGCATTGCTTCTGGATGCTCCCTTTGCTGAGGAGCATTCCTGCTCTTTTGAACTCATGGATTGGATGGCATCTATGTTTTTGACGATTCCAATGATGAACTCTTGGAGGGTATGGCTTTTTTCTGCACTTTCACTTTCATGGATTGACCTGCCCTTCGCCGTTTGGGCGCTCCCTGTGCTCCGACGTCTATTTTTCTCCTCTGATGGGCCTCTGTCCTGGCCGCCGGACTGTCCAGGGGAGGGTGTCTTGTGGATTGTTACCTGCCTTGTTATGTTGGCCTAGGCCTGGCTGCCATGCTGCTTTTCTTTGCGCACGTTACACTGAGCCGGGCCTTCCTCGCCCTTTGCTCGTGCCAAGTTCTTTTGCACTGTCTGCATTTTCTGTTGTTCACCTTTTTGGGCTCAGTCTGCACAAACATGTACAAGGTCGCATAACAATGTATTTTGGTTCTTCCTGATATGGCCAGTCTCGCGCACCCAGACATAACATTAGGTGCAATTGCCATGAAGAATTTGGTATGCTTTTAATACTGTGGTTTACTAGCGCTTAACACACTTGGAGAAATCCCTTTCAGTGAGAAGAGCTATGATGTCCTGCTGATGTAATTCTGCATCTAGAGACTGAGGTATGAGGGTTCGCTAGTCAAAGCCCAGAGGTCTTCTATTATTATAATAAACTATTTTACTGCAAGGGGAGGGTGGCAATGTTATTTATACGTTTATCCACTGAGCTCTGAGATGCTTTCCCCGTTTGTATTCTATGGAATTGTAACCATGCTGCTTATATTAGTCATATGCATTATGCTATTAGTACTGACACGTGTACTGTACATTAGAGCACGTAAGTTGGAATAAACATTTTAACCTATCCAGTGTCTCTTACTACGCACCTTGTGGACAAGTACGAGTGAGTGGCGAAAGAGTGTTCTTGCTTCTGTGAGTCCTGAGATAAAGATACCGTGTTCTGGGTTGTCCAAACATTAGTACTTGGGTGCTAATGGGATGCTAAGCTAGTTGGGTTGGGGTTTTTGGGTGCTACGGTATATGGTGGCAAACCACTGTATTCCGGGGTCCCATTTTCCTGTGCATAGCTCTGTGTATGTGCAGAAACCCTATGACACTAGCACCCCCTGGGTAGGGGTGGTAGTAGTGGTGGGCATCCAGCCCTCCATGGGTAGGGGTGGTAGTAGTGACAGGCATCTGGCACCCCCTGAGTAGGGGTGGTAGTGGTGGTGGGCATCCAGCCCCCCATGGGTGGAGGTGGTAGTAGTGACAGGCATCTGGCACCCCCTGGGTAGGGGTGGTAGTAGTGGCAGGCATCCAGCCCCCCATGGGTAGGGGTGGT
The DNA here is from genome assembly GCA_963921515.1 of Calotriton arnoldi. Classification (NCBI taxonomy): domain Eukaryota; kingdom Metazoa; phylum Chordata; class Amphibia; order Caudata; family Salamandridae; genus Calotriton; species Calotriton arnoldi. The sequence continues at coordinate 390,324 of CAWUFW010012805.1, read as the reverse complement.
AGTAGTGACAGGCATCTGGCACCCCCTGAGTAGGGGTGGTAGTGGTGGTGGGCATCCAGCCCCCCATGGGTAGAGGTGGTAGTAGTGACAGGCATCTGGCACCCCCTGGGTAGGGGTGGTAGTAGTGACAGGCATCTGGCACCCCCTGAGTAGGGGTGGTAGTGGTGGTAGGCATCTAGCTCCCCTGGGCAGGGGTGGTAGTAGTGGAGGCATCCAGCCCCCCATGGGTAGGGGTGGTAGTAGTGGTAGGCATCTAGCACCCCCTGGGCAGGGGTGGTAGTAGTGGTAGGCATCCAGCCCCCCATGGGTAGAGGTGGTAGTAGTGACAGGCATCTGGCACCCCCTGGGTAGCGGTGGTAGTAGTGGTAGGCATCTAGCTCCCCCTGGGCAGGGGTGGTAGTAGTGGTAGGCATCTGGCACCCCCTGGGTAAGGGTGGTAGTAGTGACAGGCATCTGGCACCCCTGAGTAGGGGTGGTAGTGGTGGTGGGCATCCAGCCCCCATGGGTAGGGGTGGTAGTAGTGACAGGCATCTGGCACCCCCTGGGTAGGGGTGGTAGTAGTGGTAGTCATCTAGCACCCCTGGGCAGGGGTGGTAGTAGTGGTAGGCATCTAGCACCCCCTGGGTAGGGGTGGTAGTAGTGGTAGGCATCCAGCCCCCCATGGGTAGGGGTGGTAGTAGTGACAGGCATCTGGCACCCCCTGAGTAGGGGTGGTAGTGGTGGTGGGCATCCAGCCCCCCATGGGTAGAGGTGGTAGTAGTGACAGGCATCTGGCACCCCTGGGTAGGGGTGGTAGTAGTGGTAGGCATCTAGCACCCCTGGGCAGGGGTGGTAGTAGTGGTAGGCATCCAGCCCCCCATGGGTAGAGGTGGTAGTAGTGACAGGCATCTGGCACCCCTGGGTAGGGGTGGTAGTAGTGGTAGGCATCTGGCACCCCTGGGTAGGGGTGGTAGTAGTGACAGGCATTTGGCACCCCCTGAGTAGGGGTGGTAGTGGTGGTGGGCATCCAGCCCCCCATGGGTAGGGGTGGTAGTAGTGACAGGCATCTGGCACCCCTGGGTAGGGGTGGTAGTAGTAGTAGGCATCTAGCACCCCTGGGCAGGGGTGGTAGTAGTGGTAGGCATCTAGCACCCCCTGGGTAGGGGTGGTAGTAGTGGTAGGCATCCAGCCCCCCATGGGTAGGGGTGGTAGTAGTGACAGGCATCTGGCACCCCCTGAGTAGGGGTGGTAGTGGTGGTGGGCATCCAGCCCCCCATGGGTAGAGGTGGTAGTAGTGACAGGCATCTGGCACCCCCTGAGTAGGGGTGGTAGTGGTGGTGGGCATCCAGCCCCCATGGGTAGGGGGTGGTAGTGGTGGTGGGCATCCAGCCCCCATGGGTAGAGGTGGTAGTAGTGACAGGCATCTGGCTCCCCCTGACTAGGGGTGGTAGTGGTGGTGGGCATACAGGCCCCTATGTGTATGTGTGGCATTGGTGATGGCCATCCCGCCCCTATGGTGCTGCTGTTGCTGGTGTAAGTATTTCTGCATCCCTCTGTGTGTGTGTGTGATATGTTGGGTACGTGTAGTTTGTTTTTGTGGTTGGTGTCTGACTTACCTTCTGCGCCGTACGCGTCCGTGCCTGTTCCGGTAATAGATGTAGAATATTGGTAGGATCGGCACGATGGGATTCATGGTTGGTTCGTCTCGTTCGTCTTTCTCTTTGCTTCGCCTCGTCCTCGTCGCTGGCGTGTTCGTCTCGTAGCCGTGGATGGTCTTGTGGCGTGAATCGGAGCTTATGTGCGCCTCGCCCAGATGCTTTGACGTGCCGTGCGTAGCGACGGGTTCGGCGCATACGGAAAGCGCATCGTACTTGTCCGGCCGGACGGGGCTGCATTTTAGCTTCCGTGCGACTCGATTCAGCGTTTCCGGATCCGCCTCGGTCGGAGTACAGGACCTGTTTTGGGTGAGTACGACTGGGTCGGGATTTGGGCAGTTGTGCGCATCGTACTTGCTCGTTCGGACGTATGTGCGGATCGGTCGGGAAACAGGCATTCGCCTGGCTTTTTTCCCGACCGAATGGTATTAGGTGCGCCTCCGACCGGGATCGGAATCGACCCCTAAGATGGAACTCGCTTGGGAGACAGATTTGGGTTGTGAGTGGACACTGCTCTATGGAACAGGATCTGGGCTAGTTCGTTAAGAATTTCGAGATCTGCATCCACCACTCTCATCTCCATAGCTAAGTTTGCACACACTAATAATAAGACTTGTTGGTCCTGTGACTATCCCTTGACCGACTAATCCCATCTCCTATTTTCATGCCCTCCAGTAGCTTCTTTTTGGTTACAAATTTGGTCCCGCCTTTCAACTATTTTTAATTTACATATTCCTCTATCAAATGTTCTTCTCTTTATGGGAAGTTTATCAGAGTCCCTAAGTTTAATATCTCACGAAAAAGGGCTGTTTGATTTGATGTTAGCCTTAGCATTTCAACAGATTACAATAAATTGGAAATGTTCAAACAAACTCTCAATTAAGTCTTGGTGGAATACTGTATGCCACTATCATAGATTGGATATTGCTTTTGCCTCCTATTGTAGTCCACATGTAAATAGAGATGTATTTTGGTTACCGTTAACTATTTATTTGAATAAGATTTCAATTACTCAAGTTTCCCGTAATTGTTCTGAAAATTTTCAACCTCCATGCTTTCTTTTTCTTTGCCCTTTCTTCTCTTTTCCAATATTTAATAGTGCATTATTCAGATGTAAATTTGTTAATTATACCCTTCTTGTTCTTTAGAGTACTATTGTTATTTGATTCTTAGTTGTAGAGTATATATTTTCTTCCCCTTTCTCCTTTCCCCCCTCCCGTTTCCTATATAATTCTTAAAATGTAAACAGCTTTCTACTATGTTTTAGTGCATATTTGTATCTCATATGTTGGTTATTATCTAACTTGTTATATTTAGGCCTATGTTTTATGAGTACCATATATTCAATAAATCTTATTAAACATTATAAGACTTGGCACAAATACGATATAGCGATATATCGCCAGCAACATTGGTGAGCAATTATAATACAAACTATAGGTTCAAGTATATAAGGGTAAAAATCCTGATCGCAACATGCTTCTCATCAATTACATGTGGCCCAAGGGCTCATGGTACAAAGTCCCTTGCAGACTATCCTTTCACGTAACAAATATCTGTTTTTAATCTGTGCTTCTAGTCCTCCTTGCTGCACACACTCCCCATATTATAGGATAGAAAAACATAATTCCAATAAAACGTCCTTGAATGCAATAATACAGTTTAAGCATATACGGCTTAGAGGAATGCTACTGAACAAAGATGGTGTGACACAAAGTACATTCAAATCGCTTAAACATTGTGCCACTAGAGTGCGGATTATACATATAAGTTATCGGGTGCTACTGGGCCAAGGGAGAGTGACACATAGCATATTCGGATCGCTTATAAATTGTGTCACTACAGTGAAAATTATGTGTACAATTTGTTCTCACTATTGGTCGAGAGGAAGTTGTTAATAGCAGTGTGTCAAACCACACTATTTCTTAACCACTTTCAGTGCACCCGGCTAAATGAAGCCCAGTATAACATCAAAACTAATTATGCATAAACGCCTAATAAAGCTCAACACTCTCGTTTGTCCATTATATGCATACTGGTCACACACAGAATAATATGCCATAAAGCATCCTCACATGCTATAATACAATTCAGGCATATCCTGCTTAGAAGAACAATGCTGAACAAAGGTAGTGTGACAAAGTATATTGAAATCATTTAAAAATTGCATCACTCCCATGAGGATTATATGTATAATTCATCCTTACTATCGGTCGTGTGGATAGCAGTGTATCAAACCACGCAATTCTTTAACCATTCTTGGTGCACATGGCTAATTGCAGCCCAGTGTGAAGTCAGAACTGATCATGCATAAACACCGAATAAAGTGCAACACTCTTGTTTATTAAGTGCGTACTAGTAATACAAAAAATGATATCGTGAGCGGACAGTAACCTACTGGGCGGAACCCAACTAAAGTCATGCGCCCATCCTTACTAGTGAGTAGCGTAGCTCACATTGTATTGTATTGTAATTGCATTTATATAGCGCTTACTACCCCTGACGAGGCATCGAAACGCTTTTTTGGCAAGTAGCACACTACTCCGGAACCCATAAAGGATTAGTGTTGAGTTAGTATAGTGAAATATGAAAGTAATTTGAGTGGTGGATAGGTTATTCGTTTATTTGGATTCAGAAGGATAGCAGAGGGATAGAAGAGGGAAAAAGGTTTGCATTTATATAGCGCTTATTACCCCTGATGGAGTGTTAAAGCGCTTTTTCGGCGAGTAGCACGCTACTCCGGAACCCATAAAGGATTAGTGGTAAATTAGTATAGTGAAATACGAAAGCAGTTTGAGTCGTGGATATTAGTCAGTTATTTGGATTGGGAAGGATAGCGGAGGGACAGAAGAGGGGGAAAAAGGTTAGCATTTATATAGCGCTTGTTACCCCTAATGGGGTGTTGAAGCACTTTCTTGGCGAGTAGCACGCTACTCTGGAACCCATAAGGATTAGTGGTGAATTAGTATAGTGAAATGTGAAAGTAATTTGAGTGGTGGATATTAGTCAGTTATTTGGATTGAGAAGGATTGCGGAGGGATAGAAGAGGGAAAAAAGGTTTGCATTTATGTAGCGCTTGTTACCCCTAATGGGGTGTTGAAGTACTTTCTTGGCGAGTAGCACGCTACTCCGGAACCCATGAGGATTAAGTGGTGAATTAGTATAGTGAAATATAAAAGTAATTGGAGTGGTGGATATTAATCAGTTATTTGGATTGAGAAGGATAGCGGAGGGATAGAAGAGGGAAACGGTTTGCATTTATATAGCGCTTGTTACCCCTGATGGGGTGTTGAAGCGCTTCTTTTTTTGGCGAGTAGCACGCTACTCCAGAACCCATTAAAGGATTAGTGTTGAATTAGTATAGTGAAATATGAAAGTAATTTGAGTAGTGGACAGTGGCGGATTCTGAATGAGGGCGTCGGGGCTCCGCCCCATTACTTTAACACCCCCGTCCCCAGGGTCGGCAAAGTAGTTGTCTAGTTAAAAAAAAAAAATACTCTCACATCTTGCTTGGGGCCGGGGCTTGTGCTGTGATGACGTGATGAGTCACGTGACACACAGTAATGCCTCCGCATCACGCTGATGCATTGCATTCCCTCTGGACTTGCCCTGAGCCAATAGTATTTGCCGGGCTGACGAGCTCACTGCCCTGAGGCCTGTGAGGTCATCAGCTCGGCAAAGACCTAGCCTCGAGGACCAGTCTCCACCCCCTAATGACGTGAGAGTAAAGTTTGCCCCGGGCGCTTCAGGCTGAAGCCCTGTAGCACCAGGGGCTTCACGTCAGTCAGGGAGTGGAGAGGATGGTCATCCCACCCTTTCCCAACTCGTCACAGGGGTGGGTCCATCCCTGAGACGAGTTGGGAAAGGGTGGGGTAGAGGCTGCAGGCAGCGCGGGAAACTGAAAAATTGAGTCTGCGCAGTTTGTCTTCAGGACTTTTGAAGACTCACTGCACAGACTCGAGGTGTGCTTCCTGCGCTGCTATTTGCAGGCCTGTGTCGTGGCTGGATGCCATCAGCTGAAGACGAAGCAGAGAAGGTGGTGGGCACCCTCAGGTGCTTGTGGTCATTAACAGCCTCCCTCATCAGACTGATCATCACGAAGTCGATAGAGAACAGTGACCGAAAGAGACAGCACAGTCAAGGTAAGGGAAGACAGTTCAGCGAGGCAAAAAGCAGGCAAGAAAAAGTGTGCATATTTTTTTTTGCCTCTGATTATTTTGCACTGTGTATGCGCGCACTTGCTAGTGCATTCTCACTGCTGCCCACGCAAGTAATAGGGACTCAGATTATGGCTATTGTGGGTGCTTTGCCTCTCTTTTTTCCCCACCTAAAATTCTGGTGCAGTGCGGTGTGATTAGCAAGCGCATTAACTTTATACCTGGGCCCATAGTTTGAATCAGATGGCAGAACGCTAGATCCCTCTTTATTTTCTAAACCAGGGATCTTAAAAGTAGTACTGGGCACCTTGTTTCAAGTCACTGTAGAAAATTAAAGACTTGAAGGGCCAGTCTGAAAAATATAACACATTAGATTCTTGCTGCACCTTTTAAAATTATTTGAAACACTTTAGGACTACTTGTATGATGGACTACTTGTATGATGCCAATGTGGGCAGATTTTAGTGTCTGCAGACTTGATTTTCAGATAGCTGAGTGCTTATTGTCATTACGAGCATTTACATGTCTGTGGAGTCACAGCACACTGGAATGCGTCATAATTTACTAATTGAACGTTGAAAAAATGGGATACATTTCAATTTAAATGTAGGCTAATAATATCGCCTATACTTACAGAAATTTTAGCACCAAGGTAGATACGTAGCTGACCTGACAAAGCAAGGTCTAGTATGTTTAGAGAGATGTTTTGCTCACATACTTAGTTTTCTTTCTGTATAGTTAGTAGCCTGACATCTGGCATCCAACATCTGGCCAAATTATGGTATCTGTTCCATTGGAAACAGAGCATTGGCCATAACTCCACATGCACCACGCTTCTAGAGCTATGTACTTGCGTGTATCCTGCAGTCGTTTCCATAGCTGTGCTTCTGGATGGCTTTCGCACACTCATGGGGTGCTGCCGGAGTTGTGCACTTCAGTGCATCCATCCAACCCCTTCCCCCCCCCCGGTGCCTCTTCGAGCTCCTGACAGGCCTACATACTCCTGTGTACCTTCGCCATTCTAAGATTTGTACAACTTGGAACCATTTTCAGAGTTGTGCTCCATAGTACCATTTCAATACATGTGCTTCTGTGCACTTGCAGGACTACTGCTAGGCTGCGGCGCATTTCTCCGTCCTTTGAGACCATTTCCACTGTTCTCCTTCAGAAGTGAGCTGCTCAAGCTGCATATTCCTTTGTACATTGGAACCATTTTAAGGAATGGATCAATAGTTCAGTTGGGTGGACAGAAGATCTGTGTATGCCCCTGTACAGCTGCTGAGCCAGCTCCAGGGCTGTGTGATTTTGTAGACTCCAAAGTTGCATCTAAAGCGATCTGCAGAATTGTTGCTGCACAAAGTACATCTTTTTAAATTTGTTTTTGCCTCTTAAATGTTCTTGAAGCAGTTTCTTCCTTTATTGCTCCTACACCAAATGCATTCTCTTAAATCGCTGTATGTACTCCGAGGAGCAGGAAAGTCTGTAGAAGCAGCCATTCCTACACAATGGCCTCTCATTGCTCAGTTCTTTTTGTTCGCATTACTTTATTTTTCTATGTTATATATTTATAACCAAAGAACAATGTATGGATTGTAAATATGATATTACTTATTTTTTCACTCTTTGTTATCATTGTAAGGTGGGCCTGGTGGTGTAGTGCTTGTGAAGGGCATCTTCTTTTCAGTGTCACTTAAAAAGCCTTTAATTTTGCACAGGTGAAAAGGGGATTTCAAAGGAAACTTCTAAACATTTACGCTTTCCTCAGCTCTAGTCTCCTTCTTCCTACCGGATCATCCTCCAGACAAGGGTTCACTGTTAGTCGCTCTTAGCAAAAATCCTTCCCATTACACTAAGGGCCTGTATGGCAGGAGCAGTCCTGCTACTCTTTCAGAATGAGTCAGATCTGCAAATCAGGCGTGTTGACCTCCAAGATTGGATCTGACAGTGAGTCATTCCAGTATTGGCTTGTGAAAACCAGTGGTCTTGTTTGGCTCCAAGAGATACCGCCATAACATTGCATCTGAAAAACTGGCCTTCACCTGGATGTGTGTCCAGTAAATAGAAGATCCTGTGACCTCTCAGGATGGCCTACTGCAGCAGTTAATTTTAGTAACAATATGCTATGCAGAGTCAGTGTGAGGTGCCCTTATCCCATGACCTCCAGGGGAGGATCCCTCACTTGGTTTTCTCCACCTCATGGTGCCTCAGGTTGGTCCTCATAGAAAACTTGTTTGGAAATAGTCTGCAGTCTGTGGTGCCCAAGGTGGAGACGCTTGCTCCATTCAGTCACCAGGTGATCCCTTCACTCCTGGGTTTCCAAAATTGAACCCCCTCCTAGAATCGGTGTTGAGGCAATCTGTGGTGCCGGGTGTTTTGACGGGTGAACACCTTGTTAATGGAACCTCCTAGAAGATTTATTGGGTTGTATACTACCTTTCATTTTATCTGAGAGTTTTCTTTAAGAATAAGTGGCAGGATTGATCCTGTCTCTACCTTCTCTTTTAGAATAGGTGGTTCTGTAGGGTGTACACTTCATTTTGAGATGCTCCAGTGTGAACTGCTCCCTCCATGGTTCTCCAGGGTGGCCTCCTAGAATAGGTTTCTTGAGTGACGTTGCACTCTGTGGCATCCTCTTAGGCCAGGTTGTGGGACAGATACTGAGCTTGGTTGGTTTCTGGGATGAACACCATGCTGTGTTGGACCGTAGGGTCAGTCTCCTAATGTTGTCATTGCACTGTCACAAGTTGGACCCTTTACTCCATGGTGCCACGGGATGGGACTCCTGAAGTAGGTGTTATGGTAGAAATGGCTGTCAGTAGTGTTCCTGAGTGCGTGCCTAGCTGTGTGGTGCCCTAGGGTGGGATGGCACAGTGCTCTATGGAGTCTCTGCAAGTGTTTGCAGAATGAGTGGCTTGACGAACACTATTTCATGAGGGTTCCAAGGTGGCTAATGGGATGTCAACCCCACCTGGAGCATTTTATTGGTGTCCGTTCAGAAACTGCTCTCCTTGTGATATCATGGTGCCTTCTTAGAATGGGCGATAGTGAGGACCATGCAATTCTTGCAGTCGCAGAACAGGCTTACTAAAATAAGTGGCTTGGTGAACACTGATCTCCACTGTGTTCCAGGGTGACCACAGAGATCATGTCTCAATAAACACCATCTTCCTTGGTGCAACATGAGTAGACTTTGACAGGTGAAGGTACTGAACACACCACAGGCTCACTCACTCTTGGCCCCCTTTCTGCAAGGACAGTTTACACTTGCTTCATTAACCTTCTTGCTTTCTCAAATTTGCTTGAAAATGCACCATTTGCCCACTTGTTTTTCAAAATTTTCCCGGGGGGAGAACCCCCCCCGGACCCTCCTTATGGCAGTCCAGCTCGTTCGCTACGCTCGCTCGCCACAGAGCACTCATTACAAAATTTTACGCCCTGCTACTTTCAAATGTCACCAGCCGCCACTGGTAGTGGATGTTAGTCAGTTATTTGGATTGACAAGGATAGCAGACGGATAGCAGAGGGACAAAGGTTTGCATATTTATAAATATATAAATATACATATATATATATATACATGCGGCGTAATGGCGCAGAACGGGAATTCAAAAACCTGCACCCATGCAGACCCAGTGGATTTAAAGACCCAAACAAGTGGTAACACCTGTGGTCATCATGGATATGGTCAAAACCAAACAAGGAGAAATGGCCTCCATCTTAAAATAGCTGATCGCGAGCCTCAATGAGTCTGCAATAAAAATATTAATGCAGATCGTATTGCCTACTCACACTAACTCCCAAGTCAAGCATGAGTTTTTGAACACAAAATTATTTATCCCTAAAAAATCACACAATATAGTAAATTTCAATGTCATTAATCGACACTGTCATGACACCAGGCGTTTTCTGCTATATTAGGAAAGATTGAGCAAAACGAGCAATCCCATGCTACACAGACAGCATGATACCATCTCAAGAGTGTGTCGGTCATATTGGTAAAGGTGGTGTTGGACTATAAGGTCCCGACAACCGCTTCTCTAACTTCGATCAGATGTTTTCTCTATCACTTGAAAAAAACAGTAATAGTGCCTATTTCCACCCGATTATTATTAATGTTAGAGACATATAAGAAATCCATGCCCGTAACAATTCTTACATGGACAAGTGGATAACACATAGAACACACAAATCGTGAGTCTTAGTAGTTCTCCAGATGATGTGAATTCTGATCGCATTGTTCACTCATACTATCTCCCAATATAAACATAGATTCCTGAACACTAAACTATTTACTACTATAAGGTCACACAATATGGTCAATCCCAAAGTGATTAATAGGCACGATCATAGCATCAGGCATTTTGCCCACATTGGTAACTATTAAGTGAAACAATCGATCCCATGCTAAGTAATTTTCATGATAACCCCACAGACTGTATCGTCCATGTTGATAAGGCGGTGTTGAGCTATGTGGTATGTAATATGGGTATGTGAGACTCTATACATCGATAGCTGTTGCAACTGCATGTAGCACTACCCCATTACACACATATGTCTAGGTACACCTTTGGAAACAGTGAATAAAAATATGTCATGTATCACAAGTTACAGAAAATTATGAAATTCATTGTTAGTATTCAATCCCACAGATACACTTCTCAAACGACATATCCTTTTGGCTTCTACCTGTCTCAAAGTCAGCTCCCTGTTCCCACGCCTTTCACTGCTAACAATTGTTCAACAGCATGAAACCAGATTTGTGTGTCCATTGGGTAGTCCTGATGTATGTGTATTAGATTAAGTGACTGGTCTTCCAGATCTGTGCACCACTGTCTTTGCACAGGGGCATAACACAGGCCCCACAGCCCCTGCGGTGCGGGGGGCCCCCAAACTCCAGGGGGCCCCCTCAGCACAGCACTCTGGCTGCAGAGCTCCTGATTGAGCCCGAAGGGGGGGGCCCCACGTGCCTTGCAGGGAGGCCCCCTCAAGTTTCGTTACGTCAGTGTATTTGTACTTGGATAATCCATTTGAAGTGATAAGCGTGATTGTAGTTGCCTCAGTCCTGTCTTGTAAATGACGTTTCTAAAGGTTTTTAAGTGTTAGATTTAGTGTCAGTCTTTAATATTGCTGCAGCAATAGAAGCATGTAGTTTATATCATGGAATGTATTATTGCAGGTAAGACCATTGTTTATTCATAATTGTTTTATATTGTTATAATTAATATCCAGTTTTTAAATACCATTGTTTATAATGTTGTCTGTGATATTCTGTTTAATTTATTTTTTAAGTATTTGATGATGTAATGGTTTATTGAGTTAATCAAGTTATTTTGGTTATACATATTTTTAGGAGCAGGTTGTAGGGTTGGTAGGGAACTAGGGTGGGGTGGTTGTATTTTTTGTTTGATAATTTTTTATGTTAATTCGCAAACGTTTTTCAATTGTACATATTTAGATTAAATTTGTTGTCTATATATTACTTAAACATGTTTTAAGATATTTATTTTACCTTATTGTCGTGATTTCTTTGGTGTTTAATTTGTAATTTGTTTTAGTTTGCAGTGTTTTCATTTATTATTTTTCATGAAACAGAGACATTTTCATTTAATGTGAATTTTTATTTCTTTGTTGTTGATTTTTTGAGATTCTTTTTAATATGTTAAAATGTCAGATTTAAACTTTTATAATATATACACTTTTGCTGTTAAACTTTAATTTTGTAATTTTATTTTTCACGCTTCATTAATTTTTCTTATAGTGAATTGGAATGTTTTTGTTTTTCTAAAATGTGTTTCTTAAGTATTCATCTGATCAAAGTTCCTAATGGTAAGAAATTGGATTCATTGTGAGTTTTGATGGTAAATTGGATCTTTCTTTAAAATCCATGACTCTCACCAATAGGGATACATTTTGGTCAGAAATGGTAAATCTAATTCCCTAAATTCCAACTCTTACACCAATGTGATTAAGTTTGAAGTAGGAACAGTAAATGTAACCCCCCACACCTAAAGTCCAATGCTTTTCCCAATGTGGTTAAGTTTGTAGTGGGACTAGTAAGTCTACCAGAACACTTTCCCGAGTGTGGTGAAGTTTGGAGCGGACTTAGTAAATCTACCATTCCCAAAGTCCAACACTTTTCCCAACGTGGTTAACTTTTGGAGTGAGAATAGTAAATCTAGTACCCCTAATGTCCTACACATTCCTTGGTGTGCTTATGTTTAAAGTGGTAATAGTAAATATAACAGCTCCCGCCCTCATAAATCTAACATTTGCTCCAGTGTGGTTAGTTTAGAGTGGGAATAGCAAATCTAACCCTCCCAAAGTCCAGCACTTTCCCCAATGTTGTTAGGTTTGGAGTGGGAACATTATGTCTAGCCCCCAAAGTCGAACACTTTCCCCAAAATGGTCAAGTTTAGAATCAGAATAATAAATCTAACTTCCCTGAATCCAATACTTTTCCTAAAATGGAATGACATCCTGTACCGTGCACGAACCTCTGCACTTAACACCACTAGTAAAGAAATGCTCCTAAAGATTGTCCACTATTGGTACCTCACCTCGGCCAGGATCGCCGCCTGGGACCCCACAGGCGACGGACACTACTGGCGTCATTGTGGTCATAAGGGCACTCTTACCCACCTTTTATGGCAATGCCCCAAATTGGAGTCTTCCTGGGAGGGGGTCTTGGAAGCTGTAAATACTATGTTCACGACAGATATCCCCAGGTTTCCGAGCTAAATCCTCTTGGGTCTCCCTAATCCCCTCAACTACCCATTACGGTCCAATAGAGGCAAAGCAATTACCCTAGCATTGGGAGCAGCTAAGCAGCTTATCCTCCCTAAATGGGGTACAGACACCATACCTACACACTTAGACTGGCTACATAAACTATGGCTCATGATAAGGATGGAAAAGCTTACGGAAGTGGCTATGCACAAACCTCCCCATCTTCGACAAGATGTGGCAACCCTGCCTCAAATATTTATCTGATGAATTCCGTGAACTGTCCTGCCCCCGATATCTGGGGATACTACGCTTAACCTCGGTGGCTGTACCTGACAAACACTAGATCATCTGAGCTCACCTCCATAGGCCTCAACATCAGCGCACGCCTGGCCACCACCTTCTCCCTGTTCTGAATCTCTTTTATCTCACTCTTCGCTACTCTAATCCTCTTCTGTAACTTTCCGCGATGCATGCTCACACTGCCTAGAATTCAACTCAACACCGGCCACTGGATGTAGGTGGGTAGTTCTGTATCGCTTGACTCTTATGAAATTAATAAAATAGATCTAGATCCTAAAGTGTTGAGGATATTTAATATTTCTTTATTTTTTGTTTTCAATTTTTAGGTATTCTAGATATTTTTTCAAATGATTTTCATAGCTGTGTTTTCAAAATATTATAATTTTTGTGGTGTTGGCCATGTTTCTTGTGTTTTAATGTGTTATTGATATTTAGTATTCTTTATTTTTGTTTTCCATATTTAGGTATTCTAGATTATTTTTACAGCTATATTTTGTAGTTGATATTTGTGTTTTTACGTTTAAAAAATATTTATCTATGTCAATTTTATTTATCTCAATTTTATGCCATAGAAACAACATATACATATAGGGTCACCAATGTGTAGTTATGGTTGAACTGCACTTTCCATTGAAAATACATTTTGATTTGCCTATAACTTTTGATCCCATGGACAGATTTACAAGAAATTCAGCTAAGGTCTAGCATGGTATGTTTCGTGAAGCTCCGTGTACAAGAAAAAAAGTTACACGGGGATGAATAAAGAAGTGATTTATCATTTTAGCTGCCATAAGAAATTGTACTCATTTCTTCAGTCTGAGCCACTGAACAGATTCATTCCAGACTTAGCAAAAAAGTAGAACTTTACTCAGAAAATGTGCTTTTCTTAGTTTGGTGTGAATCCGTTCTCTGGGTTATTAAGTAGTGTTTCAGTATTTCAGCCATGTGCAGCATGGTTGGCGGATAGCAGAAGCTTCGGTGCTGGACATGGACTTCAGCAAAACCCTGAGCCCAAGGCATGCTGCACAGATTAAATGCCTGGCTCTGAACTCAATACGAAAAGTGCAGGGCTAAATGTTGTATGTAGTGATGTTGGCTAATGACAGGAGGGTGGGTGCTGAGCCTGGCTGTAGGCATTGCTCAGTGAGGGTTGGCTGATGTCAGGTTAAAAATTAGCTATGGTGTCAGTTTAAAAGAGAATTATTGTGGCTGGCTCAAAAACATACAACCAGTGAAATTCGCCATCTGTGATTGTAGGCACATATACGGCATTCCATAATTTGAAACATCCACCAAGGTGTTCTCTTGATAGCTGGAGTCTTCCCTTCTGACCTTTTTTCAAATTGGTGTTTTGAGCATGGCAGTCAGTGGTTTCAGCCAGACATCACTTTTCAACTGAACTTTTTCAGTGAACATACAAAAGAACTGGTCATCACCTAAATCTTGAGAACTACCCAAATTCCCTACTTCCTTTTTTGCATAATTCATTTGCCACTCTAAGACTGAAAGGTTATTGCATATATATATATATATATATATATATATATATATATATATATATATATATATATATATATATATATATATATATATATGTAGTTATTGCATATATATATTCACTGAAAAAAACAAAAATTACAGATACGTTATAGTTAGGCTCAGGTTTCACTCATACAAAACCAGAGAAATTCAGCAGTTATACTTAGCTGATCTAACTAAAACTCGCACCCTCAGCAATGCACCTCACATATTACATCACTCATAATGTGGTCAGTGACATCACTGATTACATCATCCAGTGACTGTGACTGTTTTTTAATAGTTTATGAGTGTTGAATACATATACCAAGGCGTATTTTTGAATCAGTGGGTGTATGAGTGCTTGCATGGATGATTCAGTGAGTGCGTGACTGAATGTTTAAGTGAGTGATCAGGTGTCTCAGTGAATGTCTGGGTGAGTGACTAGGTTGTGTGAAAGTCTCTATCAGTCTGTCAGTTGGTGTCGAAGTGGCTGTATGGGTTGGTGAGTGGGTATGTGAGTGGCTATAAAGGTGATTGATTATTTGTCTGAGTACCTGTACGGGTGTATGAGTGTCTGTGTGGGTGGGTGAGGGGGTGTGTGACTGCCTGCATGGATTAGTGAGTGGGTGAGTCAGTGGCTGTTTGGGTTAGTGAGTGCATCTGTGAGGGGCTGTATGGGTTGCTCAGTGTGTTAATGGCTGTGTCGGTGAGTGAATGGATGTGTCAGTGGTATATGGGTAACTGCATATGTGAAAGGCAGTACAGGTGAGTGTTGGAGTACATGAGTGACTGCATGTGTGAGTGAGTGAATGTGAGAGTGGCTGTATGGGTGAGTGTGTGCTTGTGTCAGTGACTGTATAAGTGAGCTAGTATGTGTTAGTATCTGTATGGATAAGTGAGTGGGTATGTGTATAACTATATAGGTGAGTAAGTGGCTGTGGGATTGACTCTGGGTGAGTGAGTGCGTGTGTGAGTAGCTCTTTGGGTGACTGACAGTGTGTGAGTGGCTGTATGGGTGTATGAGTGGATATATCAATGGCTGTATTAGTGAGTGAGTTGGTGTATGAGTGGCTGCATGGGCTACTGAGTGGATGTGCGTGCAGACCTAGGAATCAGTGAGTGGGTGTGTAGCTATGGTATAGGTGTGTCAATGGTTTTGATAATTGTAGTGTGGAAGTTGGAGTGGGTGTATGAAAGGTTATATTGGGGTGTGAGTGGGTGCGCCAGTGATTCTATGGATGATGTCATCAGTGATGTCATTTGAGATGTCATCAGTGATATCAGTGATATAATATGTGAGGTCATAGGCATTGCATTGCGGGGGCGCGAGTTAGAGTTAGCTCAGCTAACTATAACTGCTGAATTTCTTTGGTTTTGTACGAGTGAAACCTGAGCCTAACTATAAATTCTCTGTAACCTTTGCAATACATCACCCATTCAGGACATGGCTTGTTGGTGAGTACATAAGTAAACCCAACCCTGTATAGGAATGTGCATTGTGCAGATATAGGAATACATATATGTATAAATATGATTCATCCTTCCCAGGCTTATTGCTTATTGGCACTTTTCTGCTGGTGGCAGAGACAAAATCATTTCTAATAAATTTGAAATGATCAACATTACAATGTTACTCATTAATAGTAACTAATATGTTACAAAAAAAGATATTTTTAAAAGATCCCTATCATTTTGCAGATCTCTGCTACCTCCCACCCTATCTCCAACTGTCCCATCCCTTAGCTACCCAACCTTACCACACACCCGAACCCCAACACTGGGTGCCCAGCCCACTCTCTTACTTCCCATCCTAAGCTCTAACTATCCCATTCCCTAATTGCCATATCATAAAAATCCCCCTAACCCACACATCATGAAGGCAGACTCCCTTCACACAAGAGCTTGGTGGACCATGCTGATCTCCTCATTGGGCTGCATTACGAGACCTTGGAGGACTGGGAGAATGAGTAGGTTAATGAGGTGGGTGAGGGAGTGGTGCTGCTAACCTGGGCAGGAAAGTTTCTTATTTGGTAGCATGGAGTCTCCTGCCATTCAAAGAGCTTGGCTGTGGTCTGAAGCGTTGCACCTATTACCAGATGACTGAGAGGAATCTGGTGACAGGGGCAGCACTCCAGATTCACCTCAGCCATATGGTGGAGGACAAACCTTTGAAAATCTGAGATGGTTCAAGTGCTAATAGATGGGCTGTCCTTCCTCCCTCTGCTACTCCTGACTGCACTGAAGAGACTTGTCCTCTCATCTCTGATGAATCTTGTGTCACAATGCTGTTGTGGCCCCTTACTGAAGTAAAGTTCCTGCTCCTTCAGGATGTCCTTGGGGATGTCACAGATCTCTGTGTGGAGATGCTGCTGAATCATGACAGGTTTTGAGGGGAGAAGTATACATTGCCTTCAGGGCTAACACCCTTTGGCCCAGCTCCTGTAGTGCTTTTTGCAGCAATAACCAGAGACTCAATGTGTGCAGGACAAGGCTCATGGTTAGAAAAGGAGTCTCTATAATCTCAGAACCCTCTAAGAAGGGCATTCTCATCCCCACTGTCTGCCTCAATAGAAATGGCCAGATAGTCATGGAGATAACTCATCGACCCACTTCGTGCAGATGAAGCCAGTGGTGGTTCCAACAGCAGTAGTTACAACAAAAGCAGCATTGTTGACGTAAGCAGGAACCTCTGTGCTGATGGTGTAGCAGGAGTCACTGTGGCAGTGCCTACAGAAGTGGCTGTGGCAACAGCAGCTGGAGTCATTGTGGCAGATGCAGCTGGAACCTTTCTGGTGTGGCAACAGGAGCCTCTGTGGCAGTGGCAACATGACTCATGGTGGTGGTGGTGGTGGTGGAAGGGACCACTGTGGTGGTAGTGGCAGGAGTTGAAGCTCTGGCTGGTGCTGGATGTAAAGCTCTGGCTTTACATCCAGAGATGATTGTTGTGTATACCTTCAAATTGACAGCCCTGGTCTGCTAAAGCCTAGCTGGCAGAAAGGTCCTCCACCATACCTGAATTCTCCTTTGTGGTTTTATCAACAAGGGACAGTGTTGATTGTTATTTGGTAATCGTACATATGTACCCCAGACCTCAGAGTGATATTTCATATTAAAGCATGACTACAAACTGCGGATAGTACATTAAAACATCATCAAGGTATCATCTGGGGTGATTTCCACAATCAACAAATGCTTATTCAAATCCAAATATTACTAGCCAGTGGGAAAGTCATTACTATCAGGTTTAGCACAACCTTAGCTGGCTACGCATACACTACAACTGCATTATCAATTGTGTTGTAAGTTTCTGCATCATGACCGATTAATGTAACATAAGACATAACCCAGGACCAACCCAGTGCCATTCAGTTCCCGTTACAATATGAGTATCACTCTGATATAACTCTTAAAGTGCTGTGCACTGTCTAAGTGTTTGCAGACTGACAAATTACATTATTGCACCTGAATTGCTGTTTTCTTGTTCATGCAACGTTGTGGCATCCCCACGACATTCCATATGTCCCCTCATATGCATAGATGATCCCCTAATCAATCCACTCACACTGCATGCAATTCATCACAGTGCAAAAGCCCCTGCACACCTAAGATTTACTAATGACCTTTGGTGAAACCTGCACTAATCATTTTTTGATATCTAGCTCACATACATGCATGATGCTTCAAATGTCAACAATCTTCTCGTTTAAAGTTGTGCTCATATTCCTGAGTCCAATATTTTCTCATGTGCACAATTGAACAGGGGAAGTCTTTGAAAATGTGTTTGTGAGAAGAGATTGGTCATAGGAAAAATTTATGTTACCCTTCATTGCTACATCATATACTGTGCATGAGCCACGCATTTTGCACCAGACTGTGTGCGGAAAATGCCTGGTAGAGGAGGTTTTAGCCCATGCACCCCATTAGAAGCAGGCCCTTGCTGCTCTTGCCCCACCTACAATGGGCCCCATCTAATGCTACTTCTACATGCAGTATAGCTGGTGTTCGCCTACCTGGCTCAGTGGTCCATACAGCCTCCACTTCACCGATGATGCCCCCAATGCCTGATTGGTGTATAATGGACCAGCTCCTCTCCTCCCAATGTGCAAGGTAGAGTTCGGGGGTGGAACCACCCCCAATGTCCAGGCTCTTCAATCGATGTCAGTCCATGATGTCCCATACTATCCACCTGAGGCAATTCCATCACTTATTGATGTCCTGATCCTTAATAGGATTTGAGAATCATCTGCTGCCAGGGTCTGGTATGTTGCTAAACTTACTCTCTTGGGAAAAGATTAACAACCTCTAAATGGGTAAATATATCATAGCTACTAATTAATTGCAGCTACTCTTGTAATATTTTTCAGCAATAATTAAATTATTTCTACAATATTTTTTGTTTTAGCTTTATTTAAAATAGACACTCAAATGAAATGTTCAATTAAAAAACAATTATTTATTCATGATTTTTTGTAACTACATCAGCCTTGTCAATAGTTGTGTATGCAAACATTCAGTTACCATACAATCTCAATTCATTACTGTGAGTTCTCCATATACATTTTTCAACCAGTTCATAGTGGACTTGAGAATAAATATTGAGGTTCTCCCAGCTCTGATTAAGAGCTTATTTGTGTTGAGGCCATTGTTTATTTTTAAAGGACTATTTTTGTCTAAAAATGTTCATATTAGCATAGACAAAGACGACAATTATGTCATGTTTCCTTTATGGTGGGTCAGCCTCTTGGAAAATATTGTACCATTCTGGCCTTTAGAAAACTGTTAAGGCCTCTTCAGGACAATACCAAGGCCCTTTTGTTTGACAGATGAGAATAAATCGATGCCTGGGGGCCTCTCAATTGGTCTGATGGTGGAAATTGGTGGAGCCTTTATTATGTATCACCAAGGAAAGTCTTGTACGTTGAACCCATTCTGGCTGTGTGAAGAAAAGATTGTCCATCTCTGTCACATGCTTCGCTGTGGAGAGAGCCAGTGGAATGAATCCACTGCGTGTTTGTCTCTGACCGGCTACTGGGAACAGTACCTGTTTTGTCCCGCTCAAGATCCTTGTGTGACACTTTCAAAATGGAAAAGGTGACTAGGTCAATCTCACTTGTTGGTGTGCATGTCTACCTGCTTAACTTATTAGGCTACAAGAGCTAGCCATAAGCCCAAGAGGCCAGGGTATTAATGCTAAATTACAACAATGGCCCTCGTAGGTAACACTTAAATGATTAATAGATCATGTATATGATTAAATAGCCCTCCACAATTAATGCTATCACATATTAATCATACATTCAGACCACGATAATGATTTCAAGCAATATTTATCATATTCATTCATAAGAAAGGAACATAAAAACATTATACATTCACTAAATAAATGAAATAAAGTACACAGTGTTCCCAGTAACCTGAGAGCAACAGAAGGAAAGAATTAAACAACTTCTTATGTTTCTCATAACAAACAAGGAATTCTCATAAGTAGTCCAAATGCCTTATTGGGGCGTCATTCTAGTATGCTTGTTTGTTATATGTGTCGATGATATTTTTCACCAAATAAGGGGTATGTGTGTGTGTGATATATATATATATATATTCACTGAAAAAACCATAGGTTTCAGGCACGTTATAGTTAGAAATTAGCATTTAAAAAACCTTACAAATTCACTGAAAAAATAATAGGTTTTAGGGACAGTTATAGTTAGTTGGACATTGCACTCGTACAAAACCCGTGAAATTCCCCCGTTATAGTTAGTTCAGCTAACTACAACTCACACCCCCGCAATGCACTGCTGATGACGTCACATATTACATCACTCATGACATGGTCAGTGACATCACTGATGACATCACTGATGACATCTCAAATGACATCATCCAGTGACTGTGTGTTTCTGTAAAGTTTAAATATGTTTAATATATATAGGGAAAGGCGTATTGAAGAATGAGTGGGTGTATAAGTGTCTGAATGGATGATTTAGTAGGTGCGTGACTAACTCTATAAGTGAGTGATTAAACGTATCTTTCTGAATGCATGGGTTAGTGACTAAACTGGGTGAATGTCTGTATCCGTCTGTCTGTTGCTGTGTAAGTGGCTGCATGGGTTTGTGAATAGCTACATGAGTGTCTATATGAGTTATTGATTGGTTGTCTGAGTATCTGTATGGGTGCCTGAGTGTTTGTGTGGGTGGGGTGTGTGCGACTCTGTGCATAGATGTGTGAGTGGGTGATTCACTGGGTGGATGGTTTCAAGAGTGCATCTGTGATAGACTGTATGGGTGGGTAAGTGTGTGTAAGGGTGTGTTAGTGAGTGAATGTATGTCCCAGTGGTACATGTGTGAGTAACTACATATGTGAAAGGCAGTATATATGTGTGTTGGAGTATATAAATAGCTATAAGCTAGAGTGTGTGATTGTGAGAGTGACTGTATGGATGAGTGTGTGCTTGTATCAGTGATTGTATAAGAGCGTAAGAATGTGCTAGTATTTGTATGAGTAAGTGAGCTGCTGTGTGTATAACTGTATAGGTGAGTAAATGGCAGTGTGTTTAATTATTTGCATGACTGACTAGGTGTGTGAGTACCTCTATGGATGAGTGGTGGTGTTTGAGTGTCTATATAGGAGTATGAGTGCATATGATAGTCCCAGTACTGAGTGACCGTAAGTATGAGTGACTGTACGGGTGAGTGAGTGGATGTGTGTGTAGACCTAAGAATCAGTGAGTGGGTATGTAGTTATTGGTGTTGGAGTGTCTATGGTTTTGCGAATGGCAGTCTGTAATTTAGAGTGGGTGTATCAAAGGTTATATTAGGGTGTGAGGTGGTACATCAGATTATCACGTGGATGATGTCATCAGTGATGTCATCAGTGATGTCATTTGAGATGTCATCAGTGATGTCATCAGTGATGTCACTGACCATGTCATCAGTGATGTAATATGTGACGTCATCAGCAGTGCATTGCGGGGCGCGAGTTATAGTTAGCTGAACTAACTATAACGGGGGAATTTCACGGGTTTTGTACGAGTGCAATGTCCAACTAACTATAACTGTCCCTAAAACCTATGGTTTTTTCAGTGAATTTGTAAGGTTTTTTAAATGCTAATTTCTAACTCTAACGTGCATGAAACCTATGGTTTTTTCAGGGAATTTGTAAGGTTTTTTAAATGCTAATTTCTAACTATAACAAGCCTGAAACCTATGGTTTTTTCAGTGAATTTCAAAGGTTTTTTAAATGCTAATTCCTAACTATAACATGTCTGAAACCTATGGTTTTTTTCAGTGAATTTCAAAGGTTTTGTAAATGACAATTTTTAAATGTATTAATTGTTATATTTATTTTTTTGATACTGATTTACTACATTTTTTTAAACTATTTATTTTTAGATATTTTATTTTTTAAATTACATTGTAATTACATTATACATTACATTACAAAATATACTTTCTCAGAATGAATTACTTTAGTTTAAATACTTTGCAAATAGGCAATAGACTTTTAAGTACAGTAGTTACAGTTGTTGCAATGGGCAACACAATTTCAAACACAATGCAACATTGAGCTCAATGTGAATTTCTAGTTAAATGCAATTAGTTACTTTATGGATTACTTTTCTAACCACAGGACTGGATCCTAGATTCAGTCCTGGGACATCTCCTGTAAACAGTTGAGTAAAAGCGTTTTGAGTTACAGTAGTGATTTTTAAGGAATATTATTGTATTTTAAAAGTTGACACAGAGAAACTTTTTCACATAGAATCACCAATGTTATCCTATGGGAGGAAATTCACTTAGCAGGTAAGTAGTGTTATCGTTACTTTTTCTTACTCAGTGGTGGATCTTGGATCCAGCACTGGTGCATCTCCTGTAAACAGTTGAAAGAATGTGTTTAAGTCATACAGGCGATTTTTTTTTTTTTATTATTTTTTTTTTTATTGAAATCAGACTTCTCATACATATCTTATAACATTATTACATATATTGGTCAAATTTAGTACTTTCATATAACCAAGATAGCACAATTAACAATTGACAATTATTGTAAATGTTCATACATCATTATTGCTATACTTCCTGATTGTATTTTGGCAATATTTATACATATTCATCCAATCCCTTGTCTATCATTTCTCTCCATCCAGGTTATCAAGGGTCCCCATATATTCCTACCTTTCCTCATAGCTCTTACACCTTTGCATTTATAAAGAGAAATTTCCTGACGGCCTATAAATATGAATCTGTATAGCCATTGATGATATGTAGGTGGCTCACTATCCTTCCAGACAGTGGCAACGAATAATCGAGCTATCGCCATTGTTAGAAACACAAAATCCCTCTCCATTGGATCTAAGTTCAACCCTATGTCATATCCTAATAGCATCAGAGTTGATGTAATTTTTAGCTCTTTGTTCAATAGCTGAAACCAGAATTTTTCAATACCTTCTTTCAGTTGACCCAGCTTTTCGCAAGAATAAAACATATGTATACTATCTGCTGGGCCCACCAAACATCTCGGGCATTTATCAGAGTGTCTTTTTCCCCATCCGAATAGTTTGGCAGGTGTATAATAGAGACTGTATACAGTTTTATACTGTTGAGCTTTAAGATTAGCTGACATAAAGACCCTTATCCCAATTGCTAAAACCATATCTATATCTACCTCCCCATCCTCCAGTTTGTTGACCCACTTTGATTCTATTTTAGCTATATCATCAGGTTTCTTTTTTGTAGTGCTTGATAGAAATCTTTGATTTTGCTTTCTGAGTTGCTCATAATTTCTAACAGAGGGAGTGGTTCCATTCCAATATTCCCTTTAGGGAGCCCTTTTATTCGATTCTGTATTTGCAGATATTTGAAGCATGAATTCGGATGTATGTCGAACCCTTGAACTAGTTCCAAAAAGCCTTTCTCTCTTTATTAGAATATAGATCGGCCAAAGATACAATCCCCACTTGTTCCCACTTCTTGGCCATTCCATCATAGAATGCACGCGGCAGGAAATCTGAATGCCACAGTGATGTATATTTATTATACCTGCTAATTTGAGTGATTTTTTCCACTTTCTTCCAGATTTTTAGCACGTTCTCAATACATTTATATCGGGATTTTTTACAATAATTTGGGTCACTTTGTCTCTGTAATAATCCCACAGCATCATTCCCCATAACCAGTTGAAATATGGTCGGTATTCTCTCCTGCTCCGTCCTTTCAGTTTGAAAAAAATAAAGCCTTCCAAACTGCTGCAGGGCAGTAGCCCAGTGATATAACTGTATATTGGGAGCTCCCCATCCACCCCGTTCTTTAGGTAACGTCAGATATTTATAAGCCCGCCGTACCTTTTGATATCCCCAGATAAATTTGGAGAACATAGCTTCAATTCTATGTATTTTAGTGGCGGCAAGTTCCAGCGGTATTGCACGTATTAAATACAGAATCATGGGGAATATCTTCAGCTTGATTACATTCACTCTTCCAATTATTGTGAGGTGAAGATTATTCATACGCCTAAGCTCACTATTAATTGTTTCCAACACAGGGTCAATATTGATAGCCCAGAGATTATTGATTCCTGCTGTTATTTTAACCCCTAAATACGTGGCTATCTTGATTACCCGAGGATCTTGCATCCGACACTTGGAGGAGCATATCATTTGTGTTTTGGTTTTGTTTAGGAGATAGCCGGATTCCTCTCCAAATTTTTCTGCCATATTTTCAATCTCCTTAATAGCCACATAAGGTTCTGTTGTAATAATCGCAATATCATCTGCATATGCAAGTATTTTTGTCTCATAGCCATGCATTACAACCGGTTTGATCAGCTGATTCTGCAATATGCGGGTAATAAAGGGATCTAAATAAAATGCAAATAAAATAGGAGAACAAGGGCAGCCTTGACGTGTACCTCTGGCAATCTCCACCCTTCTAGACATGTGACCCATAACTTGAATCTGAGTATACGGCTTATAATACATAGCCTGAAGAGCTCTTATAGTTCCAGAAGTAAATCCCCTAACCACCAGATTTGCCCATAGATATCGCCAAGCCACCCGATCAAAGGCTTTTTCCGCATCCAAGAGGACCACAGCCAGCTCCCTATCCTCAACCTCGGCAATATCCAAGATTGAGATAACCCGTCTTGTGTGGTCTGTGGTCCCCCTGCCGGGGACAAAGCCATGTTGCCACGGTGATATAAGTGTAGCGATAGTCTTTTGCAGCCGGGTGGCCATTATTTTAGAATAAACTTTCGCATCCGCATTCATGAGTGATATTGGGCGGTAGGAGGATGGCTCTTCTGATGGCTTAGCTTTCTTAAGAAAGACGACCATATCCGTACTCCTGCCATGATGTGGGTGGAATCCCTCTATATTGTATACTCAAGAATAGGTCTTGCATAATGGGGAGTATTTGAGACGATAACATCTTATAGATTTCTATCGGAATTTTATCGGGACCTGTGGCTTTCCCCAGAGATAAAGATCCCAATGCAATCTGCACTTCATCTATGGTTATTTCTTGTTCTAGTTCTAAAGCAACTTCAGTATCTAGTCTTGGTAACATAGATCTTTCATCTTCTGTTTCCCTCTGTTCCCCCAAGCGTTCCTCCGGTTGATACAATCTGCTATAAAATTCCTCAAATACCTCCATAATTTTCTGTGGGCCAGATACTAAATGATTATTACTATCCCTGATTTTTAAGATGTTATTCCTAGCGACTTTCTGTCTTGTTCTTAAAGCTAGGAGCCTCCCCGTCGCCTCCTCATACTCATATATTTCCCCTCTATTAGCTTGGTACATCTGTGCCACTTTAGTCTGAAAATGCGCGTTTATTTCCGATTTGGCAATAGCTAATTTAATCATTTGTTCGCCCAATAAGTTCTCAGAGCCGCCTTTATTTATTATTTGAACATGCTCTACCTCAAGTTCTGATAATTTACTAATTAATAGATCGAATTGTGCTTTGCATTGTTTCCGAGTACGAGCCACAAACCCAATTATCTCACCTCTCAAGGCGGCCTTAAAAGTATCCCATACCACCTCACGGGAGGCACTATATCTGTTACAATCAAAAATCCTTGGGCCCATTGCTTAATATATATGCAAAATTCCTCATCCATCAATAGCTTTTATCGAATGACCATGAAGTCCCTTGCCTAACAGCCTTCGCCCCTTACCTCCAAGATCAGAGGATTATGATCAGAATATAGTTGGGGCAGTTTTATAATATCTAATTTATCTATCAGTAACTGGGAAGCTAAAAAATAATCCAACCGTACAAATTTTTTATGTGGATGTGAAAAATATGTGAATCCAGGATCTCTTCGTTGTTTCTCTGCCCATACATCGCACAAACCATGACTATCTTTGAATGCCCTAATTGCTCTGTAAACCTTCGGTTTCCTACCTACATATTTCTGATTTTGAGTATTATTCACATCCATGTGTATATTAAAATCCCCACACACTATCATTCATTGTGACCAATTAGCTAATTCTATCTCCAATTCATTCCAGATGTCCGCATCATCCAAATTGGAGCCATAGATATTCACGACTGTCATCCCTGTTGATAGCTCTACTATAGCCCATCGTCCCCATTTGTCTGCGGCAGACCGTGCAACCAACCCATTTTGTTGCCTGGTATATATAGCAACCCCTCTGATCATGGTGGTCTGAAAAGAACATGCCACCAAACAATAGCCTCTAATCTCTAAAAGATCCTTCTTATTCCATAGAATGTGTGTTTCTTGTAAACATATTAAATCTGGGTTCAGTGTTCTAAGTATCTCATATACCCTTTCTCTTTTTTTCCTATCGTTCAGACCGCCAACATTTGATGAACATATCCTAAAATTATTCATATTTTACAATATTTTCTCTCTTATCTAAACATTGCTGGACTACTTCCTCGTAATTAGTGCTTTGCCAAAAAACAGACATTTCTGATTTCCTTTTTTCTGTTTATCTCCCTCTTTAACTCTCCCCTCAGCTTGCCCACCCCAAATCCTCCACCCCCCAGCATCCAGCCAAACCCCCTACCATCCAACCCAGTGCTACCTCCCCATCCAGCCCTATGCCCCTCAGACCCATCCATCCAACCCCCCACCCATTATCCCCTACCCAGGCAAAAGGGCAAATAGCCCTTACGATGGAGAGAGACTTGACCCCGGTGACCCCCTTCTTCAAGTTACAGTAATGTTAGCCGGACATATATATGTCCCCTTTATTTTCCACAAACCATATATCTATCTATATAATGTCCTGTATATTAATTTCTAGTGACCCCGCTTCCTGGCTACTCAAATGGTGTCTAGGTATTCTTTCGCTTGTATTTCAGAGATAAAAAATCGTGTCTGACCCTTGCTGATTATTTTTAATGTAGCTGGATTGAGCAAAAACGCCTGCGCCCCCTTATTCTGAAAAGGAGTTATAAGTTGGCGTAACTGCCACCTTTTTTCTACAGTGTAGTGACAATAGTCAGGTCTTACAAAAAACTGCACCCCTTTTCCCTGCTGCTTCCTGTCCGGTCGAGCTAGATCATATATGGCTTGGCGTGCTAGAAAATTGTTTAGACAAATCAAAATAGCCCTCGGTCTAATCTCGGTTTGCCCTTTTTTAGTTGTCGGCTGTCTAAATGGAAACCTGTGAGCTCTTTGGATCTCAGTAGACCAGTTCCACATGGTTAGGTCCGGAAAGGCTTCAGAGAAGAGATCGATCAGAAATTTCCGGGCGTCTGAACCCTCGATACCTTCTGGAATTCCTAATACTCTGAGGTTGTTACGGCGTGATCGGTTCTCCAAATCGACTAATTTCATTTGAGTGTCATCTCTATGGGAAGTCATGGCTTTCAGAGTGGTCTTTTGTACTGCCATTTCGTCTTCTAGAGTCGATATTCTCCCCTCTGCCTCATTCATTCTGTCAGTGAATTCTTTACAGGTTTTTGCTACTCTCCTGACAGTATTTTGTAATTTCCGGCAGGCAGTGTGTGTCTTCAGATTCTCTGTGCGGCTTTCGAGCCTATGGTCTACTATAGATTTATAAATTGCAGCCAAGGATATTTCTTCTGTCTGACCGCCCATTGCACCCATATTGCCCAACGAGGAGTCCTCAAATTCTGCGTCGGGAAAGCTTGACTCAGAATGAGGTTCAGAAGACAGGGAGACCTCCCACATCAAACTTTTTACTGGCCCCAGGAGGGGTACCTGCTCTTTATTTGTCGATTCTTTATGCCCCATAGTATTGTCCAGACTTTTTCCGTCCATATTAGAGATGTTCGATTCATTCCACAGACTGGTTGTTGACCCATCCAATGATCCAGATCTAGACGCCCCATCTTTCTCATCATGACCAAGATGTTCATCTCCCGATGAATCCGAGGGTTCTGAAAGTGAGTAAAACTTCTCCCCTGAGTCCCCCTCTCTGTTACTCTCTTTACTAGTCTTAACTTCGCTTCCCTCTTTATGACCGTGGCCCATATAGGAATCCAATATAGGTGCGTTTATATCCACGTTTAGCCCACCGTGCCTTGCCTCTGATACATTCTGTTGTGACTCAGGAATGGTCTGGTTAAGAATCCAAGGGGGGTCTTTTTCCTTATCAAGATGTGCCTTGTCATGCAGCAAATATACTACACCCCCAGGGTTTTCATCCATTAAGATATTCGCTGATGTATACGTGTTATCCGAAATACCAGCCTCAGCCTCAACATTCGCCGTTTTTTCCTGTACGCCAATAGTATTCTCCTTTCTCGATTTTACGAACATTGGTGGGATTTTTTTTTTTACATCCGCTTGCTGTTCCCCCCGTACAAGGAGGTACTCAGATCGCCAGTTATGCCCTCCAAAGACGTTTTTAAGTTAGTTCCACCCTTCATCATGGTCTCTCTTCTATTCCCAGCCTCTCTGGTCTCGCCACCACGAGCAGATTTTGGGGGCATGATGACACAGATTAGAGTAGTACAGTTCCGTTTGGGAAATATCAGCACTTACAGCGTTTGTCAAAGTTAATGCTCCTTTATTTGCCTGCTGCTCACCCGTGTGTGTCGCTGCATCCCATATGATCCACCGCCCCTTCTCGCTGCCGACCTCCACAGCACAGTGCGCTTACCAACAGAGTTTCTCCAGCGCACCGCCTCCGAGGACCCGGAGATGACTTAGGGCGTATCTCTCTCGTGTCTGTAGCGGCCTCAAAGCGCTGCCCAGCGAGTGCGCGTGCCTCTGTTTTCCACTGCCGCGGCTGACAACCAATTTAGTATCGTGGGTATCGTACACCAAGGACGATTGCTGGGCAATCTTTTGGTTTCCCTTCCACGTAGGTGAGCGGTAAGTGAATAGTTAGGCGGGTTGATAGAGCCCAGAGCAATCGCCACCGCCAAATACCTTTACTTTCCTCCAGCAACATTCAGTTACAATTTTCCATCCTTTTTCGGTTTCCTTTTCCGAGCGTCCACATAAATACCATGTCCCGGTATATTGTCAGTATGTCATCGGAGTATTCTATAAGCAGTAGTCTATGAAGAAGGAGAGTTCAGCGAGGAGCTCATCTCTCACACGTCCGACTAGCGCTCGCCATCTTTGCCTTCACGTTTGTTGCATTTCCTATTCCTAATACAGGCGATTTTTAAGGAATATTTGTAGTTTGTGAAAATCGACACTTTGAAACTTTTCTGCTGAAAACCAGACAATGGATTCCTATGGAAGGTGAGTAAATCGGAATTCGTAGTTCGGCTGATTTTAGAGGAATATTATAAAGTTCCAAAACTCCACACTTAGAAGAATTTCCAAGTGAAACCAGTCAATGTTAGCCTATGGAAGGAAATTCAAGTTACTGGTAAGTACGGTTAGAATTACTTTTCAGGATCAGTACTGGGCTCAAAGATGCAGCACTGAGGTCTCTCCTGATAACAGGTGAGTAAATCGGAATTCGTAGTTCTGCTGATTTTAGAGGAATATTTGTAAGTTTCAAAATCGACACTTAGAAACTTTTTCAGCAAAAAGCAAGCAATGATATCCTATGGAAGGAAATTCAAGTTACTGGTAAGTACGGTTAAAATTACTTTTCAGGATCAGTACTGGGCTCAAAGATGCAGCACTGAGGTCTCTCCTGATAACAGGTGAGTAAATCGGAATTCGTAGTTCTGCTGATTTTAGAGGAATATTTGCACAATGGTGAAGGGAGGGGCGGGGCCTGAGGTGACATCTGTGCAAACGCGCCCCGTGGCGCGTTTTAAGTTGGGGGATTAAGTCCCCTTGAATCATGAGGGTCCCTGGGGTCCAACTAGCCCACCCTGTACCTCCAGTATGCGCCAGGAGCTGCGTTGCAGAGAGGTGTTCAGAGGCCACGCCCCTTTTGCACCTCTCTGCAACGCAGCTCTGTGGCGCTTTCTGGACGTACCTGGTGGGCTAGTTGGCCTCAGGGACCTCAGGATTGAAGGGGATTTAATTCCCCATCTTAAAACGCGACACGGGGCCTGTTTGCACACATGTCACCTGAAGCCCCGCCCCCTCCCTTCACCACTGTGCAAACGCGCCCCGTGGCACGTTTTAAGTTGGGGGATTAAGCCCTCAGAGTAGAAGTAAAAGGGGGTGCTAAACAATTTATTTGCAATGCACATTCACATACGACTTTTACACATGCTAGAGTCCATTTTAAACATACACCCATAACCTATATGATGAATCTTCTTATGCAGGTGGACAAAATGGAACAAGAATTCAAATGAAGTGATTATGAAAGGATTTACCAGGGCCAGTCCCCTGGGTGTTGGTGAAGAATGCAGAAGCTGTCTATGGAATGAAAGGGCAATCAGTCAGAGAAAATCATGTTCAAAATCATCTGTACTCAGTGTACTGAACGACGTCATAAGTAAGTGGGCACATATAGGTAATATAAATTAATTCGATAATGTATACTCCCATGCAAGAAAATTTGGAATATAGACTTAAGAGTCAAAAAGTTATTATAGGATCAGTTCAAAGTCTCTCATGTTCTTAAAAAAAGAAGACATTCTGGAAAGATGTATGGAAAAGTGGTCACTCAATGAAGTCATACGTGTCAATCACAAGATTTCCATAATACCAAACTTGTTGAAGGGGATGAAAATCATGTAATATTCTTTCCTTAGGAAGCGAGGATACAAAAAAGAGGTGTATTGGGGAAAATTAATTGATCATTAAACCTTGTTGCAAAAGCTGCCAATCTTAAGTAAATTCCATCCGTTTCATAAACCGTGACTGATGGTACATTTTTAGATCACGTTCCGAATCTTAGTAAAAAACCACTTCTATGAGGCAATGAAGGATTATTAAAATGAAGAGGATGCTGCAGATTAGTAGCCTGTTCTGAGATAAATTACTTTTAACAGATTTGCATTGGTTCCCATAAGCCACCTTGCTCACTTAGGTGCTATCTAGTGCCGAGGGATCTTTCAACCTTCACACTGACAGTGGGTACATTGATGTGGTCTGTGTCACGGTACAGGGCATGCCTGCCTACAGGTAAGTCGAGGAGAGCAATTCAGTCTTCCACGTGCTATCAGACCAAAGGCATTTGTTCTGATAGTAGGTTGAGGTTATACATCTGATCATGTATCTATTGGACTCCACCTACCCACCTTCTTATTGTTTATAGTACCATAACATAATCCCTCCAATTAGGTTACATTGCCTTTCTCTTTATTGGCTATTTGTTATGATGGCTGCGCCCATTGCCTCTGCCCCAGGGGCACTGTAGCATTACAGAAGGGGTCGCAGATGCTTCTGCAGCCCCTTCTGCAACACTGACAGCACTGGGTCATATGCAGCGCTATTTTGAGAGTGTGTTCCCTCATTGCATGGTGGCATGGCACCACGCAAATGTGGAAATCACTTTGCCTCTGCATCCGAGTCCTATTATGAGTGCAGGAGCAGAGGCAAACAAGATCTTAGAAGTGCAGCCGGCTGTCACCTGCCCTGTGAAACACATAGTGGCTTGTGGGCTTGCGGCTACCCTGGGGGCTGTGCATTAATTGTAATAGATTGCACTGCCCCTGTTCGTGCCTGCCATATTTGCTTAAAAGTGCGCTGTGACACAAACAGGGACACCCATTTCATTATACAGGGACAGATAACAATTGTATTTTTTATATCCCCATTGATACAGCTGACTTATGCATCTTCTTTTGTCCTTTGCCTTAGTTTCATGCCCGGCATCTGGACCCCGGGTTGAGAAGCGAGAACAGCCGGCTCCGCAGCAGTCGAGCTCCTGACTTGTGTTGCTCGAATATGAATTCACCTTGAAAAAACAAAAGACAAAAGGCATTTGGCAAATCAGGAACAGTTGGTTTAATTAAACACTTCGGCTGAGAGCACAGTAACAGAAGGGGGTTTGAGGACTTTCTCAAAGTACAATCAATCTGAACAATTCTTTATATAGATTTTGGGTGTCATATAGTACTTCAGACAATCCTTTTTTGGTAAAAGAATGCGGGCCTTATCTGTGGAGTCATGAATAAGGCCCCGGATAACAAATGCAGGTGGGCCTCGACCTTGCTTGGGCACAATGGGGCCAGCGGGTATCACGTCCAGATGTCAGGCATGAGGGGCGTGGGATCACTGCGTGTACTGTGTGTGCTGTGTTCTGATTGTCTATGTGTTCCTAACTTCGTGTGGCATCAGACTTTATGATGTTTTGGGAATGTGCGTACCCCTCTGGCTATGTGTGCTTTATTGGGGCCAATCTCACCGGACCATTTTGGTGTTGTTGCGCTTATCTGGGGGATTAACCTGAGTTTCCTGTTCGCACGTTTGTCTGCCGGTTACGTGCCACCCCACCTGTGATCTGTCAATCAGTAACCTCAGGCCTAGGTTGCAGAGCCTGCCTAACCATATATTTCTGAGTCAGGGATGATGGAGAGTTCATGGCGGGTGAGTATGATAATAGATATGCGATTTTGCCCGTATATATGCGATTTATGATTATAAACATTGGCATCGATTTTATCAATATTAACATTCACCCCTCTGGTTGAATTTTCAACTACATTATCTAACCCATACTTCATGACAGTCACATTATTGGGGACTTGTTGTTCTTCAGCTTTGATTATTACTATTTTCCTAGTTACTTGCATTCTACCCAATTTGAGGACTGCGTATTTACAGCAGGAATCCCCCAATTGCAGGAAACTACACAAAAACAACAGGAATATGAAAACAGGCAACAATTAAGTGCACAGACTGGTCAACCACTGGGGGAGCCAGGAAAACCAGTTCATGTACCATTCCTGCTCAGGGCACCTCCCTCCTCATGCATGTCTCTATGTAAATGGTGCAATTCTTGGATGGCAAGAATTAAAGTCCCATTGTCTAGATCATTTCCTGGGATAAACATGCAGCAGGATGTTCCGATCTTGGCACACACCCCTTCCTCCATTGTGGTCATTAAGTCCAACACATATCGATGTTGCATCACCAGGAGGCAGATGGCTTTTAGTTCTTCCTTGATTGCATTAAGGCCGAGCTCCTTGCTGTTCATCATCTTGAGCATTTCTGGGTCTGGGATGATGGAGAGTTCATGACGGGCAAGGTGGATAGTAGTGATGCGATTTCGCTCGTATATGTGAGTGTATCATTATAAACATTGGCATCGATTTTATCAATATTAACACTTGAGAGGAACACAAGTCTGCAATTGCTCACCCGCTGCTTTAGGGACATGTGTTTTCATTGCTCAGGTTGCTAACCTAGACTAATATTTGAGTGTTTCCTGCCCTCCCTTTTCCATTCAATAACCGATTTCACTGGCAAGGCAAGTCCTCCTTTAACAACATTACATTTACTTATGCACATTTTTCAAGATTCTGGGCATTTCTAGATGCGATTGAAACAGGAGCATCAACAGGCAGGATTGCCCCAATAAATCCAGGAGACTTTGTGCCTAATTGTCTTGCATAGAGTTTCCATATCCAGACCAATATTTCTAGCCCAGTCAATAGTGATACAAGGTTGGCAAACCGATGTGTCTCACACTAGCATGCTTTGCACCTTTTTATGTGTTAAACAAGCAATTTTTACAGTTACCCTTTTTCAGAAGTTGTGTCTTAGGGTCCATTGATGCCATTAAGGTAGGCCTATCGCTGTCTTTCATGTTTGAATGGATCACTCTCCAGGGCCCAGCAGCTAAAAACTGTTATCCCTTTTGTTCCGTGAACTCACTATAATTACGTCTCAAGCCGAGGAGAAAAGGGGAGAATTGTCCCCGAATATGGTATCGTGACCGTGTTGGGCACAGTGTATGCTGGGACTCCCACATCCTGGAGGACACAGACTTTTATGAAGCTGTGCAATCAGTGGGGTCACCTACAAGGCTGGAGAGTGGTTGTATACATCACCCAATAGACAGATGGTTGACCCAACTCTCCCACAACTCCAGGCCATCACTATACCTTCAGGCTACCAGATCCTGATGGCCAGTATACTTACTTATAAATACATATATATTACTGTTCATGCAGAGTAACTAACCGATTGGTCCTGAAGAATGCCCCTGAACCCCTGTTGGGGTCACCTAAGGGTAGAAACATGTTGACCTTCTATAGAGGTATAATTGCTGGTAACCCCTAGTCCACTTCCTTTTTAAATCTCTCCCAGGAGACCATGAAATAAGGGTTATTTGGCCTCCTGTATACAGTTTTAACCTCCTTCTCTCTTTTGCACTCTGCCCCTCACCATCCTTACCTTAGGTCCCTTCCTTGAAAACACCTCAGCTCCTCTTCAAAGCCTGGAGAGTTGTAGCCCACACCAGTGACCTTGCGGCCCTGGTGTGTGGAGGGAACCCTATGATGAAGCATGTCACCTTCGGGTGAGTGAGGGTTCTTGTCCTAAAAGAGGTCTCCTCTCTTTATCAGGGCATACACTGTGCCCGACACAATCACCATACCATATTCAGGGACATTTCTCCCCTTTTCTCCTCGACTTCAGACGTACTTATAGTGAGTTCATAGTTAGACAGGGAGCAGTACGGTCTCCCATCCAGGGCCCTCTCCCCTAGATTCCCAGTGTGTTATTGATCCCTTTTTTCCAACAGGTCCTTTACAGAAACAAACTAGTTATTGGCTACTCTCCAACCCCTTGCCTAAAAATTTTAAATTGTATGCCCCACTCAAGCCTTACTTCAAACTTTCTGTTGAGCTCCCACACTAGCCCATGTCCTTATGAGCCCACGAAAGGTCATGAAGTCCAAATGCGGCGACATCTAAAAGATAAAGGGAATTGGACAAAAAGCTGTGCTTAATTTGATCCAGTGGTTTCCGTTGCTCGGCACTGATGAAGCAAAATATTTTTAAAACATTTTACATGACACATTTACCCATTTAGACACAGGAACCTGAATGTGCACATTGCACATGTAAAATGAATTGACACAGCAATAAAGAAAAGTGAAGTAATAGCACCATAAAAGCGTGCTTGAAAGTCTTAGAATAAGAAAAATCATTACTAAATGGTTATAATGCTTAATAATAGGTTGTTCTTAAAAAAAACTATGTATAAGATTACTTTTTATTAGTCATTTACTGATGAGACTAGTGATCTAATGGTGTGGCTTAGCATTTCTATTGCCTTTCATTGAAACGCATTATGAACGGAATATGGTGCAAAAATGCAATAAAAGTAGTTAGGAAGTTGAAATGTATAAATGTGATAGTAGGGACTACAATGAACATAGAAATAAAGAAACAATTTTAGTAAAATTACTTTTAAGAATAAAATGACATGTATGGTATTGAAAAATTGTGGCAATAGGCCACAGCTAACGTTAATCAATTTCGTGGAATAATACATTGGTGAAGTATTACTATTTTTCTCTTACAATGAAATGTTTGATTTAACGCATTATATTTGATCCTAATTGAGTTTAATTCATTGAAAACTGACATTTGCATTTAAGGCTTTTTAAACATGTCCCTTCATAAGCTGCATTTTTCCTTAGCCAAATACAATGGACCTTTTGCATTTTTGCAAATGTTGCTTTATTTGTTCTGTACATGTAACTTCTTATGTTTGAGGACATTTCTTTATAGTTCACAATGAAATGGTCTGGTGGGAAAGTGAACTATAATTCAAAGTCATAAACTGCTATACAGTATAGTTCTTACCGTTGACAAACCTGTGAGGCCCAGAAAGTCAGTTCTCTCTCATGATCAGCATGGGAAAGTATGTAGGAATAACAAAATGTATTTAGTAATTTCATACGAAACTAGCCATGTGATGGACTGACCATTGTATGGTGATACCACATCACCAAAAGCGTCATAAAGAATATAAAAGAAAAAACCCCACGGGAGGGGCAACGCCATTACTTTTTTCTCTCTATGTGAGAGCAACATTATTATTTTTCTTTCTATGGGACACAACACAACACATTTGCGTTTATTTTATTTTCCTTGCAAGAGGACTAAATGCTTTTCCTATGACTTTATAACCATTCTTTGATCTACTAATTTGGACTGACTTATTGTTGATACTGCTGCCTTGAGCAGTTGATCTAGAATACTTCTTTGCCGAACTACTTGATTTTGCCTTAGTTCTCCTTTTTTGCCCATGCTTATGGACTCGCACTTAGAGGACTTTAACTTGATTCTTTTTATCCCTTCACGTTAGAATCTTTAGATACTGCTAGAGAATCGAACTATCCTGCTGCCTTTAATGGTGGTAGGAATCTGTAACCATAAATCTGATATCTGTTTGAAACTATCCTTTGATCTTGAACCTCTGACTAAATGTGTAGTCTTGTACTACATGCTGTAATAGTCTTGACTGAAATCCTTAAGAGATTGCTCATTTGTATTGATTTTGGATAATTAATACAATAACCAAATTATCGGGGGCGCTAGAGGGCGCGCAACCAAGATGGCCGCACCCGTGTGAGGCTCTGGCGGCCTGGGAATAACTATCCAGAATTATCCTGCTCCTGTGACAAAATAGATCAATTAAAAACCAAAATACAGCGCCGGAATGTACCTGGGACTCCATGTAGTGGCTA
Source organism: Calotriton arnoldi (assembly GCA_963921515.1). Lineage (NCBI taxonomy): Eukaryota > Metazoa > Chordata > Amphibia > Caudata > Salamandridae > Calotriton > Calotriton arnoldi. The sequence goes on along the minus strand of CAWUFW010012805.1, from coordinate 353,967 downwards.
GACGACGTAATACCCCACTGGATGCCAAGTAGCGACGAGTCTCTCTCTGTCGCTGCGGAGGAGTGACTGAGCGGCCCAGGGCGGGTGCTAGCGGGAGCGGCGTCGGACCCGCCGCCTAGACAACGTGGAGTGACCCCTTCCTCGCCCGTGAGCCCCTGAGAGCTGTAGATGCGGCTGGGACTCCTGCTGCAGTGTGCGTTGGCGGGGGCCGTGACCGGAGACGAGAAGAGCAATCGCTCCCCTCCTCCCCCAAGTGCTGGTGCTGCGCCTGCCCTGCAGAGCTACGAGGCCTGACCCGACCAAATGCAGGTACGCGCAGCGGCGGTGCTGGAGGATCGGACGCGCTGAGAGGCCGCAGGGCAAGACACAAACCAACCGGAGAGCTGCAAGCGGCAGTGAGGGGCACACCTTTGCACCCAAAAGAAGACAGGAGAAATGTGGGAGGGCCTAGTTGAGGCCTTTACATAGATTTGCAGAAGGCCTCACTACACTGAGAAGGCCCGATCTGCAGGGCTGGCAGACGCACACATTGCTGCCTCTCCCAATTTGACTGCACTACGCAGTAATAGACACATGCGTTAGCACTGGGGGAGTCGACTACGCCTTGGAGCCCCAACTGGGAATGCGGATGTACCCCCCTGCAGGAGAAAGCACGAAAGGAATGATGCACAGCGAGGCCTAGCTGAGGTCCACTTGCGGCCTACGGCCAGCCAAGAACCCACAGGCAGGAGCCCATATATTATTATTATTATTATTATTATTAGGAAGTTTGTAAAGCGCAATGGTTACTCCCAACGGAGTGTCCCCACGCTAGGACAACTGAGAGCCCCATAACCCTGCCACACTAATCGACTACCTACATAACCTCTCAGCAAGGAAGGCAGCAGAGTTATTGAAGACCGCCCCCTGAGTCACGGAAGAGCCAGGTTTTCAATTTCTTACGGAACCAAGATTCTGACTCAGATATCCTCAAATCCACAGGAAGCTTATTCCAGGCCTTAGCTGCCAGGAAACCAAAAGATCTTCCACCAACCCTGGCCGTCCGCACCTTAGGCACAGTCATTCTCATACTGCCAAGAGATCTGAAATTCCGAGAAGGTTGGTAGACTGGCAGAAAGGGGGGTCAGACAGCGCGGCCCGCTTTTCCTAAGGATCCTATGGCTGATGCAGAGAGCCTTAAATGTAACTCTAGCCTGTATTGGGAGCCAGTGTAGTTTTTTTAGAGCTTCTCCTACCAGGGCCCTCCTGGGAATATTCAGGATAAGCCTAGCTGCGGCATTTTGGACCTTCTGCAAGATGTTCAGATTTTTTGCAGTCACTCCCTAGATACAGAACATTGCAATAATCAAGGCGAGACGTGACCAACGCCTGTACAATAGTTCTTTTAGCATCCAGGGGGAGAAGGTCCAGAATCTTCCGCAGCATTTTCAAAATGCCAAAGCAGGTTCCGGCCACAGCAGAGATTTGCTGAGAAAAGGAGAGTGCTTCGTCAAACCACACCCCTAAATTTTTCACCTTGGCTTTCGGCACCGGGCAAGGTCCCAGTTCCTCAGGCCACCAGTGCTGTGACCAGAAAGAGGGCTGTTTTCCCACGACCAACACCTCTGTCTTCCCTGCATTCAACTGGAGGCAACTCAGTCTCATCCAGTCCATAAGCTCCCTCAGACATGTTTTAAAATCAGCAGCCCTTCCTGATTCTTGTTGTTCTAGGGTCACAACTAGCTGAGTGTCGTCAGCGTAAGATACCAGCTTAATTCCATGTCTCATCACAATATCTGCCAGCGGGCGCATATATATATTGAACAGGGTGGGGCTCAGAGCAGATCCCTGCGGCACCCCTGGTTTAAAGGACAAACTCTGGACTTGAATGGATGTTGCAGAACCTGAAAGGTTCTGTTCTCCAAAAGTTCTTCAGCCACATCCACGTGACACCTCCGACCCCGACCTCCCCTAGCCTCTCCAGCAGGAGGCCGTGGGACACCGTGTCAAACGCGGCACTTAAGTCCAGCAAAACCAGAGCAGTTGTTCTGCCTTCATCAGCTGCAGTCCTCAACACTTCAGTTGCTAGGAGAAGAGCGGACTCCGTGCCATGCATTGGCCTAAAACCGGCCTGGGTGTCATGAAGAGCCTACCTCTCTTCTATAAACCTCGACAGTTGGCTATTCAGATGTTTCTCTGCAATTTTTGCCACATAAGGAAGTAGAGATATGGGTCTTAAATTTTCAGGGATGGCGGGGTCCAGTGAGGGTTTTTTCAGCAGAGGGACCACCATGGCGTGTTTCCATCTACTGGGAACCAGTCCTGTGCTAAAGGACAGGTTCATAAGTGAGGTGAGAACAGGGGCAATTATTTTTTTCCCTAATTGGAGAAATTTAGGAGGGACCGGGTCCAAAGGTGATCCCGATTTCACAGCCTCCATCAGCCCCAGAACCACGTTTTCCACCAGAGGACAGAGGACAAACTTATCCTCGGTCAGAGGTGCCTCCATACTAAACACAGGAACATAGCTCCTACTACTATCTGGGAAGGAGGCAGATATCCTGTCGATCTTATCAAAAAAATAGTTGGCGACCTTATTACAGTACTCCGTAGAAGCAGGGAGTGCAGCAGTCACCCGTTCTAAAGAGGATAGTTGTTTCACTACCTGAAAGATGGTCTTGGAAGAGTGTTTGGCTAGCTCAATTTGCCCTGTATAATATTCCCTCCGCACTCTCTGAATTTGACGATGGTAGAGCTTCAAAGCATCTAGATATTTCTGTCTATTTACATCCTGATAGCTCTTCCTCCACTGGCGCTCAAGATGCTTGTAACTGGTTTTCATTAGCGCCAACTCTTCCGAAAACCACTTCGCCAAAGCGGATGTACGGGCATTTTTACATTGTTTCAGCGGTATCAAGGAGTCAACCGCCTTCGTCATCCAGCTAGAAATAGAGTTATCGGCTACCTGGCTGTTATCCCCTAATTCAGGAGGACAGCTCGCCAGAGCATCTTCAAAGGCATCCTGGGTAAGTGCGGACCATTTCCGGACCATTATAGGTTTGCAGCCCCTACCCTGCAAGTGAAGGGCCTGACCTGATATCGGTATATTAAAAGTCAGTAAAAAGTGGTCTGACCAGGCTACGGGGACGGGTGGTAGAGCAGCTGACTCTGTGCAGTTAGTGAAAATATTATCTAGCGTGTGGCCTTTGTTATGAGTGGAGGAATGTACCAGTTGAGTAAGGCCGAGTGCCTGAAGACCCGATACAAACTCAGTCGATTCTTTGCAACCATTGTTTTCAAGATACAAATTAAAATCTCCGACTAGAAAAAAGTTAGAGTAACGAAGGGCATACTGGGGTAGTATTTCCAGAAGCTCATCAATAAAAATCCTCCCCGAGCCGGGAGGTCTATAGATGAGGAGCCCAGAAACAGATCTGGAGCTAGAAATAGTTAAGTTAAAAACGCTGCTTCGCAGCTAGACAATTGCAATTTATCTAATTTAAGCTGAAGATCTCTCCTGAAGATCACCATGCAGCCCCCCTCTGGCCAGCCCTATCCACCCTAAGAATCGCATAGCCTTCTGGTAAAGCATCCAGAATATCTGGAGCGGATGCATCATTAAGCCATGTTTCAACCAGAAAAAGTCCATCTGGTTTTAGATCAGAAGATCGCAAACTTCAGTGCTGTGTCTACTAAGCGATCTACAATTAAGAGAGAGACAATGTAAAAGGGTGCTAGCAGTTCTTGACGCTTCCCTTTTTCCCCTTGGTACTACGCCAGGTGTCAGCCAAAAGCCACAGTGCTCGCAATCTCTTCGATCGCCACCCGCCCTCATAGAGTGAAGGCATGCACTACCCCCCATACATCTAAGGGCCAGTAGCTCTTCAGAGGTGTACATCTTTCTGCAGCTTAAGGGAGAGACAGGGGTCCTGGCCCCTGGCGCCGTCCCGGCGCGGACGGGCGCAGACGGGCTTGCCTTAGGCGTGCCCTCGGCGCACCAGCGGCGCGTCCGCTGCGCGCTCGCTTGATCATGCGCTTTAGTAGCGTGAGAGCTGGGAGCACTAGACCGCTCCGCCCGTTCTACGCTCGGCCCCAGAAGTGAGTGCCAATGTGGTACAGCGCAACGCCCTCCGCACCAAACGGCACACGCCGCGGCGGAACGGGGCGGAAGTACCTTCCAGCAATGGCCACACTCCCCAAGCTTCCCCCCCACCTTATTCCAGCCCAGCCTAGTACAGACTATAACGGTAAGGCTAAAAAGAATAGTTTAAAACAGTTTAAAACAGGGCTAAAAAGAATGTACAGGTAGCAGCATAGAAGATAGGATCTTAAAATGACTCGATAGTAATTCCACCACAACAGCAGTGAGAAGGTAGCAAAACGATTAACGAGGGCAGTACCGGACTCACCGGTGTCATATATTTGTGCCGCTTCACCGTATTAGAGAAATAGCGACTGGCAGTGCCACTGATTGCAGTCCTTAGCGGACCCTTTGATGGAGCAAGGACTCACAAATGAGACTTGCTCGGATGCAATCTCCTCACAGTATTAATTTATTAATTTTGTATTGTGTATATTAACTTTGCATACACTACATGAATAGCAAGGAAGCTTGCCTATGTGTTCTAACTAACAAGCAACGCTTGTCTTTTTCTAAAATGGCCGCTAAAGCGCGGGAACCTTACTGCGCATGTCTCATCCATATCACATGGTGTGACGTCTTTCTTTGCTTGGTGGGAAATTTCTGCTTTGCTTGCGCAGTGTGCTATTAAAATGGCTGCTTGATGTTTTCACATGCTTCAGCTTGCTCTTGTGTTATTATTAATTTGTCGTTTTCTTAACGCTACTAATGCGGGATAGATTTATAAGTAAATGGGGATAGAGTAGAAAGAGTGGGTATACAGTGAAACATATTATTTGTGATTTTAATATTTTCTTCTTTGACTTTTATTAGTTCGTAAACTTGGGCCTGGGGTTGGTGATCTTAAACTCGAGAGACAATGATTCTGCGCATGTGTGCCCTGCTTGACTGCCAAAGAATAAAGATGAAGTCAACCTGGACATCGTCCAAGGCCACGACCTAATGGCCGATATTGATATATTCATGTGTTCTTGCCAAACTTGCAACTATGTATATGGAAAATGAATAAACTTTGTCGTGAGACGGGTGGGAAATAAAGCCAATGTATTAAAATTGATGGGCGGTAGTTTAAAGACAAAGGTCTTCAGAATTCGAACCAAATCAATATGGTGTGAGGATCAACCCCCTGTCCCTATCCAATCAGAAGTAGTGGTCCCATATTTTGGCAACATTAAGGGGAGGTACATGGGCGTAGAAGGGTATAATAGAATATAGCATTAGTTAATTAGTCAGAACAGGCGTTCATGCTGTCAGGCAGAAGAGCTCCAGACCGCCAAGCTGATTGATTGCAGACAGAATCGCTGTCCAGAAAGGTCCTGAGGAGGGGGCGGCGGAGTCCATTAGAAGGAAGGCACGGGAGAATCGAGGAGAAGTCGAGTATCAGAGAGGGAACGACGCAGGCGTCGTTGTAGAGAGGTCACCGGTCCAGTCCTGATCCTGGAGGAGGTCTTTGCTCTTCATCCTTCCTGGGTCCTATTCTTTCCAACTCCTTGGCCAAGGGGTTTGGTTCTCGCACTTAGGTAAATATAAATGCAACCTTTAGTTGCGCTGCTGTCTCTATCTTCTCCTTTCTGAGGGACCGTCATTAATCAATAATTATTATTCTATGCTTCATCCGTGATATGCGATTAAGTACCATGTGGTTCTGTAATTTACTCTGCTAAATCTTTAGATAAACATTTTAAAACTTCCTGACTCAGTGGTTATTTCAGGATTATGTACTATAATGAATGTCACTCATTTTAAACTTCCCAATTAGCAAAGGATTCATTGGTAAGTCATTACTCTTCAATCGGAAGGTAATTGGTAGCAGGGATTTTGATAAAGAGTAACAACTGATAAACCCAGCGTAAGTATTAGCGTAGTATGAATGTATGGGCCCAAAGTGAGTATCTAGTGTATGAATGCTGTTTGCTAATATCGCGCTGGATCAGTTTTCTGGTAATCAGAGGATGGTTACTCTTTGTTAATTGGGTAATGAGAATTTTATTTTTATGAATTAACATCTGTGTATTCAAAGTTTGTTTTATGTTGTCTAGAATCCCCGGGGAAAATTGAATAGCGGTTGGTAAGTGGAAGCCATACTGCAGTGAGGTTATCTGTCAGGCAGAAATAGTACTGAAAAGTTAAGCAGGACTATCAGTACTGGTTAGGGAATCTATGCGTGTGAGTAATAGCAAAAGAGTACGCTGGTGAAAATTTGATGTTATATCACCTAGAAAGGGTAACATTGAAGAAGTAACAGGTACTTCTGGAGCTTGTGTGAAGAGTAAACGGAAGGGTTTTACTCGTAGTGTATGTTTAGTAAACGGAAAGGTTTTACTAAGTGTGAGAGAAAACTATCTTTTCTATTTTTAGAGAAACTGGCACGATAGCGAATGTTTTATGTTGTTACTGAAATTTAATTAAAGATTTATAGAGAAAATAAAGTTTGCGTAAGATTTTGTAAAGGAGGGTCAGCTGCCGGAGAGGGAGCTGACGTCACAAACGCCGCGCTGGGATTGGTTGAATCAGCGGGTGTGGAACGACTCTTGTAAAGGAGGGGTCAGTAGTCAGGAGTAGTACTGACGTCACAGGTGCCGCGCTGGGATTGGTTGAAACAGCGAGGGACAGAGAAGCGCAGATTGTAAAGGAGGGGTTGACAGACAAACGTCACCGAAAGGCCGCGTTAGGATTGGTTCAGAAATAAAAGTTAGCAGACATTTGATTGGTTGATATTCTAGAAGCTAAAATCTTAGTGGATAGAGATTGCATGTTAAAACGCGATCCGACTTTAACAGGAACTCGATCCGGATAGGAGATATTCTGGGTTTTGCAGAATATAATTTTATACACCGAAGATTAGATAGAATGTATGGAGAGAAGAGAAAAATGTCCTTTCTGCAAAAGATTAAGAACTATTTTAAAAAGGATAAACCAATCAAAACTAGGGAAGGAATTATCATTCCACCAGCTAAAACGCCCGCTTCATTCATGATGATGGAGAGAGGTTATCATACTTGTGTATGGATAGAGAATTGGATAGAATATACCAAAAATGATGGAATATTAGCATTTCCCGAGAATGGTACCTTCAATGGAAGAATTCTTCAAAATTTGAGATTGAGGATGAATGACCTAGAACCCAGACCTAGATTAACTCAATACGAAGCCTTAGAGGAATGGGAAACCGAGGCATTTGAGCGTGACCGATCCAGGAGTAATAGGGGTTATCGAGGATTTTTCCCAAGAAACCAACATGAGAATAGGGACGGTCAGATGAAACAGTGGAGGAGAGCAATGCTTACAGAAGGATTATATCCAATATTTACGGCAGAAGAACTGTTAGGGAAGAAATGCACAGAAAAGACAAAACACTTAATGAGAAATGGAGATTCCGAAGATGAATTTATAGAAGAAATATTAAGGAACGCCCACCATATCAGGAAGGGACAAGTGGATGCACCACAAGTGCCCCACTGTTAAAAACTCCATTAGTACCACAGGTAATGCATGATTTCACCCCCAGTAGGATACTTCACCATAAAGAGAAAGAAGCCCTAGAGAAAACCAGAGCAGAATTAATACAGAAAATAACACAGATAAAAGTGCATCCTGACTCTTTGACCATACCTGTAACAATTGGTCCAGTAGTTCCATTATATGGTAGTCAGGGAAACTGTCCTCCACCGTTAGTTATGCCTACTCCTGTGAATATTCCTAAACCTGAAGCAACAGTAATGGTTGAGGATCATTTTAGTGATTGTGAATCAACAATATCATTAATGGATTTACCAATTCGAGATTCTGTCAATAGTACTCCCAGAAGAACTACACCTGGGTGCTCGAAAGAGATAAACTTGATAACTTCATCAGGAGCAAAAAGTGTCACTGTAGTTAGTCCAGAAGACTTAGAAAGGTGGGCACAAGGATCAGAACAGCAGTGTACACCTCCAAAAATTTTGGATATTTATAAATTAAAAGTCGAATTAGAAGAAATAATAGCAGGAAATGTGGGGCTAGATCGCCTAAATGCTTACAATGAAGAAGAATTATTGTTCGTATGCAGAAGTATCACCAGAAATGTAAAAATATTTCATGAAAAATTATCAGATTTGGCTCTGCAGATGGGAATTGAAATAGGGAGATCAAAGGTGTTGCAGAAACCCTATAGAGCAGATTTCTCAGACAAAGATTTAGAAAATATGAATGCCTCTGGAAGAAAGTTACAAGTAAAAGAGTTAATGACAGTCTTGCAAAAATGGGGAGACCTAGATAAATGGAGAGTTTGATGGGCAAAGAAAAAGGAAGAGGCACGATCCAGTAGAACAGCCTCTGAATATGTGATGAAAGAAACAGGGAAGACAGATCAAATGTACCCGATGCGAGAAGTTCCAGGAGGGGGCTATGTACATGTCCCATGGAGTAGACAGGATATTTTGTCATTTACGAATGATTTTCCAAAGTTGAGAGAAAAACCAATTGAATGGTACAAGCAGGTTGAGAGGTTTGTGAAGGTGTCAAAGGTATTGTTGAAAGATTTAGATGGTTTGTTTGACATAGTGGTACCTGCCGATTTGTGGACAGATTGTAAAATTACAGTTGATTGGCCAAGTGACGAGTATCCTAGAGATCCGAAAACAGGTGCCCCGTCAAATGATGTAATGAAAAAGTATCAGCAGGTGATAACTTACCTGAAAGGCAAAATACCACCGAAAGAAACAGATTGGGTGAAAATAGACCGAACCACCCAAGAAGCTAGTGAATCGGTACACGCCTATTATGAGCGTTTATTGCAGGTATTTAAGCAGTATAGTGGATTTGAGGACATTGGAGATAAGAACCTTGAGTCAGTTTGTTTATCGATTTGTTTATGGTCTGAAGCCAGAAATTTGTCAGATGATTAAGCAGCACATGTTGTGTTGGCAAGGCAAGCCCATAGATGAGATTCTGAAATATGCGAAATACTGTGGAGATGATATTGAGGATAGGCACAAGAAATTGCAGGAAAAAGTAATGTGGGCACAGGTGAAAATGGCTGAGAAACAGGGAATTAATTTGGATAATCCAAGTGAAATTCAAGGAAAGGATTCTGGAACGAATGGCGATACTGGGAATGGTGGAAAAGTGAGAGGACGAATGAGTAGAGAAGAAGCTAAAAAGAAATTTCCTTGTCATGGATGCGGAAAATTGGGGCATTGGAAGGATGAATGTAAAAAGATTCGGAATAATAATGGCCCAAATCAAAATTTAAATCCACAGACGCAGAATGACTCACAGCAGGGTGTAAATCCTCAGAGTCAGTTGCCACCTGCACCTATTCAGGGTAATGTAAGCAGAGCAAACCACGGTACAGACGTCGGATATCAAGGAGGAAGTGGTAAGAATGATTATGTAACATCACAGTTTCTTTTACAGGACGATTTCTGTCAATACAGTTCATGACGGTGCCTGGGAGAGGGGAGAAGGAGTGCGTACTTGGCGCATCCTTATCGGTAGATCAGTCAGGTCCATATGTTGAAGGGAATGTGAAAGGTAATGATATTACTTTCCTTTTGGACACTGGTGCTACCAGGTCTACTGTGAGAACAGCAGACATTCCAGACCTTCCTCTCTCTGGAGAAGCTATCCAAGTAGTGGGAGTAGCTAATAGAAAGATTAGAACACCTCTTACCGAACCAATGGAAGTTAAAATTGGAAATTTCAGAGAAATGCATCAATTTGTAGTGTGTGATTCTAGTCCAGTAAATTTATTAGGTCGCGATTTGTTATGCAAGATGAATTGCACAATTTTCTGCACCCCGGATGGTGTGGCAGTTCAAACCCCAGATGAAGATCATGTATATAAGTTTATGATTGCAAAACAAGGTACAGAGGTAGATGAGATGTTTTCTTTGATAACAAAAGATGAGCTGCCAGAAGAATTAAAAACTGCAGTAAACCCCATAGTATGGGATTTCACAGGAAAGGAAGTAGGACTTATGGCCAAAATAGACCCGGTTAAAATTACTGTAAAAGAAGGTGCGATTTTCCCAAATACTAGACAGTACAAAATGAGTGCAGAAGTAAAGACAGGAGTCATTGAAGAAATCAATCGAATGGTAGAACAAAACATACTAAGAGAAGTAATGAGTAGCCCATGTAATTCACCAATAATGGGTTTAAAGAAACCTAGCGGAAAATATAGGATTGTTCAGGACCTGCGCAAAATAAATAAGATTGTGGAACCTTGTTGTCCTATAGTGCCCAATCCTGCAGTAATCCTATACCAGATTCCTTGGAGTGCAGGATGGTTCACAGTGATTGATTTATGCCAAGCGTTCTTTTCAATACCATTGCACCCAGACAGCCAGTATCTTTTTTCATTTAAATTTGAGAACAAAGTCTATGTATGGAATCGTGTTCCTCAGGGGTACACGGAAAGTCCTTCCATCTTTAATCAGATATTGAAAAAGTGCTTAGAGAAACTAGTGATGCCAGGAAGCTCAGTCCTAGTGCAATATATCGACGACTTACTGGTGGCATCGAACACCAGAGAGGACTGTGTTGTTGATTCCATAGCACTATTAAATCATTTGGCTGAAGAAGGGCATAAAGTCTCACCAGAAAAATTGCAGTTCTGTACAACAGCAGTTAAATATCTGGGACACCAAATTGAGAGGGAAAAAGAAGAATAACCTCGGAAAGAGTACAATTGATTAAGAAAATGCAAATGCCTGTAACCCAAAGAGAAGTGAGAATGTTCCTAGGAATAGTAGGTTACTGTCGACAATGGATACTAGGATTTTCCTTGTTAGCGAAGCCCCTAATTCAAATGACAAAAAAGAAAGCAAAGGACCCAGTTGAATGGGATGATGAGAGTGTAGGAGCTTTTGTAAAATTGAGAAATGCTCTGTGCTCAGCACCAGCCCTAGGCATGCCCGACTATAAGAGAAGCTTTGCATTGTTCTGTCATGAGAGAGAAAATTGTGCACTTTCAGTCTTAACCCAAAGACATGGGCTAGACAGACGTCCTATAGCATATTTTTCTGCTACATTGGATCCAGTGGCAGCCGCGTTGCCAGGCTGCTTAAAAGCAGTAGCGGCTACCTGTTTAAGTATTGAACAAAGTGAGTCGATTGTAATGGGACACCCTGTAAAGGTGTTTGTTCCACATGCGGTTGTGATTCTGTTGACAAGAACACGAACTCAGCATCTTACTCCTAGTCGGCTGACTAAATATGAGAGAATAATAATGGGTGCTGAAAATGTGAACATAGTGAGGTGTACAATAGTAAATCCCGCAACCTTACTACCAGACCCATATCATGAGGAAATTAAAAATGACGAAGAAGAAGAACATGATTGTTTACAAGTCACAGAATTATGCACGAAACCACGTCCGGACATTGAAGAACAGCCCCTTAGAAAGCCAGACAGGGAGCTGTTTATTGATGGTTCATGCCAGAGGCATGAAGACGGTAAACTGACTGCAGCATAAGCAGTATGTGAATTAACTGGAATAGTCGAAGCATCCTATTTACCAGGAGTAAAATCTGCACAAGTAGCTGAATTGATTGCTTTGATAAAAGCGTGCAAAATTGGGAGGAATCAAAAAGTGACTATATTTACAGATAGCCAATATGGTTACGGGGTTGTGCATGATTTTGGCCAACTATGGATGCAGAGGGATTTCATGACTTCTTCAGGATCCCTCATTAAAAATGGACAATTTGTAAGGGAATTGCTGGAAGCAATACAATCACCTAAAGAATTGGCTGTGGTGAAATGTGTCGCACACCAGTCAGGAGATGACTGGGTGGTAGTAGGCAACAGATATGCAGATCTTGTGGCTCAACATTGTGCCAGAAATAGATTGTCAGTCAATAAAAGGGTGGAAAGAATGGGAATCAGCTGCCAACTTATGCTGTATATGCCACCTGAAACATGGAATGAGGTTAGAAGATTGCAAGATGGTGCTGATGAAAGTGAGAAGAAAACATGGGTCAAAGTGGGTTGTTCCCAAAGGGGAGATGATGAAGTGTGGATTTGTGCTGATGGTAGACCAGTCATGCCTGACTGTCTGCTCTCTCAAATGGCCAGGATGTATCATGGAGACACACACATAGGGAGAGATGCAATGATTAGGCTTTTCAGACAGAACTGGTACAATCCCAAGTTCAGGGCTGTAGCAGAGAGCCTTTGCCAGAGATGTTTGACTTGCCAGATGCATAATCCAGGAAGAAAAACAATAATTGGGTTTGGAAAAATTGGAAAGGCAGAAGGTCCATTTATAAGACTACAGTTCGACTTTATACAGTTACCACCATGCAGAGGGTTGAAATATGTCATAGTATGTCTGTTTTCAAAGTGGGTGGAGGCTTACCCTACCAGAAGGAGTGACAGCATTACAGTCGCAAAGCTGTTATTACGAGAACTCATTCCTAGGTTTGGTTTCCCAGTAACTTTGGAATCAGATAGAGGAAAACATTTTAACAGTGAAGTGATTCAAATAATTTGTGGAGCATTCCAAATTGAACAAAAATTGCACTGTGCATATCGTCCAGAGGCTTCTGGAGTGGTTGAACAATTGAATGGCACTATAAAATCCAGACTGGGAAAAATGTGTGCATCAACATCATTGGAGTGGCCAGATGCATTGCCACTTGTCTTAATGGGACTCAGAAGCATTCCCGATAGAAATACGGGATTGAGCCCACACGAGATAATGATGGGAAGAGCAATGAGACAAGCACATGTTCCCATAAACAAACTGCTGAATATATCTGATGATATGGTTCTGGATTATTGCAAAGGATTGGCTGACCTAGTGCGTTCTGTCTCTCATCAGGTCGGAGAAGACGCAGTTTCGAGGCAGCCTGAACAAGAACATGATCTGAATCCTGGTGACTGGGTGGTAGTGAAGAATCACACCAGAGAGACGTGTCTATCACCTAGATGGGGAAAACCTTGTCAAGTCATACTGACTACCAACACAGCAGTGAAGTGTGCAGGATTTCCTAATTGGATTCATGTAAGCCACACCAAAAGAGTACCAGACCCTGAAGAACAAAATCCTCAGTCAGCATCAATCACTGAGGAAGCTGAAGGTTGCCCAGCTGAAGAATCTCAGGCTCGAGATTCAAGAGAAGCTGCAGAAGAACAACCGAGCACAAGTCAGGACTGGATACCGGTGGTAGAAATTCCTGAAGTTTACTACAGAACAAGAAGTCAAACAAAATTGGAAGAAATTGAAGAAGATCAGATAGGTGAAGAAGAAGCAGCTCAGGGAAGAGAAGAACATACAATAAAAGAACCTGAGCAGGACCAGATAGGGAAAGGAAACTGGGCTCAAAATAACGAAGAACCAACAAGTTTTGAGCAGGGACAGATAGGTTTAGAAGAATCCGGTCAGGCTGCAGAAGTACAAAGTGCAATAAGCCCTGATCAGAACCAGTTAGATCAAGAAAATCACACAGAAGAAAAAGATCTCGAGAAACATAAATATGAAGAATTAAACAAAGAACAAGGTCAATTATTGGAAACTCACGGTGGAGCTGCAGAAGAAAAACAAATAAGGCCTGGAAAAGAGCAAGAAAGAAAAACAGTAATTGCAGAAAACGAAAAGGTGTCAGAACAGTGAAAATAAAGAGATTGCTGAAGACAAAAATAAAGAAACAGTGCAAACAAAGAAAACAAGAAAAGGTGATCATTGGCCTAGTGTCATTAAAAGAGTAAAATACCACATAACAACCAGAAGTGAAGATCCAGATCAAGTAAATGAAGTAACAAGTCAAACCGAACAAGAGAACAGAACTAAGAAAAGAAGAAGCAAGAGACTGAAACTTGTGAATAACAAATTCAAGGGTCCTAATTGGACTTACATTATTCTTGAAGATTACGAGAGCTCAGAGTCAAGTGAAAGTGGTGACGAAGGAACAAGTGCAGAACTGACGTACAAGAAAGAAACAAGACCACCTTGACTACGAAAAGGAGTCACATAAAGAAAAGCGAAAAATAGATAAGAAGAGCAATCTTCCTTGTCGAAATGTCTGATGATAGAGTTGCTGGGAGACCAAAACAGAGATGTTGTAGAAGATGCTGTGCAATATGCATATGTAGTCTAGTAATGGTGCTTATAGTATGGTTAGTCCTGATCGTAGCAGTCCCTTACCTTATGATAATGGATAAAAAGATTAATAACGAAACTAAAGGAAGGACAGCACACATGAAGGGAAATAGAGTAGAACTAATGGCAGAAAATGAACCAGAATTTCATCATGAAATAACTGATAACGACACTAGTTTAAATGTTTTCACAAAGTTATTATTTCAATATGTAGATACCATGGAAGTTAGTAATTGTTATGTCTGTATGAAGTTACCCGAATCAGTAGCAGAAGGATTAACATATCATCACCTACCATTAACATATGGCATATCATGTAGTGTATTGTCTAGTTTATTTTATAGAACAGGGAGACTTCAATATTATTATTCAAACATAGATGTGATATTTTCTGAGGTTCCGATTCGAAAGAGTATGAACCCAGTGCTTAGTAGTCAAGACGCACAGTTTATGGGAGAATTTTTCTTAACAATGAAATCAATAGACATAACACATGCACATAGACACAATCTAACACGAAGAAGAAAAGATATTTTTGAATTTAGTAGAAGATAGAAGACAAGATTTTCAAAAGAAAGCTTCTGAGCATAAGGCTCATTTGCCACCTTGGGCTGAGAAAGAAGGGAGTTACACACCTGGCAAGGCTCAAGCTGCTATGGCTCTGGATTTTTCTAAAGACGGGAAAAATTTGTCCACATAGATTAAAGACTGATTATAACAATGTTTTCATCGGTACCAGTGAATGTGAACACAATTTCTTAATTCTTGGAGGTTGGGGAATCAAAGGAGGAACAGATTCAGTTTTTCCTGGGATCTATTATGTATGCGGGAATAAGGCTTACTTTAGGCTTCCTGCACGGTGGTATGGAAGTTGTTATTTTGGAATAGTATTTCCAAAAATATACCACGTAAAAAGAAACACTGGGAGCAATGAAAACAATGGCGAATTAACACGTAG
This sequence comes from Calotriton arnoldi, assembly GCA_963921515.1. NCBI lineage: Eukaryota > Metazoa > Chordata > Amphibia > Caudata > Salamandridae > Calotriton > Calotriton arnoldi. The sequence continues at coordinate 338,802 of CAWUFW010012805.1, read as the reverse complement.
TAAAAGAGCTAGTTTTTCTGAAATTGTAGGTGATATATTTGGTGCATTGATACCTTCAGTGGGAATAATTCTGAACTCAAGGAAGATATGTAAATTGTCTACAGTGGTTGATCGTTTATCAACAGATACTGCTGGAGGATTTCTAATGATTAATGCGGAGATGGTTGCGATTAGATCTATGGTTATGCAAAATCGACTTGCTCTTGATATTATATTAGCGAAAGAGGGCGGAGTCTGTAAATTACTGAAGACGAAACATTGTTGCACTTACATTCCTGATAAAAGTGCAGAAATTGGAACGTATATACAGAATATAACTAAACTTGAGAAGGAACTTAAACCACTGGAAGTTGATAGTGTATGGGAAAGATTGACAAGTAGTATTGCGTCAATTGGTACCTGGTTTTCTAATATAGGAAAAGGACTTATAGGCCAAATATTAGTACCCCTAGCAGGGTTAGCAATAATAGTACTGACAATAATAATATGGTGCAAATGTTGTAGAAAGAATGGAACATATAATGTGACAGGAAAAGGGAAGAAGAGAAAGATCGACGAAATAGAACTTGAAGAGTGGAGAAGTGAATTATACTAGAAATTGAAAGGGGATGGTAAAAATGGAAAGTGTAAAAATGAGAATGAAACTACTTGCTAGAAGTTGGCATCTGATTGAGGGTAGTATTTTGATGGCTCTTAAACGCCATCAGAGAGGGGATTGATGGAGCAAGGACTCACAAATGAGACTTGCTCGGATGCAATCTCCTCACAGTATTAATTTATTAATTTTGTATTGTGTATATTAACTTTGCATACACTACATGAATAGCAAGGAAGCTTGCCTATGTGTTCTAACTAACAAGTAACGCTTGTCTTTTTCTAAAATGGCCGCTAAAGCGCGGGAACCTTACTGCGCATGTCTCATCCATATCACATGGTGTGACGTCTTTCTTTGCTTGGTGGGAAATTTCTGCTTGCTTCTGCCGCAGTGTGCTATTAAAATGGCTGCTTGATGTTTTCACATGCTTCAGCTTGCTCTTGTGTTATTATTAATTTGTCGTTTTCTTAACGCTACTAATGCGGGATAGATTTATAAGTAAATGGGGATAGAGTAGAAAGAGTGGGTATACAGTGAAACATATTATTTGTGATTTTAATATTTTCTTCTTTGACTTTTATTAGTTCGTAAACTTGGGCCTGGGGTTGGTGATCTGAAACTCGAGAGACAATGATTCTGCGCATGTGTGCCCTGCTTGGCTGCCAAAGAATAAAGATGAAGTCAACCTGGACGTCGTCCAAGGCCACGACCTAATGGCCGATATTGATATATTCATGTGTTCTTGCCAAACTTGCAACTATGTATATGGAAAATGAATAAACTTTGTCGTGAGACGGGTGGGAAATAAAGCCAATGTATTAAAATTGATGGGCGGTAGTTTAAAGACAAAGGTCTTCAGAATTCGAACCAAATCAATATGGTGTGAGGATCAACCCCTGTCCCTATCCAATCAGAAGTAGTGGTCCCATATTTTGGCAACATTAAGGGGAGGTACATGGGCGTAGAAGGGTATAATAGAATATAGCATTAGTTAATTAGTCAGAACAGGCGTTCATGCTGTCAGGCAGAAGAGCTCCAGACCGTCAAGCTGATTGATTGCAGACAGAATCGCTGTCCAGAGAGGTCCTGAGGAGGGGGCGGCGGAGTCCATTAGAAGGAAGGCACGGGAGAATCGAGGAGAAGTCGAGTATCAGAGAGGGAACGACGCAGGCGTCATTGTAGAGAGGTCACCGGTCCAGTCCTGATCCTGGAGGAGGTCTTTGCTCTTCATCCTTCCTGGGTCCTATTCTTTCCAACTCCTTGGCCAAGGGGTTTGGTTCTCGCACTTAGGTAAATATAAATGCAACCTTTAGTTGCGCGGCTGTCTCTATCTTCTCCTTTCTGAGGGACCGTCATTAATCAATAATTATTATTCTATGCTTCATCCGTGATATGCGATTAAGTACCATGTGGTTCTGTAATTTACTCTGCTAAATCTTTAGATAAACATTTTAAAACTTCCTGACTCAGTGGTTATTTCAGGATTATGTACTATAATGAATGTCACTCATTTTAAACTTCCCAATTAGCAAAGGATTCATTGGTAAGTCATTACTCTTCAATCGGAAGGTAATTGGTAGCAGGGATTTTGATAAAGAGTAACAACTGATAAACCCAGCGTAAGTATTAGCATAGTATGAATGTATGGGCCCAAAGTGAGTATCTAGTGTATGAATGCTGTTTGCTAATATCGCGCTGGATCACCTTCAACTGAACAAAGGTTGTTAGCATTGGCACGAAGCCTCTGCCCTCGCATCCTCGCATACATGGGTAGAGCCCCCTAAGCGACACAAGGAGATAAACGCAGCGCTGGCTGAGGGCAACCCTTGTTTCACCGGCCCTGTGTACTGAGAAGTCTGAAGCACCATCTTTCACTTGCAACGAAGCTCATCGCAAATAAGATCCACCAGCTGCCTCTGGCGATTCTGGAACGCGCCCAGCATGAGCGACATCGCCACAGCGATATCAGAGACGCAGGCGGGCCCCCCTGGATACCATACTGCCGACGAGATTGTAGGCCTCTGTGTCCACTAGGATTTCCCAGAGGGAGCGCTGATACGCGGCAGTCACGCACGATGAGCAAAACTGACCCAAAGCAGCCGAAATTGACCTTTGAAGCCCGCAGAACACCGAGACATCAGTGCGAATCAGAACAACTGGCCGCAGAGCAACATACTAACAGCATGCAGGCTGCAGAAGAAGACTTAAAAACGCTGCTTGTCACCATGAAGCACAGTCTAGCTTCCATAGAATCCAAAATGGACACTATGTGCAACAGACTCGATTTTATGGCCCAAAAACTAGAAAAACACGACGCACTCCATCACACGCATCGAGGAGACAGAGCACAGAATCTCAGATCTGGAAGACGCAGCAACTTCTAAGGAAAAGCAGCTTTCGCAAATGGACAAACTACTAAAGGTTATAGCAGCTAAGAACGAGGACCTCGAGGCGCGCTCTCTACGTAACAACATCTGCGTTCTGGGAGTGCCGGAGAGCGCCAACACCGGCAAAATGGAGCAATACGTTGAGAAGCTGCTGTGTAGCCTCTTTGGCCCAGAGGCTTTCTCGGCCCAGTTGGTGGTTGATAGAGCGCACCGATCTCTGGGCCCCCGACCTCCTCCGGGGACGCCAGCCAGACCTATTGTTGCAAAGCTTCTTAATTACAGAGATCAGGATATGGCTCTGAGACTGGCGAGATCGAAGTCACCTTTAATCCATGATGGCCACACTGTTGCTTTATACCCGGACTTTACCATCGCCGTCCAAGAGACCAGAAAGAAATTCGTTTTGGTGAAGCGGAAACTAATGCAGGCACATATAGACTATGCTATGTTATATCCTGCACGCCTGCGAGTTACTCACCAGGGGAAACAGCACTTCTACACCAATCCGCAGCAGGTGGAGGACTACCTGCGAAAACTGAAGAAACAGAAATCGAACCCTGAAGCTGACGATCCAGAGACCCGAACACCCTCTCAGCTCTCTGATAATGACTGACTGTATTTAACGAGAAATGGGCCGTGAGTACCAGCACCAACGGTGGAGAATGAGAACTGGGTGTTTACTAAATTGGTCAAAGACTGAGCGAGCCCTACATAGGCATAGACCAAACTTATATGATATATATAGTTGGTTAGCATTGCTATTGAAAATGAGTGAGCATACTCCCTTGAATCCCGGGCACCCCGCTACCACTGGCTCCTAGATCGCAGAGAGAGGACAGCGGGTTGGTGCGCCCTCTGAAGCTACCCCACAGGGTGAGCCCCTAGGTTTACCAACGGGATTTTTAACCCCCCTTTTTATACATTCCGTTGCAAACCCTCAGGAATTGGTCCACCTTTGACCTTTACTGGATACCACCTTTCCTTCCCTTCTCCCTTTCCCCCTGAAGAACAGAACTCCCTTCTCCCCCCACATTGTTTCCTCTATTCCTGCAGATCACCCTCCAACTCCCCCTCCGCTTTCCCCCTTCCCCCCCTTTCTAATATACCTCGAGCTCCATCCCCCTTCCCTGCTCTTTTCCCCCTTCCTCTTGCGTTCAATTATCCCCTATCTCTCTCCCCTCCTCCCCCCTTGTTTTCCTTGGTTCACACAAGTTGGCATATTATTGTGAAGTTTAGCTGTTAATGAACATGGTTTTAATAGATGTCCGTTTTGGTGGGGTGGGAGGAAATGATCTTCACGACAAGTTTGGGACGTCGATGTGGGTGAGGGGAAGGGAAACACTTTTGTTCAATCACTCCGCAGCATGACACAATATTTGCCATAGAGTTCCCATGCAGTGTACAACATGAGCTTACAGACGCATCGCGTAGCAGCCGCACGCCCGCTCGCTGCGCGAAAGATAGAGACATGTGCATACCTCCTAGACAGAGATCACGCGACAAGGTACTCTGACAGGATGAATACACCTGTCGCAGCCCCTCTGATACGCTTATTGACCTGGAATATTAGAGGATTAGGAGACCCCAGAAAGCGTAGGCAAATTATAGCATACCTAGATAGATACTCAATTCAGATTGCGATGCTCCAGGAAACTCACCTCGACCCTAAGAGACCGCAGAGATGCGCTGCTAGATGGGCAGGATACAGATGCTTCGCATCCTACTCTACCTACTCGCGAGGTACGGCCATATTGGTCCATAAAACCACCCCGTAGAGTGCCCGCGGGCATGATCTCGGACCCACTAGACCGGTTTAGTCTGACATGGGGAGCGCTCGCCTCGCATTCAGTGACCCTAGTTAGCTGTTATGGCCCTAATACTGACGACCCCATGTTCTTTGCTACACTATGGGGGAAAATCGTAGATATCGGATCAGTGCATGTACTGTGGGGGGGAGATTTTAATATAACTTTAAACCCACCGCTAGATAGGTCCAAACCGCAGCCCTACCACTATACCCGCTCCCAACGCCAAATGGGTGAAATCATTAAGGACTGGAGTCTGCTAGATGCTTGGAGATATCTGCATCCGGACAGGAGGGAAGGCACATGTCACATGGCAGCACACAAGACTTGGTCGCTTTTGGATTATTGGGTGATCACTAGAGGGCTTAGCACCTGGTTAACTGGGGTGGAACACTTAGCACGCACCTACTCCGACCACTCCCCTGTACTTATAAGTATATCACCACCAACGACACATACCCCCTACATAAATTGGCGCCTCAACCCCACCATGCTATTAGACACGGCGTTCTGAGCCGAAATTGATCTAGAAATACAGGAATTCTTTCAGAGAAATCTAGGTTCGGTTGACCATGTGACGACTGTGTGGGAGGCGTTTAAGGTGACTGTCAGGGGAATAAGCATTGCCAAGGGAGGTGGAGTACTTAGGGACCTACGACAGATGCTCACCCGGCTAGAGAAAGAACTAAAACTAATAGAAGCGGACATAACTAGCTCGCCATCCCCACAGAAATACATTGAACTTAGGGACAAGATAACTGAATATAAAGAAGAAGCAGATAGGGAGTGTCAATTCCGAGGAAAATACTTCAAAGCACGCTGCTATGGGGAGGGTGAAAGGCCAGGGAAAGCGTTAGCCGAGCAAATCCGAAAACCCAGATTCTCGAGTTACGTGCTGGAGATACAGACACCGGACAGGGAGAGTGCAAAAAACACCTCCGTTATTCTACAAACATTCCAAACCTTTTATGCTACACTATACACGTCGGCACGGCAACAGCCGATATCCCTACAACAATACCTAGAGCCGGTCGCCCTGGGATGGCTGGGAGACTCGCAGAGAGAATTCCTCTCCGCTGAGTTCGAACTCAATGAAATCAGAGCCGCCATAATGCAGCTCAGTCGGGCAAGGCTCCTGGGCCTGATGGCCTACCCGCCGATTTTTACAAAGCATATATAGAACACCTAGCCCCAATACTTAAACAGGTATACAACGAGGCCTTGCAATTAGGAGAGCTGCCGCCCACCATGAGAGAGGCCACCATAATTTCAATACTTAAACCCGGGAAGCCGGCAGATAGATGCGACGCCTACAGACCTCTCTCTATGATTAATTGTGATGTGAAAATACTGGCTAAACTAATTGCGAACCAGCTGAGTCTCCTCATGAAGGTGCTGGTGCTGCCTGATCAGGCGGGCTTTGTGCCAGGCCGTGCTACATCCCATAACTTGCAAACCTTGTTCGCGGCAATGCAAGATATGGATCCTAACCTCGAGGCGGCTGCAATATTCCTGGACGCTACCAAAGCGTTCGACTCGGTAGAGTGGGACTACCTATTCGGCATTCTGAGGCGGATGGGGATGCCAGACTGCTTCCTGGCCTGGATAAGGCTGCTATATACGCAGCCACGCCCAAAGGTAGTGATCAACGGGGCCAGCTCGCATTGGATTGACATTACGAGGGGCACTCGACAGGGGTGCCCGCTGTCACCACTGTTATTTGCCTTGGCTGTTGAGCCCTTGGCGGCCAGACTCAGGCAATTACATCGCGAATGGGCCTTGGAATACCCTACTAGGCATGTCTTAATCTCACTATACGCAGACGGCATCACTCTATATGTGCGGAAACCCCAGACCAGTCTTAACCCAATCTTGAGAGAGTTCATTTCGTTTGGTGAACTATCAGGCATTAAAATAAATTGGGCAAAATCTCAAATGTTTCCGCTGACGCTGTGCGACCTTATCCCCTGGACTACCCTACAGAATGGTGGCCCAGCGAAGTTAGGTATCTGGGAATAACAATTACTAGAGACAGTCCAGAGCTCCTACGCGCCAACTACGGGAGAGCGATGGAGAGCAACACGGAATCAGTGGGAAGATGGATAGCGTTACCCCTATCCATGGCAGGAAGGATCTCCCTACTGAAGATGGTAATTTTACCCAAGTTACGGGATGATACGCCTTGCGTGGGGACGGAGGCAACCCAGACTGAAGTGGGAAACGCTGACGCGGCCATATGCACAGGGGGGCTTCGAAGCCCCTGACTTTGAATTGTATTATCTTAGCGCACAAGCACACTATGCGACACACTGGTTCAACCCACCCCCCTTCATGCCGCACCTAGCAATAGAGCAATACTACATGCAACCGACTCCACTATCTGAATTCATAGCAATGCAAACTCCGGCAAATGAAGTGTGCTCCACCATTGTGAGGTGCACTGTGAGTGCATGGAAGAAAATCGCGAGACGATTGAACATAGAAATGCTGTATTCACCGCTGCTTACAGTGGTCCGCCACCCTGCCCTGGAGATCACACGAGAGGTGCAGTGCCGCCAACTTCTCAAAAAGATGAATATTGACACATGGGACGACCTCTACGTAGACAGCACGTTCCGCACTAAAGAGCAGTTTTTCGCAGATAGGGAACCCGAGCCGCTGGACTTGTTCATGTATGTCCGACTGAGACAGAGTGTAAAAGCTGCAACCCCTGCCTACCCTGGCGAACCCCCTATGATGGGCCCACTGCATAACCTCCTCCAGAACGCAAATTCTGCTCACGTAGTATCCCTCATATACCACAATACACAGAAAGAAACACACACGCAGGGATCGCTAGAGAGCAGTTGGAGCAAGAGATAGGAGAACCCCTTAATGAGAAGAAATGGCAATATTGTTGTGAACAGAAGGGCCAGATTTTGGCTAATAGTAGGCTGCGAATCCTTCATTATAAATATCTCCAGAGACTCTATTACACCCCGCTAAGTTATTTAAGTTCAAACTGCGCGATAGCGACGCTTGTGATAGGTGCGGGCACGAGAATGCAGGCTTCCTGCATTTGGCATGGGAGTGCGCGGGGATACGCCTATACTGGAGGAACTTTATAGAGGCGCTGGGACACATGATCACTACAACAATCACACAAACTCCTGTGGTGGCTCTTCTAGGCTACACTGCAGATGTTGGGAATTAGCTCCTACCTCTGTTACTTGTCCCGTTTTTGTTTCCTATCCCGTTTGTGTTGCCAGGCGCGCTTGATTGGGCGTGCACTTGGGAATGGGCGGGGTATTTTGGGTACTTAACGCTCTCCATAGCACTGAGTCAGCGCTTGGTTTCTTTCCCGGTCCTGCGACCCGGAAGGTCTGTGCTGTGTTGGTGCTCCGGAACCGCTGCTTTTGCCTGACTTCCTGTTTCAAGGACTTCTGGTTGCCTGATGGATTCCTCGGATTGCTGAACGCCGGCGTTTGTCGGTTGTTGGTCAACTTCTGGATTGCAAGCTGGATATTCGATTGTGGCGGACATCTGTTTACATGCCTTTGCGGATTGGGGAACGAGTACAGGTAGTGTTGCCTGCCGTTCTTTCCCCCAGTGACTTATTTTTGCCTTTTTTCCCCTGCTCTATGGGCTCATATATAGCGGAGTTGAAAAACGCGGCTGCGTTTTTTCTACGCTTGTCCCACTGATTATTGCTCCTTTCCAGATAGTAGTCTACTGGAGACTCTTATGATTTAATGAATTCCCCCTTACTTAGTAGTTGTTAGTAGTATGGGTGCACCCTATAAGAGAAAGGAAACAAACCATATTCTCTTTTCTTAGTAAAGGGTTTTTTTTTGTGCTTTGGCTTTTTTCCCCTGTCCTTGTTTTCATCTTGAACCCAGGAGGTGGTTTTTTGGGATTTTGTTTGGTATTCCTATGGACAGTACAAATTTGAAGTAATCCTGGATCAGTGTACATTGTGGCATACGCCTTCCTGTTGGATGACATCGGATTGGGATAATACTTACGAATCCCTTTCTAGCCATTTCTAGCCATTGAAGTCTGTGCAGAGGGTAAGAGTGTTGTCCTGTTTTCCAAGTGCTACGCTCAATTGTGTGCGTGTGAGTGTGATTGTTGCGGTGTTAACCTGTTGGTTTTTTATAGGTTGCCCTGAGTTCCCGCTAGAACACAGACAACAGAGATATCTCACCACTAGAGCTGATCCAAAACCTGGTCCCCTGGTTTTGTTTTTTCCCCCACCTTCTTCCATGGTTCTTGTTCGTCGACGCCGGTATATAAGATAGGCGTTGGCGACCGGAGCTGAGGAGGAGGAGTGGGATTATTCTTCGCTCCTGCAGTATTGGGTGTTTCTACAGTGGTGGCAGGACAGAAAACCAAGCCCACGAATTGAAAATACTGCCTGAGCGAAGATGGATTTAGGGGAGGGCACACCTAGAGCAGGGGAAGATGGGGTTCCCTCTATACAGGACTTGATGGCTGCTTTTACGTCTCTTCAGTCGGAGGTACAGGGCCTGAGACAGGAGAATGTAGAATTACACCAGGAATTAGCTGCCCTTAGAGTCAGGGAACGTACATGGGGGATGGGAGCAGGCCCATCTTCCAAGGGTCAGGGGCCTGTGTTGCAGCCCGCTACCTTTCATTTTGATCGTGCATCTAGCCAGACTGTGGGTGGGGGTAATCCTCTTGCTATTACCGTTAATACTCCGGTTCCCGTCCTGTTGGCGGTCCCTGAAAGATTTACAGGGGACTGTAACAAATACGCGGTATTCATGAACCAATGTCATCTACATTTTATGTGTCGTCCCTCTGCTTTTCCAGATGATACGGCAAAGGTGGCTTTTGTTATATCTTACCTGGCAGGTTCTGCAGCTACCTGGGCTGTTCCATTGGTAGAAGGGGATGATCCCGTGTTGTATAATTATCAAGCGTTCAGGGAACAGATGCGATGTTTGTTTGCAAAGCATGCTTTTATGCAAGCAAGCGACGCAGAGTTGTTGAAACTGCGACAGGGGAAGCAGGATTTACTGACGTATATTACTTCTTTTAATCATCTTCTGTCTGAAACCCAATGGCCTGTGGCTAAGCGAACCTCCATATTCTATCAGGGGTTATGTGAGGAGTTAAAGGATGTGGTGTCACAGGTAGTGGATCCCCCTGAGACCTGTACAGAATTTATCGATCTGGTGGTTAAGTTAAATCATCGACTCCTTGAACGCCGTGGGGAAAAGAACCGTTTTATGGGGTCCCGAGCGGTGGTGGTGAGGGGTGATACCAAAGAACATGTGGAGGTCAAATCGATATCTGAACCCATGCAGATAGGCGGAGTGAGAGGGCCATTGACTAGTGATGAAAAGAGTAGGAGGCGTTTGCACAACTTATGCCTATATTGTGGCATGGGTGGTCATTTCGCCCGTGAATGTCCTGTAAAACCATCTTCTTTTCATAATCCTAAGGCAGTGGCATATATAGGAAGAGAGTTGGGTGGGTTAGCCTGTGCAGAGGTAGCTGGAAGTAACCCTTATGATATTCCAGGAGCAGTACAAAGGGTACCCAGGCACTTCACTGTAACTGTTTGTGTGGTGCTGTCTAGTAGCAGTAGATTGTCTCTGACGGTATTACTTGATTCTGGAGCCACTGGCAATTTTATGGATAACAGTTTGGCTGAAACCTTGAAGGTTCCCTATGTGTATAAGGAACAACCTGAACCTGTTCGGGCTATAGATGGAACCGAATTGTCATCTGGGTTAATAACACGACAGACAGAACCCCTGTTGTTGATTTGTGACAATGGGCACTCTGAGACTGTTAGTTTCGATTTGATTGATGCTCCTTCTTTTGGGGTGATATTGGGAGTACCGTGGTTGCAGTTGCATAACCCGAAGATAGACTGGGTGCGGAGAATGGTGACTCTGGATTCTGCATATTGTTTGCAGCATTGCTATCAGGAAGCAACGGATTGGGTAGTGCCCTTGACTTGTGCGGCTAGTACGCAGGGTGAGCTTTCCGGTATCCCTTCTTCTTATAAAGAATTTAGCGAGGTTTTTGATGAGGTACAGGCGGGGGTGTTACCTCCTCATAGGACATTCGATTGCCGTATTGATCTGCAGCCGGGTGCTACCTTGCCGTGTTCTCGGGTGTATGCTTTGTCTGAGCCAGAAGAGCGGCATTTACGGGAGTACATAGATAATATGCTGAGCACTGGGTGTATACGTCCTTCTGTGTCCCCAGTTTTGTCTTCTATTTTTTTTATTCCAAAGAAGGAGGGTGATCTCCGCGCATGTGTGGATTATAGGGCACTTAATAAAGTGACAATAAAAAACAAGTATCCCCTTCCTCTTATTCCGGTGTTGTTGGACCAACTGCGGCATGCCACAGTATTCACCAAACTAGACTTACGCGGTGCGTACCATCTCATTCGTGTCCGTTAAGGGGACGAATGGAAAACCGCTTTTCGTACAAAGTTTGGTTTGTTTGAATACTGTGTCATGCCCTTCGGGCTGTGCAATGCCCCTGCTTCTTTTCAGTTTTTTATTAACGAGGTCTTGCGTGAGTACTTGGACATAAGTGTTATCGTATATCTGGATGACATTTTGATATTTTCTAATAACATCGAGGAACACATTGGTCATGTTACACAGGTATTGCAGAGGTTACGCGAGTATCGGTTGTATGCGAAACTGGAGAAATGCAAGTTCCATGCTACTTGTGTTGAGTTTTTAGGATTTCTTATATCCGCCAGTGGTGTCAAAATGGATCCCCGTAAGATTGAGGCAATTGTTTCATGGCCTCCACCTATATGTGTGAAGGATATTCAGGTATTGTTGGGGTTTGCAAACTTCTATCGGCGGTTTATTTCCCATTTTTCTGATATTGTGTCACCTATGACTGTCCTGTTGAGGAAAGGTGTCCCTTTCATTTGGTCCCAGGCGGCTCAGGCAGCTTTGTCATTGCAGATAGAGAGGTTCACCTCTGCCCCTGTTTTGGTGCATCCGGATCCAGCATTGCCGTTTTATGTGGAGGCGGATGCTTCCATGTATGCAGTAGGTGGCGTATTATCTCAGAGGGATGCGGAAACTGGTTTTATGCACCCCATAGCATTCTTCTCCAAGACATTGTTACCTGCAGAACGTAACTATACGGTTGCAGAAAGGGAGCTACTGGCAATCAAATTGTCTTTCGAAGAATGGCGACATTATCTATGGGGAGCTAGACACCCCGTTACGATTTATACGGACCATAAGAACTTAGAGTTTTTCCATTCAGCACGGGCTTTAACCACCAGACAAATGCGTTGGGTGTTGTTTTTCAATGAGTATGACTTTGTCATTACTTATAGACCTGCAGCCCAACAAGTGAAGTCGGATGCCTTGTCACGGATCCATGGTGGTTCCAGGGAGGATATGGTGGATACAGAAGAGAGAATAATAATACCCGCAGGGAAGATTGTGGGTGGGACCTCTGAGGGGGACTTTATTGAGTCTGTGCAGAGAGAGATCGGGAAAACAGATTTGACCCCATGGCTGACAGATCCGTTATTTGAATTACGGGCTGGGTTGTTGTATCACGATGGATGCCTGTTTATACCCCCTGAATTGAGGCAACAGGTTCTTACATGGTGTCATTCTTCCTCTTTGGTTGGTCATCCTGGAATACGTAAGACTAAAGAAATCTGTTTGCGCTGGTTTTGGTGGGAGACGATAGTCCATGATGTACAGGTGTTTGTGGGGTCATGTCCTGTCTGTGCAGTTAGTAAGGCAATACACACTCGCCCTGCTGGTCTGTTGTCTCCTTTGCCGGTGCCTCCTTCCCCTTGGCATACTATCAGTATGGATTTTGTTACCGATCTTCCTGAGGTGGGGAGGGTACACAGCTGTTCTTGTTGTGGTAGATCTATTCACCAAGACAGCACATTTCATTCCGTTATTGCAGATACCTAGTGCCCGTGCTTTAGCGGAGGTGTTTATCTCACATATTGTGAGGTTACATGGTTTGCCATTAGCTATCATGTCCGATAGGGATCCGCAATTTGTGTCGCATTTTTGGACTGAGTTATGCTCTTCATTGAGGATGGAATTGCGTTTGTCCTCCGCATATCATCCCCAATCAGATGGACAAACGGAGCAGACCAACCAAACTATGGAGCACTACATCCGTTGTCTATCGACTTCTTTGTCTTGTGATTGGCTCCTGGCTCTACCCTTAGCTGAATTTGCATATAATAACAGCTTGCATTCAGCTTTGGGTATGACCCCTTTCTTTTGTTCTTCAGGCTTTCATCCAAGGGCCATTCCTATCCAACCCTCAGGGCGGGTACCTGCATTGGATACTTTGAGCCGTTCTTTAGTGGCTATCTGGGAGAAGGCTTAAGAACAGTTGTTAGCCACTAAGGAGACTATGAAGAAGCAGGCTGACAAACATAGAATCCCTGCCCCTTTGTATGTAGTGGGGATATGGTGTGGTTGGCCACAAAGAACTTGAGGATGGATGGGCCAAGAAAGTTACAGCCAAGATTTGTGGGACCCTTTCGTATAGGTAAAGTGATCAATCCTGTGGCCATGAAGTTGGTTTTGCCTGATGAGTATCGCATACATCCTGTTTTTCATACCTCTTTGTTGAAACCCTATACTCCCACTGCCCTGTCCCTGCCCCCCCCTCCTCCTGTGATGGTGGATGACCATGAGGAATATGAGGTACATGCTGTTATGGATTCTAGGAGAAGGAGAGGGAGGCTTTACTATTTTGTCGATTGGAAGGGCTATGGGCCTGAAGACCGTACATGGGAACTGGCCAGTGATGTACATGCCCCTAGGTTGGTTCGGCTGTTCCATCTTCGCCATCCTAGCAAACCCCGACCTGTGGGGAGGCGTTTGGGGGGAGGTACTGTTGGGAATTAGCTCCTACCTCTGTTACTTGTCCCGTTTTTGTTTCCTATCCCGTTTGTGTTGCCAGGCGCGCTTGATTGGGCGTGCACTTGGGAATGGGTGGGGTATTTTGGGTACTTAACGCTCTCCATAGCACTGAGTCAGCGCTTGGTTTCTTTACCGGTCCTGCGACCCGGAAGGTCTGTGCTGTGTTGGTGTTCCGGAACCTCTGCTTTTGCCTGACTTCCTGTTTCAAGGACTTCCGGTTGCCTGATGGATTCCTCGGATTGCTGAACACCGGCGTTTGTCGGTTGTTGGTCAACTTCTGGATTGCAAGCTGGACATTCGATTGTGGCGGACATCTGTTTACGTGCCTTTGCGGATTGGGGAACGAGTACAGGTAGTGTTGCCTGCCGTTCTTTCCCCCAGTGACTTATTTTTGCCTTTTTTCCCCTGCTCTATGGGCTCATATATAGCGGAGTTGAAAAACGCGGCTGCGTTTTTTCTACGCTTGTCCCACTGATTATTGCTCCTTTCTAGATAGTAGTCTACTGGAGACTCTTATGATTTAATGAATTCCCCCTTACTTAGTAGTTGTTAGTAGTATGGGTGCACCCTATAAGAGAATGGAAACAAACCATATTCTCTTTTCTTAGGAAAGGGTTTTTTTTTGTGCTTTGGCTTTTTTCCCCTGTCCTTGTTTTCATCTTGAACCCAGGAGGTGGTTTTTTGGAATTTTGTTTGGTATTCCTATGGACAGTACAAATTTGAAGTAATCCTGGATCAGTGTACATTGTGGCCTACGCCTTCCTGTTGGATGACATCGGATTGGGATAATACTTACGAATCCCTTTCTAGCCATTTCTAGCCATTGAAGTCTGTGCAGAGGGTAAGAGTGTTGTCCTGTTTTCCAAGTGCTACGCTCAATTGTGTGCGTGTGAGTGTGATTGTTGCGGTGTTAACCTGTCTTGTGTTGGTTTTTTATAGGTTGCCCTGAGTTCCCGCTAGAACACAGACAACAGAGATATCTCGCCACTAGAGCTGATCCAAAACCTGGTCCCCTGGTTTTGTTTTTTCCCCCACCTTCTTCCATGGTTCTTGTTCGTCGACGCCGGTATATAAGATAGGCGTTGGCGACCGGAGCTGAGGAGGAGGAGTGGGATTATTCTTCGGCTCCCGCAGTATTGGGTGTTTCTACAGTGGTGGCAGGACAGCAGACATACCCTCAGAATACCATAGGTACACAGCACTGGGCCTTTTACTGGCTAAGCGAAGGGTGGCATGCAATTGGGGCAGGGGGAGGGCACCTAAATTTAAGGACTGGATCAGAGATCTCCTCCTCTGGCAAGAGCAGACGTTAATATATGCGGAACTACTACCCACAACCTCTAGGCCAAGAGACATATGGGACCCATTGCGCGCATATTTGCTTGCACACCAGGAGACGACCAGCAACGATAAGAACCCCCCCACTTCCTCAGCTTAGATGATTATAGAATACTGAAAGTGGAATATCTAAATAGAAAAAAGTGGACTTTTATAACAATGGATTGGTTGCTCTGAAATCTCTATTTTTATTGTAAATTCAAACTCTGTTTTAACTTTTAACCTATATTGATTCATAAAGCCATCATATACGTATGCATTCTTTTTCATTTAGGTGCTTTATACTCACTACATGGTATCTCACAGCTTGTTTGGTTGCATATTTTTGAGATATTTAAACACAACGTTTTACATATGTCTAATTTTGCATTGTGTGACAAACTGCTAGAATTGCACTGACTGTGCACAACGTTTCTGTAGCGTAGTCAGTGCACCTTCTGTTGGCGGCCATTTTGACTGTGCTCGTACCCATAATATGGCGCGGGCACAGAGGCAAGGTGTTTCCTCATTTACATGGGTACACGTACCCATGAAAATGAGGGAACGCTCTCTTAAGATAGAGCCTGCGCTGTATGTGCACCTATGCTATCTGTATCACAGGAGGGCCCGCATAAGCATCTTCAGCCCTTTCTGTAATACAACAGTGTCCCAGGGGTGCAGAAAACTGGCGCAAACATCCATTGCGCCCTAGGGCACGGCGTGTAATAAAGGCCCTGATCATAGCCATGCAGACCAGATAAAACAGTTTTTTGGCACACCTCTCCCTAACAAGCTGATTTTTGTATGTTGGAAGGTTGAATACAGTGTACAGAAACATTTACATTTTCTTCCTCTTTGTGTTACCTTAGTTATGAAAACGTTCAATTTGATTACATTTTTATCGCCTCTCTTAATTTCTGCACACATCCAAACTAACACCATAATGCCGGTTGTCACACATTTCACAGCAGAAGTAATTAACAGATTTCAATGAAATATGACCCTTAGCTGTGTTCCTTATGTTATCACAACGTGTCAACAAGCATAAGCGATGAGTCAAGAAATCTGCTGGCTACCAGGATCAATTAGAGCCCTCTCTGAAAACCTAATGTGACACTTCATTAATCACCAAGAGCAACAGTGTCAGGCGCATTCTTCGGCATAGGCTGAAGACAAAAGTAGGAATCAAGAAGCAAGTTTCATTTGAATGATTGAAATAATTACCATTCAATATGGGGTATCGAGAGGCAAAATAAAGTTGAAAAGCACACATGAATTACAGAGAGGCTGACTTTATCAAACAGCCGATTAATGAACCTTCTTGTGGTTCCACGCTCCATCCATACAGAGGATACCTGTATTTCACCCTGTGGAGGCCCTTAGGCAGTAGAAATTTTGCCCCCCCCCCCTTCACTCATTAATTATTTCCTAATACCCAGTGCACCGGATTTTTTTACAAACTGACAACTGCCAGAAGATGAGCTTTTAAGATACAAACTGTTGTGTGAATCTGATGTCTCTGGTTTATGTACATTAAGTTGTATTTTGATCCGTTGTCGCGGGGCCCCTAAAAGGAGTGGGGCCCTATTTGGTAATCCGCAACTGCTGCATTTGGTCTTGTGCCCTAGGGTCAAGGGACATCAATTTCTCTGTGGCTTACCTTTGTGTTTGGTGCTTCGTACTGATGCCCTCGGCCCCAAAGAGCCCCCTTTCTGAACAATTGAGCTTATATAACCATAAACTGCTTTAGTCCGTTTGGCATAATCTGGGAGCTATGGATTGTCATGATGCTGTTGCAAGTTTGCATGGTACTAAATTAGGCGCACCCTGAAATATATTCACTTCGAGTCCCTTCACTCAACTACCAAGATTATTAAATGCTGAATTGACCACCTACCCAGGCATGTCAGAGGATTTTGCAGGGCTCGGGTCAAAAACTTCTTGCAGGGCTCCAGATAGCAAAAGCTCCTGTTTCCAAGTTAAAATAAATGCCCTCCAAGAAACGAGAAAACACGCCAGCTCCAGCATCTATCGCCATCTAGTGGTATTAGCCGTGTTAGCTGCCTCATCATTAAATAAATAGGGCAGGCTTGTTTCAGAATCTAGCACGAGTGCAGGGCCCTGGAATAGCACATGCTCCATGGAATAATGCCCACTCTGCACCCCTTCCCTTTTACTCAGCCCAGCAGGTATCCCAAGTCTGATAGGATTTCTTAGCAGAGTTGCCAAAGAATCTCTCTTAAGAGGCGGATTGTAGCAGAGTTCATGTTTTAGTTCAAGCACCAAAGGGGTTTTATTGATTGGTGGCTGCTATGCAGCTAAACCCTTCACAGACATTGTAGTTAAGGTATTGGCAACTTCCTGCATCAAATAATTAATTTTTACTGCCATGCCCCGAGTCCTACTCCCAGTTTAATTTTTTTTTACCAGGGCAAAGGTGGGTTCCGGAGTAGCCTACTACTCGCCAGAAAAGCGCTTCAACACCCCATCAGGGGTAACAGGCGCTATATGAATGCAAACCTTTCTTTCCCTTCTATCCCTCCGCTATCCTTCTCACTCCAAATAACTGACTAATGTCCACCACTCAAATTACTTTCATATTTCACCATACTAATTCACCACTAATCCTTTATGGGTTTCCGGAGTAGTGTGCTACTCGCCAAAAAAAAAAGCGATTCAACACCCCATCAGGGGTTAGAAGCGCTATATAAATACAAACCTTCTTTCCTCTTCTATCCTTCTGCTATCCTTCCGAATCCAAACAACTGACTAACATATCCACCACTAAAGATTTACTTGCATGTTTCACTATACTAATTCAACACTAATCCTCTATGGGTCCCGGAGTAGCGTGCTACTCGCCGAAAAAGCGCTTTGACGCCTCGTCAGGGGTAGTAAGCGCTATACAAATGCAATTACAATACAATACAACTGCAAATTGCTGCTTGCCGTCCACTCCCTTTTTTCTGCTGGTGTGCACTTTTTTTTTTTTTACTTATAATTTATATACTGTTGTAATATGTATTTTCGCCATGATACCATTGCCCTTTGCAAGCACAAATGGATGCACTCTCCCCTGCCTTTAGAAATACCTTGACAGCATGTGGTTACAATTTCAAAACTGACCCGCTTTGCAAATTTGGGCCACTTTTTTTAGTAGTTTCTCCAGTGGGGCCCAATCTTATTTTGGCGCCCGGATCTATTTTCTGTTCCAGAAAGAGGTTGCATAAGTGGCTTCCACAATGTCAATTGCATTCTTCATCGGAAAGTAAACATAGAAATAGGAAAACAAATGAATCTTTCTAAAGTCGTCTGCGGTAGAAAACCAGCTGAGCATCGTATTCCGTGCTACAGTTAAACAAGGCTGGAAAACAGAATGATTGCTCGAAGCAACGAGCAAAGCAGTGACCTTTCAGACTATTTCTGTTTAGAGACATTTGCCGCATGCCCGGGTCTGAGCCATTACAATATGTATACTTTTCATCTGAATCATTCATCAGGCTGCTGTAAGTGGAGTGCTAGAGTGAGGCAATGAATGGCCTTTGGGGGTCAACATATGGAACATGTTCCATCTGGAACATTAGGCAAAAAACTGCGGTCATTGCATATTAATGTGACACGCAAACTTACTGAATAATTCAGCTACTGTTGTTGACACGCAGCTATATGGTACTGCAGCACCTAAGAAGAAAACCATATTCCTGTTTTTAATGAGGTCATACAAAAAACTCAAAATTAGCAAATGTCTCTCAAACCGAATGACAACAATAACTTCAGCCATTAGGCAGGGGGGTGTTTGGGACAGTGTGGCCTTGCCCTGCTTGGTACACTGAAACTGAGTTCTTCCATCACTTGTTTAGACTTCCGTTGAGGTCTGGCCATGGGCTGCTTTGTGTGCGCTGCCTGAGATCAGGGCAATTGTTGAGAAAAAACTATGAAAATAAGTATAATAAGAGAGTGGTATTTGGGTCACCCTACTTTAGCCGTCTGCCTATATGAATTTTTCTTTTAGGCATTGTTGGGATGGTCTTTCAAGTCACAGTATTTCACAGAGGTATAAATGTGCCATTAACTTTACATTGCAGCTTTGGTGATGAGGCAGAAAGTACTTTGCTATGACTGCAGCTGTTACAGAACTTGAGCACTGACAGCTTTTTAGATGAGGCGTTAGAGAAGACCCTTGGATTTTAGTAAGATTTTATATATAATATACTACTTTTAGGGCTCTCAGCCAACCCACTTCATCCATTGGTCCGTTGTGTCATTCACATTCTTCTTCTGTCCATTGCAGTATACAATGATGCAATGGGTCAGCCCACTTCAAACATTGGCAAACTTAACTGTGAGTGATGGCATTCCGCTCTTTCACAAAGAGTACATCCACACAAAGTAGTTCCCTTCAGTGCCTGAGACTACCGTATCAATGTGTTCTTTTTGAGACCAAAAAAAAACTTTTTTTCTTTTAAGCAATGACAAAGCCAAACTACTGGCAGACAACTTCAGACTGATTGGCTTTGCCAATGCTTGTTTTGACTAGTAGTGTTTCTTCTAATATCAGCTGCCCTCCTCCCATTGCCTGCCGACTCTCATACTGAGCAGCCTCCTTCCAGTGGCGGCTCGCACAGGTAACACTGTGGGGTTGTGAGGCTGGGCAGGGTGAGGGTAGTGGAGTTCGACATACGACGGGAAAGGTGAAAGTAGATAAATAAATAAAACCACTTACCTTGCGCTCCCCACATCGCCGACTAAGCGATGTGGCGAGCGCAAGGTAAGTGGTTTTATTTATTTATTTCCTTTAATCTTTCCCATCGCATGTCGAACTGCACTACCCCCACCCCAACCCGCCCCGCCCCTGCCCGCCTCACTGCCCCATAGCCTTACCTGTGCGAGCCGCCACTGCCTCCTTCAGACAGGCATTGTCCCATCCCTTCCCCTTTGGCCTTTCCTCACGACCCATTTCCTTGATTGTGGTGTTCTGGGTTGAACTGGTGTGCACCGGGAGCTGAATGCAGGATGGGCAGTGATTTACAGTACAGCAGTGATGCCAGATAGTTCGCCTGCTGCAGTTCCCTTCCTTCACCCTTAGCTGAAACAGAGCCAGATAAGCCCTGCCGATAAGGCATACTCAGAGCGACCATGGGAGGCTGCTGGAGACAGAGGTCCATCAAAATCAATGCTTTGTCTCGGATGGAAGCAGGATACAAAAGATACCTTTTGATCCTATGCATAACAGCTTTCTTCTTTTAAAATGTGTTCCTTGAAGCCGATTGATTTCGCCTTGACAACAAACACTAAGGGAAACATCATTTTCTATAAGAAACAGCTCTGCTACACAATATTGTACATTATACATTTATAATACATGGAATTCTGTAATCCCTGTATAAACTCCTGTCTCTAATTTCTTTATAATTTGCGACGTGTGACTTACCCAGTCACCAATTATAAAGAAAAAACGTCAGAACTCGACTATTATAAGTTATGACAGTCGAGTTCTGACATCACAATGATTAGTCAGCAGACGAGGGGAATGGTAGGCCAGGTTACTGAGCAGCAGCTGTTTAAAGCAACGATAACAGAAGTTGCTTTTCTTTCTTATGCTCTATTTTTTAGCTTACAATGACAAGCAGGGAGAACGTGTTTATTTTTCGCACTCCTTAGACAGTTAGAGAAAAGATAGAAACATTCCTCATGTTTTTACACATTCCGAGCTGGTGCAGCTTTTTTAAAAAAAAACTGACCTGTATTGAACTGTTTCGAATATTCATTTGCAACAAATAACAGGTTTTTGATGGGTTCGATTTTGCACCAGAGGTTTTATTTTTATACTTCATGTTTTCAGCATGCTCACGCTTTCACATGAAAGAGCTACGCACCAAAGTTTTAAGTCGTTCATGGGAAAAGTGATGGTGTGACCATGTATCATTCCTCTATATGGTTATGGACCTCCTCAGTGACATGCAATATCCTTATAATGTACGACAGGGGGTACTTTATCTCTTACAGAATGCACGTGTCGCATAAAAAGGAACTTCAAGCTTTAAGAAATCCAACTTTAAAAAGAAATTTAATATGTGTAAGATTCTTCTACCTTTTGATTGCTTTCTTGTAATTACTATTGTTTTTGGTAATACTGTGTGACAAAACATTGATGGATGAATAGCTGGATAAAAGAAAGCGCAGATATATATGGATTAGAGCACGGATGGATAAATTAGTGACTGAATATGTAGGTGGCTGGATGAATGGATGAGTGCATATATGGATGAATGAATGAGTGTATGGATGAATGAATGGGTAATGTGATGGCCACAATCAGGAAGGTGGGACGAGGCTATTCTTTACTTCTGCCTTTTTTGGCAAGGTGTTGAAGGTTTGTAGAGAGGGTGTTCCCATGAAGAGAATGGAGGTAAACTGTGTTCACAAGATTGATGCAGGCATACTCTGGGGGTGCTCCCGAGGAAGAGAATAGAGGGGTCCCATTTTTGAGAAGAAGATGTGAGTTTGGTGGGAGAGTGAACTCACTAAAAACGATCTCAAGGCACAGAAACATAGACAAAGCCAGTAGGTCTGGCTTTAATGAGCTATTGCATGCAAACAAAGTCTATTCTCAGAACCAGTTTGAGGTGGTTCTTCTTTCCAGGTCGCACTCCAGGCATAGCCTTTGCGTACAGTGATACCCCTCACATCAGGAAAGTCTTCATCATGGAGTACCCACAACAGAGTTACGAAATGGTGTGAGCCATACTGAACAGTGAACAGTGGTTGGGGGAAATCAAATGGCTGGCCTCACCTCCGGGCACCGTCTCCCCTGAAAAACAGAGATTGCTGCCCCACCCTTCACTCCAACTATCTGCCAAATGGCAGTACAGGAAGACTAATCACCAGCTCCTCTCTGCAAAAAGCTTTATCGGCTTTCTAAAAGAGCCTTGTCTCCTCTCCGTCCCCTTCAGTATTTAGGTCCCCTCCTTAAAGCTTCAACAATGTCAGTAATACACTTCCACTGTCCTGGCAAATAATTTCACGTCCATATTGTGCACAGGAACATGCCAGGGGTATCCAAGATGGATCACACAAACCTCAATTACTCTGGCTCACTCATACACACAATGCATATGCAATACAGGCCACATCAAATCTATTCACCCCTTTTGCCTGAGATCAACTGATCACGATCTGGGAAGGAGAAACAGATATTTTATGGGTACCAGGATAGTGTCTCCCTAAGTCTGTCACAACAACACAAAATGTTATCCTATACCTGTTTACCACCTTTATTTACAACTCTGAAGCAAGGTGGAGTGGCCTATGGAAAGACTGCGAAACTCTGTTTTTAAAGACACCCACCCACTCTATTAGTGACAAGCTTCATCATCGGATCTCATCCTGAACCAGGATGGGCTCAACCATGTTCCAGCAATCATTTTAAATAATATTGGACAAGGATCCTAAAATAAAAATACAGGTCACATACACAAACAAGCACAACATACAATTGAGATGTAAGCGCTCAATTTAGGGTTAGCCCATAGAAGCGGAACTTTGTACGAGTGGGCCAGTAGGCCTCCCCTACAGTGACCTAGATAAAAAAGGTTTGGGCTCAGCTATAGATTTGTAAAACATGATATACTGATATCGCAGCTATACATGCTAAACCCATGACAGTGACATTAGTTCAGTCAGCAAAATGATGTTGCACCTAGTGCTCCCCTCCGGGTGACAGAACAGGTATTGGTCCTCACTCAGGTCAAGGGACATGGCTAGGCCTCTCTGCACACAACACATTAGGTTATTGTGAGTTTTGGGCAAAAATCAAAACTCAGGATACTGGATACTCCCAGTTGTGCACTCAGGGCAGGGGAACACGACTGTAGAACATGCATGGGACATTCCCATGTCAACAGTGTGTGTATGTGTGGGCATGTGCATGAGTGTCTGTGTGTGTGTCTTTGCCTCAGTCTGCCTGTCTGTCTACTGGCCCTGGCAGTAGGCATCATGACGTCACGCCTCAACTGTTAATAGAAGCAATATCAATTTCTCATTACAGTTGACTAGTGATGTCACAACGTTACAGTAAGAAGAAAATTAGAGACATGTTTTTATACAGGGGTTGCAGACTCACTTGTGCCATAATAACATTTTTTTTTACATTTTATTTGTGCATTTTCAAAAGTAAAGAACAACATACAGTTATCAAAAACAAAGCATTGGCATGGCATAGACATGTTATATAACTCAGACAGCATGTTTGTTTTTTTTTGTTTTTTTTTGTCCTCATTTGCCTTTAATTCTAGTAGACAAACCGTCTGTTCATACCCCTACTCAACGACCTAAGATAGCACCGGCTCTTTTGGTGGGTTCTCTCGATACCTTCAGCCTGTAGGGGTATTTTTCCAGATCGACATGCTACTTTCCTTCAAAAGAAAGAGAATAGGTTTCGCTCCCACTTGATCTGTATGACCAGATGGACTCTTTCGATATCTCGGAGGAAGACCCAGCATAGTCCAAGGAGTATCCAATAGGCATAATCATTGGACCCGCCCTTCGTTATAACATATTCAAGATGGAAGTAACACAACAAATATATTTAAAAAAAAAAAAAAAAAAACTCAGACAGCATGTTATAGTATTATAGCTTCATTAGTACAACTACAGACAGGCGTGTCAGAGGGCGAAAGTGCAATGTGCGACAAAGGAGTGCGTAGTGATCTTAAAACAGCAGGTATCATAGAGCAGTAATCGATAACAAGTAAGTCGTGAGCGGACTCCAGATGTCCCTTGGCTTGGACGTTGCAGGCAATTCCTCCGCATAGCATGTGAGCTGATCCCGACAGTACGTCAGATCCTGTAACCATAGTTTAGTGGTAGGTGCAGGTCTGCCCCCCCAGCATATAGAGACCCTGCGTTTGGCTAACAATAGAGCTATGGCCACAAACTTCCTATTGGACACCTTAATATTGGAGACAACACCCAACAGGCAACCGTGTGGTGTACATTCAATAGGCCCACCCACCACCTGCTGTAGAATCTGTATAACTGATCCCCAGTATTCGTGCACGTTGGGGCACTCCCAAGCTAAATGATAGAAATTAGCACCAGGTGCGCCACAGCGTTTACAGTGGTCATTGTCCCTCAACCCATACCTATATAGCTGA
This sequence comes from Calotriton arnoldi, assembly GCA_963921515.1. NCBI lineage: Eukaryota > Metazoa > Chordata > Amphibia > Caudata > Salamandridae > Calotriton > Calotriton arnoldi. Next base: position 314,637 of record CAWUFW010012805.1, on the reverse strand, counting down.
GCTGGGGTATAATACAACTGATGCAGATATTTAAAATGCACTAACCGTAAATTGCCATTCACCGTCAATTGACTTGTTAGATGGCAACTAATCAACCACTCATCTTCAGAAATCGGAACTGGCAACATGGTATTCCATTTCGCTAATGTAGACATGGCTACAGGAGTCTTATCCCTCTGCGATGTCTGATACAGTCTAGTGACTAGCTTGACTCTGGATGTGGTAGTGTAGATTAAGTGCAGTGCGTCAAGTGCCTGTGGCTCAGCAGGGAATTGTGGATAGAGCGCCCGCACAGCGGCACGCAACCTGGTGTAGACAAACAATTGCATGGGGGTGGCGTTGCCTCCTGCTATTACATTATCAGCAGATATGAATTGACCCCTGGGAATATATCTTCCATTGTGGACATATTCATATCTTTAAGGACCTTCAACGCGCCATTCTCTCTAGTAACAGATAATTGTGAGTGATGCAGTAATGGCATGCTGGGTGCATATAATGGCAATTTCTGTGCTCGCTTGCCCAACTCCTGCCAGGCCCTAGACGTGGTCTGTACAGTGTCAAATTCCCCCTTTTCAAATACCGTGTGCCTATTGACTAGCATGGCTTTGAGCGGAATTGGGTGCACCGCGCCCGCCTCCACCGCCACATGAGGAATATAGGCTGGGTCATGCTGCCAATAGTAGGCGTAATATGCCTGCGCGCATAGATAATAAAGATGGAAGTCAGGCGCTGCGAACTCCCCCTGATCATAAGGAAGTGTGAGTGTTTCCCATTTGAGTCGAGGTTTTTTACCTCCCCAAACCAACGTGATCAAAAGGGAGCGAAGGCTGTCGAAAAAGCATCGTGTTAAAAGCACAGGGATATTTAAAAACAGATAAAGAAATCGTGGAAGGGTTACCATCTTCGTCAATGCCACGCGATCCGCGAATGACAGGGGCAATTTAATCCAACGGCTCACCTGTCCCTCAAGTCTCGTGATAGCTGTACCATAGTTGGACTGTATGACCGCCTGTGGATCCTTGTGGAGCCAAATGCCTAAGTATTTTACAGTGTCAGTGCACCATGCTAATGGATATTCCATTTCAAATGGAGGTGTACAATCGGTGAGGGGCAGTATAATCGATTTAGTCCAGTTAATGCCCAGTCCCGAAAACCGTTCAAAGCGAATATATTCTCGAATAAGTTGTGCAAGATATCTAGCAGGGTCCCGAACATATAGCACCATGTCATCAGCATACATTGAGACAGCTAGCGGACGTTGTGAAAAACGCAATGCAGTCTGAGCATGGCGCTGCCTTAAGATACAAGCTAACGGCTGAAGTACGAGGGCAAATAACCAGGGCGACAACGGACACCCCTTTCGCGTGCCACGCTGTATGCAAAATTTTTCCGACAGCTGCCCATTATTGGTATATAATAATTTGATCCAACTAGTAAAGATAAACGGGACTCCCATGCGATGTAGAATTGCAAACATATACGACCAGGCTATTGAATCGAACGCTTTTGCAGCGTCGAGAAGCACGGCCACTGCTGGTAGAGTAGGGTCTAGTACATGCATCACAGCGAAAAGCGTACGTAGATTGTGAGACGTGGATCGAGTCGGAACAAATCCCGATTGATCAGGAAGAACCATAACTGGTAGCAACAACTTCAATCTAGTGGCAAATACTTTCGCCAATATTTTCACGTCCGTATTAATTAAGGACAATGGTCGATAAGAATCACATCGATCTGGCGGCTTCTCTGGTTTCAAAAGCGTGACTACTAGTGCCTCGCGCAATGTTGGTGGTAAACACTGGGTTTCATATGCTTCCTCATATAGTTGAAGGAGGCATGGCGCCAGCTGGTCAATATATTCTTTATAAAACTCCGCGGGCAAGCCATCCGTTCCCGCGGCCTTGCCATTTGGCAAAGCGGTGATTGCGTCCCGCACTTCATCTAAAGTGATGGGGTGCATCAAGAACTCCTGTTGCCCACTTGAGAGCCATACTAATGCGATATCGTCTAGATATTGCGCGAGTTCCGCCTCATCTACAGTTGGTCGATGAGCGTACCTATCGGCATAATACTCCGCGAAGGTTTTCAGGATAGCGGGCGTATCATAGAGCGTGTCGTCATCTGTAACAATCGCTTTAACCAAACATGCTTTGGCGTGTGGTTCCAGTATACGGCTAGCTAACGTTCTGCCCGGTCTGCCGCCTTCTCCATAATACCGAGCTTTACACCTGCGCGACAAGTGTTTGATTTCCTGATCCGCCACATCGTTGTATGCTATAATTTTTTCCTTAATAAGCGCCAGAGTCCTGGGATCTGCCTGATCACCATATTGGCGCTCCAAGTCTTGCAGCTCACATTCAATCACTGACATAGTGCGACGCAAAGACTTTAGGACCCCAGCCTGAAGACCTATGCATGCCCCCCGAATTGTCACTTTAAAGGCCTCCCAGAGTATTTCTGTAGTTTGGACAGACCCAGTATTAAGTGAGAAGTAATCTGATATGGCCTCACGAATCCCTTCCCGAAAGACCTGATCCAGTAGGGAAGACGACTGTAGCCGCCATTGAAAGGAAGGAGGTGTGTGCGATGGCAGAGTCATGCTAAGGACCACTGGAGAGTGATCCGATAATGTTCGAGATAAGTGTTTAACCTGTGTAGTCCATGTGCAGACTTCCTGTGTGACCAGCCAGTAGTCTATTCGGGACCAGGATTGTCGTGCATATGAGTGACATGTACCCTCTCTAGCGCTTGGGTGCCTTAATCGCCATATATCTGTGAGACCCAATGTCCACAGACCATCGCGCACTGACGCAGCGGCTCTCCTGGGAGGGGGATCTGCCGTAGTCCTCCGATCCATTTCAGGATCTAACACCACATTGAAATCGCCCCCACAGATAAGAGCTGAGGGTGGTAGTTTGCAGAGCCTACTCCATAGCGTATCAAAAAATGCAGGGTCATCAACATTGGGCCCATATAAATTCACAATCGTTAGCATTGTATTATAAAGTGTTCCCTGCACTATAATATAACGCCCATCTTCATCTTCATCTATATGTGTTGGTACAAAAGGGACGCCCTTTTTATAAGAACCATAACTCCCCTTGCAAAGGAGGAGTATGAGGCAGCCAATCGCACCCCCGCCCACCTAGTGGCTATGTGTGAGACCGTCTGCTTGGTAAGATGAGTCTCTTGCAACAGGGCAACTTGGATATGATGCCGATCTAAATACGAAAGCACTTGTCGCACCTTTTTAGCATTATTTAGCCCTCTAACATTCCAACTTATCCACGATATCGTAGATAGTTTGGGTTCAGCCATTTCTAAAAATTGTGGCAACATAGTATACACAGCTACCTAAGAGATAAGCGCCTGATAGTACAAGTTCTGCCAGCATGCCATAACCAATGCTATTACACTGAAATAGTGTTCCCCAACAATCCCCCCCACCCACTACAGCATAAGAACCATGCCGTGAGTAACCCCCCGCAGAACAAAACAGTACAGAAATCTTTGCATCCGTGAGCCACATAGCAGGAAAAGAAAAGAAAACAATTTCAACATTAAGGGGGATCCAACGGGCATCCCAATAATAAAAGGAACATTTTGGGGAATTCCCATACTGAGGGTCGCTAGTAGCCATCGGCCCCCTGGTGAACAGGGTGGGTCGAGACAAATATAGGCAGGCTAACCAGCCCAGGGCACAGTGGCGTTTAACAGGTTTCAGGGCAGAAGACCCACTTCAGATCCATAGTAAACCCCCGATCTTCCCCCTTTGTCAGGCTGTTGCGGGACAAACAGTGAGCATACAAAAATCATGTTCACCTGGGAGGTACCCCAGAGATCAAATACAGAGCAAGAGCTACCCCATCCTCAAGAGCGAATTAACACTGCGATACAGAAATAACAGAACAATAATATCACTGTCCAATGTCCAGCTCACGTGCTCAACCCTCGGAGTCGGAGTCCACACCCCTCTCTCGTAGCGACTCCTGCCGCTCAATCCTCCGGACATGTTGCATCGCTTCCTTGGGCGTCGCAAAGATGCGTGCCTTCCCAGCATGCTGAATCCGCAGACGGGCAGGATACAGCATTGCGTATTGAACATGCAGAGCCTGTAACTTCTTTTTAACTGCTTGAAATTCACGACGAGCTTGTTGTACGGCGACGGTGAAATCAGGGAAGAATTCCACCTTCATCCCTTGATAGTTGAGAGTGCCCTTTTCTTGAGCCAGACGGAGAGCTGTGTCCCGGTCCTGATAATTCAAAAGTCTGGCTATAATGGGGCGAGGCGGGGACCCCGGGATAGGCCGAGCAGCTAGGGAGCGATGAGCTCTTTCAACTACGAACACCTTAGAGAAGTGGTCTGTTCCCAGAAGAGTCGTGAGTAGTGTTTCAACATATGCCTCCATAGGTCCGGTATTGGTGGTTTCTGAAACCCCAGTTATACGGAGATTGTTCCTGCGGGAGCGGGCTTCAATATCTTCATTCTTTGCCCTTATTACCTCCAATAGTTTCTCCATGTTGCTACACGATGTACCGATGACCTCCATTCGATCCTCCATGGTCGAAATACGTTGTTCAGCCTCCGCAATCTGTGAGCCATGTTTGTCGATCTTTTCCGCCATGGTGTCCATTCGCAAGTTGAGGTGATCAATTTTGGCGTCAATAGATTGTAAGCTTTGCTGCATATTCAACATCAGACGCTCCAGCTTTGTAGTCGTTCCCGATTCAGGATCAGGGTCAGTATCCGAGGCGGTCGGAGTGTGAGATTTAGCATGTTTTTTGGCTTCGAAATGTAATTTGCTCTGCTGTTTGTCCGTTCTCCCCATTTTGTAGGCACGTGCAGCCGCCAAGTGAAGTGACTGGGACACCTATTGGAGACCTGAGCTCGCGCGTCCGATAGGCACAAGGCGATACAATGGGAACGTGTATGGTCTGGTCTTAACGATGTCTACACTCCAAGTAGAGCCGGGCAATGCGCAGGTTGCGAAATCTAGCAGTTCTGCAGGCGCAGCGGAATGAATGGCAGACGTGCAGCAACTGTACCAGCTAGGATCTTTTCAGCAGCTCAGCGCCCCAGGCTGAGCGGAGCACGCTGGCAGTGCGAATTTAAGATGAACCGGAGATAGCGCGTCTATTAAACAACTTTCAGCAGCACATTCAGGGCCTTTGATGAGCGCTATACCGGATCACGGCACAAGGCGCAGGGGCACCGGGGAGGCCACAGCCAGTTCTGTATTCTATAGCACTCAGCTCAGCCAGCCAGTTAAGTCACAGCCCTTCCCAGGTCCTTCCCAGGCACTCCACACACTGCAGCAGCCTCCTCAAGACGGGGAATATGGAGAGGAGCCGTAGGGGAGCACCACGCAGGATCGCGCTACACAGCGATGTTCACAGCTGGCACTATATTGAGGCCCAGTTCGTTCCCAGTCACGTCAATAATGTGGGCGCCGCACTCAGCACACCACCGGGGGTTCCGTGGAGCCAGGCGACAGTTCCGCTCAATTCTGGGGAGGCTCGCTGTATGCAGCGCTCCGGGAAGACGTTGCCTCTGACGTGGAGCGCGGCGGCCGCCGCAGCAGATACCTCGGTGCGGGGATTAGGAAACGCAGCCGTGCGGGAGCTCCGGGCCTTATATCGAGACGTTGTGGGCCAATTTGAGATGCCGGTGCAGCTTATGCGCGGCAGCGCGTCGCTGTTATTACCGCTCCCCGCAGTCTCCCACAGCGCATCGGAGCGAAACACCCCACCTCACCTCTGTGGCCGGGTACGTGAGACGGCAGCCGTCCGTCACCATGCGGGGGTTAACCGGGTGCAATGGGCAGCCACTCCGCAATTCACCGAGAGTCAGGCAGCAGGCAGGCAGGGCGGGGACGCCGAAAGGAATCCCCGAAGAGGACTCTCCGCGCCCGGACAAAGGATCTCAGCAGTCGTTATCCTCTGCCGCCGCAATCTTGAGACGATCAAGGCCGCGCGGCGTTTAGGCAGTCAGGGACCACACACAGCCAGTGCAGGGATCGCAAAGTACTCCGCCACTCCTCCGGAGTTAGGATATGCCACATTCAGCCCTGGATGGTGCCAAAATTACAGGATATTTGTCGGATATTTATCCCGACCAGCAGAGCAGCACTAAAGTGCGGCCATCTTGCTCCAGGCTCTCTAGCGCCCCCCGTGACATAATAACATAAATCATAGATGTTTTCAGATTATAATTTACATTATTTCGAACCCAAGCAGAGGGTGGGTAGTTACATATTTTGTGCATTGTATACAATGTATACAATCTATTTTTCCAATTTGCTGGTAAATGACTCATCAGTGAATTTAAAACAAGGTCTTAATGGTGTACATTCACTACAAAATTGGCCTCCCCTCATCTCTGAAATCTAAAGCTTTTAATTTCAAGGACATGTTGTCTAACCTCCCCTGCAGACACTGTTTCTAAAATAGAAGAACTGACAATGGCCTTTAGCTGCTTTTCATTGGAAGTTGTGCATGCTGGTTGCTGCAGGATCAGAAAGCTGATTTGTTTATTTTATTGAAACATAATCTGAAACTTTGTGGGCTCCAAACTGCTCCTTGACCTAATCAGGGGGCATTTGAGGGAGTAGCTTGAACCCCTAGTAATGAGAACAACTGCTTGATTGACTGCTACTGCTGGGTCACTGATGAGACAGTGAGAAGGGCTAACCTGATTTTGTCAGCCATGTCATAGTCAAAATTAAAAAACAATGCAGTTGTCTTAATAGTGTAGCAGCTGCTACCCGAGAAACGTCCAAAGAGACAATGAACATATTAATTTGTGAGAAAAATATATAGTGGGAGCCAATGTTTTCCTTAAGAGTCAGCCGACGATGCTTCCAAATGCCTGGGCTGCTGAATTACAAAGCTGCTTACATCTGCTTCCACCTCATACCAATTTCTTCCACAACGCTACACTTATTCTCTCTTTTTCTCACTTTCTCATGTTCTTTTTCATCCCTACTTTCTCCTTTTGTCACTGATTTCCTTTCTTTCTTTTGCTCATTATTTCTCCCTTTCAGTCTTTCTCTGTCTTGCTCTGGGTCAAAGTCTAAGGATGAAAAATAAGCCTTGGTCCTCAAAAATTAGCACTGGTGTTCACCACATGCAACCACCAGCACAATTTAAGCTCTGCCTACAAGCCTTTCATTTCATAAAAGAGAACTCTGCAGAATAAGTACAAAGAGGGTGTACTTTTATAAAAGAAATGTTCAAATACAATGGACAATCATACATGGCGCCATAGTGTCATAAGTTCTCTCATTTGCGCTAAGTGATGATAAACAGATCATGAGTATAAATCCTAGCCTAGGGTGACTCAGCCTTCCATCATTCTGAGAACAGTAAATAGAGCAAATGAAAATTATGATTATAGTGACACCAATTACTTACAATTGCTTGTAGCCAATAGAAACAGCAAGTGTGGCACACAGATACCATTGGGTGGTGCATGCTCTCTAAAAATTCAAAAATACATAAATAAATGAAGCACTTCAAAATGGCAAGCAATAATTGTATTTTAGATGTGATGTGTATATATATATATATATATATATATATATGAACAGAAAATCCAGCTCCCACAGAGACATCCATGGAAGGAAGGCACGGACTCAAGTCAATCAAGATACGGCAAAGATAAATTATCACAGGTCCTCCCTCGACCCCTGAGATAAGAGACGCATTTCGGCTTCCAAGAAGCCCTTGTCAATCTGGTTGGCGCCATAATTTACACAGTTTATGTAGCCCTTCCCAAGTTCCCACTAAAGGTCACAGTAGACATAGAAAAAATACTCTTCATTACGTTAACACATTAACAGCCCTATGCGGTGAACACATGCTCTCTTCAATAGAGTATCGGAAATGTTACAGATAAACCATGTATAATGCTTAAACAGCGCAAAGCAAAATCCACAATTTATAAAATTCACCATATAAACTAATGCATGGGTATATTCATTAAACTGAAGGAAAAATGTCGCACACCATAATGGGAATATTGTGAAATAAAAAATGTGCCGCCAGAGTCTCATCATGTTCCGCCTTATTTAAAAACTACAAATTATTAAAGTCATTAAAAGAAACGTGCTGCTGTTACACTGAATTATCTAAATAAAGACAGCTTCTGCCCGGAGTGCTCATCCGAGCCGTTTATGGTTTCACCATTTTCGAGTCTCCGTAAGTTCTGTTATATAAATAGTGAAAACTCCTTCCGTGTTGTAAATGTCACGATAGCAAGCCAGTCATTAGTGGGCCAGGGAAACAAATTGGGGCCTCCGCACCTCGGGGACAAGATTTGCACCAAGTATAAACTTTCGACTGAATGTCAGCCCATGAGCGTGCGCACAAAATCCAACAGGACTACTAATCCCATAAACCCTCTAACTGGGATGCAAGTGCTAAAGTGCACCAAAAGGAATCTTTTGCTGATGCAAGAGTCAACAACGAAGGAGAAAATAATGAATAAACAGGGCAGAGGCTATAGTCTCAATGTCTTTAGATGTAAAGCAGCAAAATCGGGTTCTAACCAGGCACATAAACCAAGGTTGAAGGGGACCGATGTATAAGTATGAGTACGCCAAGGCTGACCTCACCGCTTCGGCGTATATATCCAAAAAACCTTTCCCAAAATGTAAGAAAGCCCGCAAGCAGCATTTGTGTGTATGTTAAATGACGGCTTGCCCCCCGACCTGGATAAAGATTGAAGCGCTTGTGAGGGCAGAAGCAGTGGGAGAGGTTCAGCGCTGAGAGCCGTTGTGCTCTCTTGGCGGGGACCTTTTTTGTCTGCATGCTGCTCCTACCGCCGCTCCCTGAATTGATTCAGAAGTCGGGAGCAGGGCACCAATAGTTTTGGTGAAGATCGGAACTCGACATTCTTTTAGAGAGCATCTTTGCACGGAGCTGAGGACAGACCACGCGTGCAGCACGGACTACATTTGGTAATGTTGCTCTGTAAAATACGGACAAGACTGTTCCTATGCTGCTTTTATTAAAACAAAATGCCATTTTGAATATTGTGACAATATCATGCATACAATATCTATATTATGCACCATTGGAGGTGAACAAATTAAGAAAAAGATTTTTTGGACATTGACATGTTATTTCACATATTGATTGAAACAATGAATGCGGCAGGGAATGTTAAGTATTTCGTCTATTTCTAGCGTCAAACTTGCTTTTAAAGAGCTTCCAAAATGGCGGCAATCTTGGATTGATAAAGGCTGTTTAATCAGCCGATATATATATATATATATATATATATATATATATATATATTTTTTTTTCTACTGGCGGTCGCCAGTAGATAGTTATAGTTACAACCTATTATCCATAGGAAATCCGCGACATTCTATTTGAAATAACTCTCTTGCCGGTTGACGTATCTTCGCGAAATTTTCAAACTTCGTGGGGCGCTCCGGTCCGCTCCTACCCTGAAAGTCTCGGGGTGATACGTCAAGCGGGGGCCGAGAAAAAAGGGGGGTCCCAAAACACGTTTTCCCCATGCATTTTTCCATAGGAAACTTTAGACACGGCTACAGCCCGAACTGCTGAACGGAATTACACCAAATTTGGCAAAGAGGTAGTTCTTGGTTCAGAAAGAACCCTTTTTGTTAAATGGTGTAAATCCGTTCAGTAGTTGCTGAGAAAATCAAAAGTAAAAGTACATATATATCTATGGGCACGGAGGATTCGCGCACCCTGAGCGCACCCTGCGCGCACCGTCCCGATCACGAGCTGCATGTTAATTGGCTGTCAGCTGGCTGTCAACATTCCGATTCAGGAAATGTTGGCAGCCATTTTGTCCCTCGGTAGAACCGAGGGACAGAAACAAGTGCGCAAAGCGCACAAAGGGAGCAGGGTAGAAACACCCTGACCCCCTAGGGTTTGCTCAGGGGGTCCCACAAGGACCCCCTGGGCAAAAAAAAAAATTTTTTAAAAATCGGCAGGATGCGCTCAGGGTGCGCGAATCCTGCCGAAAAAAATAGAAGCGCGGTCTCCCGCGCTCGATTGTATTTTGCCCCCGGGTGGCCCAAGTCCCGGGGGCATGGTGGGGGTTTAATTTTATGTGTGGGGGCCTCAAGGGCCCCCAAGCCCGGGGACCACCACCCCCCGGGGCTTTCTTTAAAAATGGTGCGGGAGGGCTCTGAGCCCTCCCGCAGCCCCGGGGACCACCACCTCCCCGGGGCTTTTAAAAAAAAAATTAAACAACCTGTGTGGGGGGGCTCCAGCCCCCCACACGCCCCAGGGACCGCCACCTCCCCGGGCACTAACAAATTAAAATGGGGGTCCGTTTTGGAGCCCCGGGGACCACCACCTCCCCGGGGCTGTGCTGATGTAGGGAGGGGGGCCGCGCGGCCCCCTCCTGGAAGCCCTTGATGGCCCTGGGGACCGCCACCCCCAGGGCTGGCTCCTGCAGTGTCCCGGGGTGCCTACCCCTGGGACACTGTAGTTTGCTATGGCAGGACGGGAGCCTCGCGGCTCCCGTCCTGCCATAGCAAACTGCTTTGGATATTGGAAGAGAGAGCAGGAAACCTGCTCTCTCTTCCAATATCCAAAGCCGATTGCTTTTCCACATGGGGAGCAGCATGTTAGCTGCTCCCCATGTGGAACAGCAATGCCGGCTCCCAAGGGACGTGGGAAGCCGGCGGGACTGTGGGGGGATTGGGGACCCCCCCACAGTCCCCAACGGAGAGGGCCAGCCCCGGGGGATGGGGTCCCCGGGGCAAGTAGTGGCCCAGGAGGGGGGCCACGTGGCCCCCCTCCCCAAAAAATAAAAAAAAATAAAAAATAGAAAGGCCGGCCCCGGGGATGGGGTCCCCGGGGCCTTAAATGGCCTGAGGAGGGGGCCACGCAGCCCCCTCCCAAGAAAAATAAAAAAGGCCATGCCCCGGGGGATGGGGTCCCCGGGGCCAATACAGGCCCAGGGAAGGGGGGCCACGCGGCCCCCTTCCCGTTTTTTAAATTAAATTAAAAAAAGGGGGTAAGGCCCTGGGGGATGGGGTCCCCAGGGCCCAAAAACAGGAAAAAGGAAGGGGGCCACACAGCCCCCTTCAGGGGACAAACACATTTTTTTTTTTTTTATACGATCGGGCCCGCAGGCCCCGCCCCTTCCTTCACCACTCTGCAAACACACCCCCTGGCGCGTTTGCAGACTGGGAACGAATTCCCCTTGAATACTGGGGGTCCCTGGGGGCCAACTAGCCCACCAGGAACCTCCAATATGCGCCAGGGGCTGCGTTGCAGAGACGTGTAGAGAGGCCACACCCCTTTTACACCTCTCTGCAACGCAGCTCTGTGGCGCTTTTGGAGGTATATGGTGGGCTAGTTGGACTCCGGGGACCCTCAGGATTCAAGGGGACTTAATCCCCAACTTAAAACGCGCCACGGGGCGCGTTTGCACAGTGGTGAAGGGAGGGGCGGGGCTTCAGGTGACATGTGTGCAAACAGGCCCCGTGGCGCGTTTTAAGATGGGGAATTAAATCCCCTTCAATCCTGAGGGTCCCTGGGGGCCAACTAGCCCAACAGGTACATCCAGAAAGCGCCACAGAGCTGCGTTGCAGAGAGGTGTAAAAAGGGGTGTGGCCTCTCTACACGTCTCTGCAACGCAGCCCCTGGCGCATATTGGAGGTTCCTGGTGGGCTAGTTGGCCCCTAGGGACCCTCAGGATTCAAGGGGACTTAATCCCCCAACTTAAAACGCGCCACGGGGCGCGTTTGCACAGATGTCACCTCAGGCCCCGCCCCCTCCCTTCACCATTGTGCAAATATTCTTCTAAAATCATCCGAAATACGAATTCCGATTTACTCACCTGTTATCAGGTGAGACCTCAGTGCTGTATCTTTCAGCCCAGTACTGGTCCTGAAAAGTAATTTTAACCGTACTTACCAGTAACTTGAATTTCCTTCCATAGGCTAACATTGACTGGTTTCACTTGGAAATTCTTCTAAGTGTGGAGTTTTGGAACTTTAAAATATTCCTCTAAAATCAGCCGAAATACGAATTCCGATTTACTCACCTGTTATCAGGAGAGACCTCAGTGCTGCATCTTTCAGCCCAGTACTGGTCCTGAAAAGTAATTTTAACCGTACTTACCGGTAACTTGAATTTCCTTCATAGGCTAACATTGACTGGTTTCACTTGGAAATTCTTCTAAGTGTTGATTTTTGAAACATACAAATATTCCTCTAAAATCAGCCGAAATACGAATTCCGATTTACTCACCTGTTATAAGGAGAGACCTCAGTGCTGTATCTTTCAGCCCAGTACTGGTCCTGAAAAGTAATTTTAACCGTACTTACCAGTAACTTGAATTTCCTTCCATAGGCTAACATTGACTGGTTTCACTTGGAAATTCTTCTAAGTGTGGAGTTTTGGAACTTTAAAATATTCCTCTAAAATCAGCCGAAATACGAATTCCGATTTATTCACCTGTTATCAGGAGAGACCTCAGTGCTGCATCTTTCAGCCCAGTACTGATCCTCAAAAGTAATTTTAACCGTACTTACCAGTAACTTGAATTTCCTTCCATAGGATATCATTGCCTGCTTTTTGCTGAAAAAGTTTCTAAGTGTTGATTTTTGAAACATACAAATATTCCTCTAAAATCAGCCGAAATACGAATTCTGATTTACTCACCTGTTATCAGGAGAGACCTCAGTGCTGCATCTTTCAGCCCAGTACTGGTCCTGAAAAGTAATTTTAACCCTACTTACCGGTAACTTGAATTACCTTCATAGGCTAACATTGACTGGTTTCACTTGGAAATTCTTCTAAGTGTGGAGTTTTTGAACTTTATAATATTCCTCTAAAATCAACCAAAGTACGAATACCAATTTACTCACCTGTTATCAGGAGAGAATCCAGTGCTGCATCTTTTAGCCCAGCACTGACCCTGAAAAGTAATTTTAACCGTACTTACCAGTAACTTATATTTTCTTCCATAGGAATCCATTGTCTGGTTTTCAGCAAAAAGTTTCAAAGTGTTGATTTTTACAAACTACAAATATTCCTTAAAAATCACCTGTATGACTTAAACGCATTCTTTCAACTGTTTACAGGAGATGCACCAGTGCTGGATCCAGGATCCAACACTGAGTAAGAAAAAGTAACGATAACAGTTTTTACCTGCTAAGTGAATTTCCTTCCATAGGATAACATTGGTGATTCTATGAGAAAAAGTTTCTAAGTGTCAACTTTTAAAATACAATAATATTCCTTAAAAATCACGACTGTAACCAAAACGCTTTTACTCAACTGTTTACAGGAGATGTACCAGGACTGAATCTAGGATCCAGTCCTGTGGTTACAAAAGTAATCCATAAAGTAACTAATTGCATTTAACTAGAAATTCACATTGAGCTGAATGTTGCATTGTGTTTGAAAATGTGTTGCCCATTGCAACAACTGTAACTACTGTACTTAAAAGTCTATTGCCTATGTGCAAAGTATTTAAACTAAAGTAATTCATTCTGAGAAAGTATTTTTGTAATGTAATGTATAATGTAATTACAATGTAATTTAAAAAATAAAATATGTAAAAAAAAATTTTTCTAAAAATGTAGTAAATCAGTATGAAAAAAATTAATATAACAATTAATACATTTAAAAATTGTCATTTACAAAACCTTTGAAATTCACTGAAAAAACCGTAGGTATCAGGCACGTTATAGTTAGAAATTAGCATTTAAAAAATCTTTGAAATTCACTGAAAAAACCATAGGTTTCAGACACGTTATAGTTACAAATTAGCATTTAAAAAACCTTTGAAATTCACTGAAAAAACCATAGGTTTCAGACACGTTATAGTTACAAATTAGCATTTAAAAAACCTTTGAAATTCACTGAAAAAACCATAGGTTTTAGGGACAGTTATAGTTACTTGGACATTGCACTCGTACAAAACCCATGAAATTCCCCGTTATAGTTAGTTCAGCTAACTATAACTCGCGCCCGCAATGCACTGCTGATGACGTCACATATTACATCACTCATGACATGGTCAGTGACATCACTGATGACATCACTGATGACATCTCAAATGACATCACTGATGACATCATCCACGTGATAATCTGATGCACCTCCTCACACCCTAATATAATCTTTGATACACCCACTCTAAATTACAGACTGCCATTCGCAAAACCATAGACACTCCAACACCAATAACCACATACCCACTCACTGATTCTTAGGTCTACACACACACATCCACTCACTCACCCGTACAGTCACTCATACTTACGGTCACTCAGTACAGGACTATCATATGCACTCTTACTCCTATATAGACACTCAAACAACGCCACTCATCCATAGAGATACTAAGACACCTAGTCAGTCATGCAAATAATTAAACACACTGCCATTTACTCACCTATACAGTTATACACACACCAGCTCACTTACTCATACAAATAGTAGCACATTGTTACGCTCTTATACAATCACTGATACAAGCACACACTCATCCATACAGCCACTATCACAATCACTCACTCTTGCTTATAGCTATTTATATACTCCAACACACATATATACTGCCTTTCACATATGTAGTTACTCACACATGTACCACTGGGACATACATTCACTCACTAACACACTCTTACACACACTTACCCACCCATACAGTCTATCACAGGATGCACTCTTGAAACCATCCACCCAGTGAATCACCCACTCACACATCTATGCACAGAGTTGCACACACCCCTCCCACACAAACACTCAGGCACCCATACAGATACTCAGACAAGCATTCAATAACTCATATAGACACTCATTTAGCTATTCACAAACACATGCAGCCACTTACACAGCAACAGACAGACGGATACAGACATTCACCCAGTTTAGTCACTAACCCATGCATTCAGTAAGATACGTTAAATCACTCACTTATAGAGTCAGTCACGCACCTACTAAATCATCCATACAGACACTTACACACCCACTCATTCTTCAATACGTCTTTTCCTATATATATTAAAAATATTTAAACTTTACAGAAACACACAGTCACTGGATGATGTCATCAGTGATGTCATTTGAGATGTCATCAGTGATGTCATCAGTGATGTCACTGACCATGTCATGAGTGATGTAATATGTGACGTCATCAGCAGTGCATTGCGGGGCGCGAGTTATAGTTAGCTGAACTAACTATAACGGGGAATTTCATGGGTTTTGTACGAGTGCAATGTCCAAGTAACTATAACTGTCCCTAAAACCTATGGTTTTTTCAGTGAATTTCAAAGGTTTTTTAAATGCTAATTTGTAACTATAACGTGTCTGAAACCTATGGTTTTTTCAGTGAATATATATATATATATATATATATATATATATATATATATATATATATATATCTACTGGCGGTCGCCAGTAGATAGTTATAGTTACAACCTATTATCCATAGGAAATCCGCGACATTCTATTTGAAATAACGTTGGCGCCGGTTGACGAATCTTCGTGAAAGTTTCCAACTTGTTGGCGCGCTCCGCTCCGCTCCTACCCTGAAAGTCTCGGGGTGATACGTGAAGCGGGGGCCGAGAAAAAGGGGGTCCCAAAACGCGTTTTCCCCATTCATTTTTCCATAGGAACCTTTAGTCGCAGCTACAGCCCGAACTGCTGAACGGAATTACACCAAATTTGGCAAAGAGGTAGCCCTTGGTTCAGACTGGTGCCTTTTGCTTAAATGGTGTAAATCCGTTCAGTAGTTCCTGAGAAAATCAAAAGTAAAAGTACATATATATCTATGGGCGCGTCGGATCCGCGTACCCTCAGCGCACCCTGCGCGCACCGTCCCGATCACGAGCTGCCTGCTAATTGGCTGTCAGCTGGCTGTCAACATTCCGATTCAGGAAGTGTTGGCAGCCATTTTGTGCCTCGGTAGAACCGAGGGACAGAAACAAGTGCGCAAAGCGCAAAAGGGAGCAGGGTAGAAACACCCTAACCCCTAGGTGTGCTCAGGGGGTCCCACAAAGACCCCTGGGCAGAAAAAGATTTATTTTTTTAAAAATTGGCGGGATGCGCTTAGGGTGCGCGTATCCCGCCGAGAAAAAAAAGAAACAAGTGCGCAAACGCACAAAGGGGGCAGGGTAGAAACACCCTAACCCCTAGGCCTGCTCAGGGGTCCCACAAGGACCCCTGGGCAAAAAGCATTTTTTTTTTTTTTAAATCGGGAGGATGCGCTCAGGGTGCGCGAATCCTGCCGAAAAAATCGAAGCGCGGTCTCCCGCGCTTCGATGTATTGGCCCCCGGGTGGCCCAAGTCCTGGGGGCATGGTGGGGGGGGATAATTTAATGTGTGGGGGGCCTCAAAGGGCCCCCCAAGCCCCGGGGACCGCCACCCCCCGGGGCTTTTTTTAAAAAATGGTGCGGGAGGGCTCTGAGCACTCCCGCAGCCCCGAGGACCACCACCTCCCCGGGGCTTTTTTAAAAATAATTTAATAACCTTTGTGGGGGGCTCCAGCCCCCACACGCCCGGGGACCGCCACCTCCCGGGGCACTAACAAATTAAAATGGGGGTCCGTTTTGGACCCCGAAGCCCCGGGGACCACCACCTCCCGGGGCTGTGCTGATGTAGGGAGGGGGCCGCGCGGCCCCCCTCCTGGAAGCCCTTGATGGCCCTGGGGACCACCACCCCCAGGGCCGGCTCCTGCAGTGTCCCGGGGTGCCTACCCCGGGACACTGTAGTTTGCTATGGCAGGACGGGAGCCTCGCGGCTCCCGTCCTGCCATAGCAAACTGCTTTGGATATTGGAAGAGAGAGCAGGAAACCTGCTCTCTCTTCCAATATTCAAAGCGATTGCTTTTCCACATGGGGAGCAGCATGTCAGCTGCTCCCCATGTGGAACAGCAATGCCGGCTCCCAAGGGACGTGGGGAGCCGGCGGGACTGTGGGGGATTGGGGACCCCCCCACGGTCCCCAACGGAGAGGGCCAGCCCCGGGGATGGGGTCCCCAGGGCAAGTAGTGGCCCAGGAGGGGGGCCACGCGGCCCCCCTCCCCAAATATGAAAAATTTAAAAAATTTAAAAAAGGAAAGGCCGGCCCCGGGGATGGGGTCCCCGGGGCCTTAAATGGCCAGAGGAGGGGGCCACGCAGCCCCCTCCAAAGAATAAAAATTAAAAGGCCATGCCCGGGGGATGGGGTCCCCGGGGCCAATACAGGCCCAGGGAAGGGGGCCACACGGCCCCCTTCCCGTTTTTTTTTTAAATTAAAAATTAAAAAAAAGGGGTAAGGCCCTGGGGGATGGGGTCCCCAGGGCATAAAAACAGGAAAAAGGAAGGGGGCCACACAGCCCCCTTCAGGGGACAACATATTTTTTTTTTTTTAAACGATCGGGCCCGCAGGCCCCGCCCCCTTCCTTCACCACTCTGCAAACGCGCCCCCTGGCGCGTTTGCAGAGAGGGAACGAATTCACCTTGAATACTGGGGGTCCCTGGGGGCCAACTAGCCCACCTGGAACCTCCAATATGCGCCAGGGGCTGCGTTGCAGAGACGTGTAGAGAGGCCACACCCCTTTTACACCTCTCTGCAACGCAGCTCTGTGGCGCTTTTTGGAGGTATATGGTGGGCTAGTTGGACTCCGGGGACCCTCAGGATTCAAGGGATTTAATCCCCCAACTTAAAACGCGCCACGGGGCGCATTTGCACAGTGGTGAAGGGAGGGGCGGGGCTTCAGGTGACATGTGTGCAAACAGGCCCCGTGGCGCGTTTTAAGATGGGGAATTAAATCCCCTTCAATCCTGAGGGTCCCTGGGGGCCAACTAGCCCAACAGGTACATCCAGAAAGCGCCACAGAGCTGCGTTGCAGAGAGGTGTAAAAAGGGGTGTGGCCTCTCTACACGTCTCTGCAACGCAGCCCCTGGCGCATATTGGAGGTTCCTGGTGGGCTAGTTGGCCCCTAGGGACCCTCAGGATTCAAGGGGACTTAATCCCCCAAATTAAAACGCGCAACGGGCGCGTTTGCACAGATGTCACCTCAGGCCCCGCCCCTCCCTTCACCATTGTGCAAATATTCCTCTAAAATCAGCCGAAATACGAATTCCGATTTACTCACCTGTTATCAGGAGAGACCTCAGTGCTGCATCTTTCAGCCCAGTACTGGTCCTGAAAAGTAATTTTAACCGTACTTACCGGTAACTTGAATTTCCTTCATAGGCTAACATTGACTGGTTTCACTTGGAAATTCTTCTAAGTGTGGAGTTTTGGAACTTTAAAATATTCCTCTAAAATCAGCCGAAATACGAATTCCGATTTGCTCACCTGTTATCAGGAGAGACCTCAGTGCTGCATCTTTCAGCCCAGTACTGATCCTCAAAAGTAATTTTAACCGTACTTACCAGTAACTTGAATTTCCTTCCATAGGATATCATTGCCTGCTTTTTGCTGAAAAAGTTTCTAAGTGTTGATTTTTGAAACATACAAATATTCCTCTAAAATCAGCCGAAATCCGAATTCTGATTTACTCACCTGTTATCAGGAGAGACCTCAGTGCTGCATCTTTCAGCCCAGTACTGGTCCTGAAAAGAAATTTTAACCGTACTTACCAGTAACTTGAATTTCCTTCCATAGGCTAACATTGACTGGTTTCACTTGGAAATTCTTCTAAGTGTGGAGTTTTGGAACTTTAAAATATTCCTCTAAAATCAGCCGAAATACGAATTCCGATTTACTCACCTGTTATCAGGAGAGACCTCAGTGCTGCATCTTTCAGCCCAGTACTGGTCCTCAAAAGTAATTTTAACCGTACTTACCGGTAACTTGAATTTTCTTCATAGGCTAAGATTGACTGGTTTTCAGCAAAAAGTTTCAAAGTGTTGATTTTCACAAACTACAAATATTCCTTAAAAATCGCCTGTATGACTTAAACGCATTCTTTCAACTGTTTACAGGAGATGCACCAGTGCTGGATCCAGGATCCAACACTGAGTAAGAAAAAGTAACGATAACAGTTTTTAACTGCTAAGTGAATTTCCTTCCATAGGATAACATTGGTGATTCTATGAGAAAAAGTTTCTAAGTGTCAACTTTTAAAATACAATAATATTCCTTAAAAATCACGACTGTAACCAAAACGCTTTTACTCAACTGTTTACAGGAGATGTACCAGGGCTGAATCTAGGATCCAGTCCTGTGGTTACAAAAGTAATCCATAAAGTAACTAATTGCATTTAACTAGAAATTCACATTGAGCTGAATGTTGCATTGTGTTTGAAAATGTGTTGCCCATTGCAACAACTGTAACTACTGTACTTAAAAGTCTATTGCCTATCTGCAAAGTATTTAAACTAAAGTAATTCATTCTGAGAAAGTATTTTTGTAATGTAATGTATAATGTAATTACAATGTAATTAAAAAATAAAATATGTAAAAAAAAATTGTTTCTAAAAATGTAGTAAATCAGTATGAAAAAAATTAATATAACAATTAATACATTTAAAAATTGTCATTTACAAAACCTTTGAAATTCACTGAAAAAACCATAGGTTTCAGGCACGTTATAGTTAGAAATTAGCATTTAAAAAACCTTTGAAATTCACTGAAAAAACCATAGGTTTCAGACACGTTATAGTTACAAATTAGCATTTAAAAAACCTTTGAAATTCACTGAAAAAACCATAGGTTTCAGACACGTTATAGTTACAAATTAGCATTTAAAAAACCTTTGAAATTCACTGAAAAAACCATAGGTTTTAGGGACAGTTTTAGTTACTTGGACATTGCACTCGTACAAAACCCGTGAAATTCCCACGTTATAGTTAGTTCAGCTAACTATAACTCGCGCCCCGCAATGCACTGCTGATGACGTCACATATTACATCACTCATGACATGGTCAGTGACATCACTGATGACATCACTGATGACATCTCAAATGACATCACTGATGACATCATCCACGTGATAATCTGATGCACCTCCTCACACCCTAATATAACCTTTGATACACCCACTCTAAATTACAGACTGCCATTCGCAAAACCATAGACACTCCAACACCAATAACTACATACCCACTCACTGATTCTTAGGTCTACACACACACATCCACTCACTCACCCGTACAGTCACTCATACTTACGGTCACTCAGTACAGGACTATCATATGCACTCTTACTCCTATATAGACACTCAAACAACGCCACTCATCCATAGAGATACTCACACACCTAGTCAGTCATGCAAATAATTAAACACACTGCCATTTAATCACCTATACAGTTATACACACACCAGCTCACTTACTCATACAAATAGTAGCACATTGTTACGCTCTTATACAATCACTGATACAAGCACACACTCATCCATACAGCCACTATCACAATCACTCACTGTTGCTTATAGCTATTTATATACTCCAACACACATATATACTGCCTTTCACATATGTAGTTACTCACACATGTACCACTGGGACATACATTCACTCACTAACACACTCTTACACACACTTACCCACCCATACAGTCTATCACAGATGCACTCTTGAAACCATCCACCCAGTGAATCACCCACTCACACATCTATGCACAGAGTTGCACACACCCCTCCCACACAAACACTCAAGGAACCCATACAGATACTCAGACAAGCATTCAATAACTCATATAGACACTCATTTAGCTATTCACAAACACATGCAGCCACTTACACAGCAACAGACAGACGGATACAGACATTCACCCAGTTTAGTCACTAACCCATGCATTCAGTAAGATACGTTAAATCACTCACTTATAGAGTCAGTCACGCACCTACTAAATCATCCATACAGACACTTACACACCCACTCATTCTTCAATACGTCTTTTCCTATATATATTAAAAATATTTAAACTTTAGAGAAACACACAGTCACTGGATGATGTCATCAGTGATGTCATTTGAGATGTCATCAGTGATGTCATCAGTGATGTCACTGACCATGTCATGAGTGATGTAATATGTGACGTCATCAGCAGTGCATTGCGGGGCGCGAGTTATAGTTAGCTGAACTAACTATAACGTGGGAATTTCACGGGTTTTGTACGAGTGCAATGTCCAAGTAACTAAAACTGTCCCTAAAACCTATGGTTTTTTCAGTGAATTTCAAAGGTTTTTTAAATGCTAATTTGTAACTATAACGTGTCTGAAACCTATGGTTTTTTCAGTGAATATATATATATATATATATATTTTCTACTGGCGGTCGCCAGTAGATAGTTATAGTTAGGACCTATTATCCATAGGAAATCCGCGACATTCTATTTGAAATAACGTTGGCGCCGGTTGACGAATCTTCGCGAAAGTTTCCAACTTGTTGGGGCGCTCCGCTCCTATCCTGAAAGTCTCGGGGTGATACGTCAAGCGGGGGCCGAGAAAAAAGGGGGGTCCCAAAACGCGTTTTCCCCATTCATTTTTCCATAGGAACCTTTAGTCGCAGCTACAGCCCGAACTCGTGAACGGAATTACACCAAATTTGGCAAAGAGGTAGCCCTTGGTTCAGTGTCGTGCCTTTTGCTTAAATGGTGTAAATCCGTTCAGTAGTTCCTGAGAAAATCAAAAGTAAAGTCACATATATATCTATGGCCGAGTAGGGTCCGCGTACCCTCCCGATCACGAGCTGTATGCTAATTGGCTGTCAAGTGGCTGTCAACACTCCAAATCAGGAAGTGTTGGCAGCCATTTTGTCCTCGGTAGAACCGAGGGACAGAAACAAGTGCGCAAAGCGCAAAAGGGGGCAGGGTAGAAACACCCTGACCCCCTAGGTCTGCTCAGGGGTCCCACAAGGACCCCCTGGGCAGAAAAAGCATTTTTTTAAATCGGCAGGATGCGCTTAGGGTGCGCGAATCCCGCCGAGAAGAAAAAAAAAAAAGCACAAGAAACACGTCGCCAAACGCAACAAGGGGGCAGGGTAGAAACACCCTGACCCCTAGGTCTGCTCAGGGGTCCCACAAGGACCCCCTGGGCAGAAAAAGCATTTAAAAAAAAAAAAATCGGCGGGATGCGCTTAGGGTGCGCGGATCCCGCCGATAAAAAAAAAATGTTTTGCCCCCGGGTGGGCCAAGTCCCGGGGGCATGGTGGGGGGGGTTTAAATTTAATGTGGGGGGCCTCTAAGGCCCCCCAAGCCCCGGGGACCGCCACCCCCCGGGGCTTTAAAAAAATAATGGTGCGGGAGGGCTCTTGGCCCTCCCGCAGCCCCGGGGACTTTTTAAAAATTTATTTTGACCTGTGTGGGGGGCTCCAGCCCCCACACTCCCGGGACCACCACCTCCCGGGGCTGTGAAATGGTTGGGAGGGGGCCGCGCGGCCCCTCCTGGAGCCCTTGATGGCCCTGGGGACCGCCACCCCCAGGGCCGGCTCCTGCAGTGTCCTGGGGTGCCTACCCCGGGACACTGTAGTTTGCTATGACAGGACGGGAGCCTCGCGGCTCCCGTCCTGTCATAGTAAACTTAGTTTGCATTTTGAAAGAGAGAGCAGGAAACCTGCTCTCTCTTTCAAAATGCAAATCCAATAGCTTTCCACATGGGGAGCAGCATGTTAGTTGCTCCCCATGTGGAAAAGCAGTGCCGGCTCCCGTAGGACACGGGGAGCCGGCGGGACTGTGGGGGGATTGGGGACCCCCCCACAGTCCCCAACCTGAGGCCAGGCCCCGGGGGATGGGGTCCCCGGGGCCATAAGTGGCCAGGGAGGGGGGCCACGCAGCCCCCCTCCCCAAATACATTTTTTTTTTTTTAAAAGGGCAAGGCCGGCCCCGGGGGATGGGGTCCCCGGGGCCTTAAATGGCCTGAGGAGGGGGGCCACGCAGCCCCCTCCAAATTAAAAATAAAAATCGAGGGCATGCCACGGGGGATGGGGTCCCCGGGGCCAATACAGGCCCAGGGAAGGGGGCCACGCGGCCCCTTCCAGTTTTTTTTTTAATTTAAAAAAAAAATTAAATGCTCAGGCCCCGGGGAATGGGGTCCCCGGGGCCAAAAGTGGCCAAGGGAAGGGGGCCACGCAGCCCCCTCCCATTAAAAAAATTAGAAAAAAAAAAACGACCGGCATCGTGCCGGAGGCCCGCCCCCTCCCTGCAGTACTCTGCAAACGCGCCCCCTACCGCGTTTTTAAAAAGGGGAAGTAATTCCCCTTGAATACTGGGGGTCCCTGGGGCCAACTAGCCCACCAGGAACCTCCAGTATGCGCCAGGGGGCTGCGTTGCAGAGAGGTGTACAGAGGCCACGCCCCTTTTTACACCTCTCTGCAACGCAGCCCTGTGGCGCTTTTTAGAAGTACATGGTGGGCTAGTTGGACTCCAGGGACCCTCAGGATTCAAGGGACTTAATCCCCCAACTTAAAACGCGCCACGGGGCGCGTTTGCACAGTGGTGAAGGGAGGGCGGGGCTTCAGGTGACATGTGTGCAAACAGGCCCCGTGGCGCGTTTTAAGATGGGAATTAAATCCCTTCAATCCTGAGGGTCACTGGGGGCCAACTAGCCCAACAGGTACGTCCAGAAAGCGCCACAGAGCTGCATTGCAGAGAGGTGCAAAAGGGGCGTGGCCTCTGAACACCTCTCTGCAACGCAGCTCCCTGGCGCATACTGGAGGTACAGGGTGGGCTAGTTGGACCCCAGGGACCCTCATGATTCAAGGGGACTTAATCCCCCAACTTAAAACGCGCCACGGGGCGCGTTGCACAGATGTCACCTCAGGCCCCGCCCCTCCCTTCACCATTGTGCAAATATTCCTCTAAAATCAGCCGAACTACGAATTCCTATTTACTCACCTGTTATCAGGAGAGACCTCAGTGCTGCATCTTTCAGCCCAGTACTGATCGTGAAAAGTAATTTTAACCGTACTTACCAGTAACTTGAATTTCCTTCCATAGGCTAACATTGACTGGTTTCACTTGGAAATTCTTCTAAGTGTGGAGTTTTGGAACTTTATAATATTCCTCTAAAATCAGCCGAAATACGAATTCCGATTTACTCACCTGTTATCAGGAGAGACCTCAGTGCTGCATCTTTCAGCCCAGTACTGATCCTGAAAAGTAATTTTAACCGTACTTACCAGTAACTTGAATTTCCTTCCATAGGATATCATTGCCTGCTTTTTGCTGAAAAAGTTTCTAAGTGTCGATTTTTGAAACATACAAATATTCCTCTAAAATCAGCCAAAATACGAATTCCGATTTACTCACCTGTTATCAGGAGAGACCTCAGTGCTGCATCTTTCAGCCCAGTACTGATCCTGAAAAGTAATTTTAACCGTACTTACCAGTAACTTATATTTCCTTCCGTAGGAATCCATTGTCTGGTTTTCAGCAGAAAAGTTTCAAAGTGTTGATTTTCACAAACTACAAATATTCCTTAAAAATCGCCTGTATGACTTAAACGCATTCTTTCAACTGTTTACAGGAGATGCACCAGTGCTGGATCCAGGATCCACCATTGAGTAAGAAAAAGTAACGATAACACTACTTACCTGCTAAGTGAATTTCCTCCCATAGGATAACATTGGTGATTCTATGTGAAAAAGTTTCTAAGTGTCAACTTTTAAAATACAATAATATTCCTTAAAAATCACTACTGTAACCAAAACACTTTTACTCAACTGTTTACAGGAGATGTCCCAGGACTGAATCTAGGATCCAGTCCTGTGGTTAGAAAAAGTAATCCATAAAGTAACTAATTGCATTTAGCTAGAAATTCACATTGAGCTCAATGTTGCATTGTGTTTGAAATTGTGTTGCCCATTGCAACAACTGTAACTACTGTACTTAAAAGTCTATTGCCTATTTGCAAAGTATTTAAACTAAAGTAATTCATTCTGAGAAAGTATATTTTGTAATGTAATGTATAATGTAATTAAAATGTAATTTAAAAAATAAAATATCTAAAAATAAATAGTTTAAAAAAATGTAGTAAATTAGTATAAAAAAAAATATATATAACAATTAATACATTTAAAAATTGTCATTTACAAAACCTTTGAAATTCACTGAAAAAAACCATAGGTTTCAGACATGTTATAGTTAGGAATTAGCATTTAAAAAACCTTTGAAATTCACTGAAAAAACCATAGGTTTCAGGCTTGTTATAGTTAGGAATTAGCATTTTAAAAACCTTTGAAATTCACTGAAAAACCATAGGTTTCAGGCCTGTTATAGTTAGGGTTTAGCATTTAAAAACCTTTGAAATTCACTGAAAAAACCATAGGTTTTAGGGAAAGTTATAGTTAGTTGGACATTGCACTCGTTACAAAACCCGTGAAATTCCCCGTTATAGTTAGTTCAGCTAACTATAACTCGCGCCCCGCTAATGCACTGCTGATGACGTCACATATTACATCACTCATGACATGGTCAGTGACATCACTGATGACATCACTGATCCAACTAACTATAACTTTCCCTAAAACCTATGGTTTTTTCAGTGAATATATATATATCTCCTACTGGCGGTAGGCAGTTATAGTTAGGACCTTGTTTCTATTCAAAAAGCATTTTTCTTTTCCCAATAACTTTGGCGCCGGTTGACGAATCATTGCGAAATTTTCAAAACTAGTGGGGCGCTCCGGTCAACTCCTGTTTTGAAAGTTTCGGCGTGATTCGGCAAGCGGGGGCCAAGAAAAAAGGGGGGTCCCAAAACGTGTTTTCTCCATGTTAATTCCCATAGGAAACTTTAGACACGACTACAGCCCGAACTGCTGAACGGAATTGCACCAAATTTGGCAAAAAGGTAGCCCTTGTTTCAGAAAGAACTCTTTTTGTTAAATGGTGTAAATCCGTTCAGTAGTTCCTGAGAAATTAAAAAAAAAGAGGGCGAAAAATGAATTTCCCATAGGAAACTTTAGACACGGCTACAGCTCGAACTGCTGAACAGAATTACACCAAATTTAGCAAAAAGGTAGTGCTTGGTTCAGAAAGCGCCCTTTTTTTAAATGGTGTAAATCCGTTCAGTAGTTGCTGAGAAAATCAAAAAATAAAAGTTTCGATATATATAGAGGCACGGAGGATCCGCGCACCCTCCCGACCACGAGCTTTATTCTAATTGGCTGTCAACACTCCAAACCAGGAAGTGTTGGCAGCTATCTTGTGCCTCGGTAACCGAGGCACAAGAAAAGAGAAAAAGAAACGCGAAAAACAAGAAAAGGGGGCAGGGTAGAAACACCCTGACCCCCTAGGCCTGGTCAGGGAGTCCCACAAGGACCCCCAGGGCCAAAAAACGCATATATATATTTTTTTTTAAATCGGCAAGATTCGCGCACCCAGCGCGAATTTCGGCCGAAAATAAAAAAAAAACGAAGCGCGGGCTCCCGCGCTTCCTTATTATTTAGCCCCCGGGTGGGCCAAGTCCCGGGGGCATGGAGAAATATTTGCGGGGGCACACGGCCCCCCCGCAGCACCGGGGACCGCCACCCCCCGGGGCTTGTTTTTTTAATGTTTGGGGGGCCTCCAAGGCCCCCCCAAGCCCCGGGGACCGCCACCCCCCGGGGCTTTGGTCCCCGGGGCTTTTATCAAATATTTGCGGGGGCACAAAGCCCCCGCAGCCCGGGGACCGCCACCCCCGGGGCTTGTTTTTTAAAAAAGTTATAAACCTGTGTGGGGGGCTCGAGCCCCCCACACGCCCCGGGACCGCCACCTCCCGGGGCACTAAAATGAAAATTTGGGGGTCCGTTACGGAGCCCCGGGGACCACCACCTCCCCGGGGCTGTGCATTGGATGGGAGGGGGGCCAGGCGGCCCCCCTCCTGGAGCCTGTGATGGCCCTGGGGACCGCCACCCCCCAGGGCCGGCTCCTTCAGTGTCCCGGGGTGCCCACCCCCGGGACACTGCTGTTTGCTATGGCAGGGCGGGAGCCTCGCAGCTCCCGCCCTGCCATAGCAAACTGTGGTTTGGGTTTTGGAAGAGAGAGCAGGAAACCTGCTCTCTCTTCCAAAATTCAAACCAGATTGCTTTTCCACACGGGGAGCTGCATGTCAGCAGCTCCCCATGTGGAAAAGCAATGCCGGCTCCCGCAGGACGCGGGTAGCCGGCAGGGACCGTGGGAGCATTGGGGCTCCCCACGGTCCCCAACGAGAGGCCAGGCCCCGGGGGATGGGGTCCCCGGGGCCAGAAGTGGCCCGGGAGGGGGGCCACGCGGCCCCCCTCCCCAGTAAAATGAAAAAAAATACGAGGCAGAGCCCCGGGGCTAAGAGAAGCCTCAGGAGGGGGGCCATTCAGCCCCCCTCCTTTGTAAATATATATATTTTTTAATTATATAGTGGCCATGCCCCGGGGGATAGGGTCCCCGGGGCCGAAAATGTCCTCGGGAGGGGGGCCGCGCGGCCCCCTTCCGTTTTATTAAAATTAACAAATTAGGGGTCAGGCCCTGGGGGATGGGGTCCCCAGGGCCCAAAAAATAGGAAAGGAAGGGGGGGCCACACAGCCCCCCTTCTAAAAAACAATTTTTTTTAAAAAGCCGGCATCGCGCCGGAGGCCCCGCCCCCTCCCAGCAACACTATGCAAACGCGCCCTGTGGCGCGTTTTAAGTTGGGGAATTAATTCCCCTACAATCCTGAGTGTCCCTGGGGGCCAACTAGGCCACCAGGTACCTCCAGTAAGCGCCACAGGCCTGCGTTGCAGAGAGGTGGTCCATGCCATGCCCCTTTTTACACCTCTCTACAACGCAGCACTGTGGCGCTTACTGGAGGTACCTGGTGGGCTAGTTGGACCCCAGGGACCCTCAAGATTCAAGGGGACTGAATCCCCCAACTTAAAACACGCCACGGGGCGCGTTTGCACAGTGGTGAAGGGAGGGGGTGGGGCCTGAGGTGACATGCGTGCAAACAGGCCCTGTGGCGCGTTTTAAGTTGGGGAATTAATTCCTCTTCAATCCTGAGGGTCCCTGGGGGCCAACAACCCCACCAGGTACCTCCAGTATGCGCCACTGTGCTGCGTTGCAGAGAGGTGGGCCAGGCCACGCCCCTTTTTACACCTCTCTGCAACGCAGCTCTGTGGCGCTTACTGGAGGTACCTGGTGGGCTAGTTGGACCCCAGGGACCCTCAGGATTCAAGGGGACTTAATCCCCAAACTTACAACGCGCCAGGGGACGCGTTTGCAGAGTGGTGGAGAAAGGGGGCATGGCCTTTGTCTACCTCTCACCAATCCCACTGCGTGGGGCTTACTGGAGGTAAAAGGTAGGCTAGTTGGCCCCTAAAGGACCCCCAGCAGTGAAGGGGACTTCAATCCCCATCCAAGAGCGTGCCAGGGAGCGCGTTTGTAGAGTGGTGGGCAAAGTGGGCGTGGCCTGGTACGAGTACTTACCAGTGCTGCTGTGTGGGACTGACTGGAGGTAATAGTTTGGGAAGTTGGCCCCCAAGGATGTCCTTGGGGGCCAATTACCCCTCTTGTTACCTCCAGTAAGTCCCACACAGTGGGATTGCTAAGACGTCTTCGGAGGCCATGGCCCCTTTCTCTACCACTCTGCAAACATGCCTCGTGGCAGACTACGGGATGGGGATGAAGTCCAATTTAGTCCTGAGGGAGTTTGGGGGCCAAGAATCCCTCCTGGTACCTCCTGTAAGTCCTACGCAGTGGAATTCCTGAGCATTGGTTGGACGCCCAGCACCCTTTCTCCACCACTCTGCAAACGCGACTACTAGTTAAAGTAGCATATTTCTGCACCTCTGACTTAGAGGTAGTTTTAATCCCCTGCCCTATTATGTACTAGGGCCTTACAGAGGAGGTCATGCTAATCACAGGGGTACCCCCAACGCATAGTGTTCCCTAGTGTATGTAGGTGTTTTCACTGTATTCTAAGTGTCTTTTAGCATAGCACTGGCTCTAGGCCTGGTTAGTCAGAGTCAGTTACCACCAGTACCCGTCTGAAAAAGTTGTGGGCACAGGATGATTTTGCAACAAGGTCTCTTTCTGCTCCTCTGTTGTTTCTTTCTGCTCATGTTTTGCTTCTTCCTGCACTTTTCTTCGTCTTTGTGGACCTCTGTTGCTTCTTTCTGCATTTCTTTTGTTTCTTTCTGTGCGTTTTTTCTTCTTTCTTCACATGTCCTACCTCTAGGCATAGTTAGAAACTAGCATTTAAAAAACCTTTGAAATTCACTTAAAAAACCATAGGTTTCAGGCACGTTATAGTTAGAAATTAACATTTAAAAAACCTTTGAAATTCACTGAAAAAACCATAGGTTTCAGGCATGTTATAGTTAGAAATTAGCATTTAAAAAAACCTTAGAAATTCACTGAAAAAACCATAGGTTTTAGGGAAAGTTATAGTTAGTTGGACATTTCACTCGTACAAAACCAGAGAAATTCCCCCGTTATAGTTAGTTCACCTAACTAGAACTTGCGCCCCCGCAATGCACTGCTGATGACGTCACATATTACATCACTCATGACATGGTCAGTGACATCACTGATGACATCACTGATGACATCATCCAGTGACTGTGTGTTTCTGTAAAGTTTAAATATGTTTAATATATATAGGGAAAGGCGTATTGAAGAATGAGTGGGTGTATAAGTGTCTGAATGGATGATTTAGTAGGTGCGTGACTGACTCTATAAGTGAGTGATTAAACGTATCTTACTGAATGCATGGGTTAGTGACTAAACTGTGCGAATGTCTGTATCTGTCTGTTGGTGTGTAAGCGGCTGCATGGGTTTGTGAATAGCTACATGAGTGTCTATATGGGTTATTGATTGGTTGTCTGAGTATCTGTATGGGTGCCTGAGTGTTTGTGTGGGTGGGGTGTGTGTGACTCTGTGCATAGATGTGTGCGTGGGTGATTCACTGGGTGCATGGTTTCAAGAGTGCATCTGTGATGGACTGTATGGGTGGGTGAGTGTGTGTATGGGTGTGTTAGTGAGTGAATGTATATCTCAGTGGTACATGTGTGAGTAACTACATATGTGAAAGGCAGTATATACGTGTGTTGGAGTATATAAATGGCTATAAGTGAGAGTGTGTGATTGTGAGAGTGGCTGTATGGATGAGTGTGTGCTTGTATCAGTGATTGTATAAGAGCGCAAGAATGTGCTAGTATTTGTATGAGTAAGTGAGCTGGTGTGTGTATGACTGTATAGGTGAGTAAATGGCAGTGTGATTAATTATTTGCATGACTGACTAGGTGTGTGAGTACCTCTATGGATGAGTGGTGGTGTGTGAGTGTCTATATAGGTGTATGAGTGCATATGATAGTCCTGTACTGAGTGACCATAAGTATGAGTGACTGTACGGATGAGTGAGTGGATGTGTGTGTAAACCTAAGAATCAGTGAGTGGGTATGTAGTTATTGGTGTTGGAGTGTCTATGATTTTGAGAATGGCAGTCTGTAATTTAGAGTGGGTGTATCAAAGGTTATATTAGGGTGTGAGAAGATGCATCAAATTATCACAGGGATGATGTCATCAGTGATGTCATCAGTGATGTCATTTGAGATGTCATCAGTGATGTCATCAGTGATGTCACTGACCATGTCATGAGTGATGTAATATGTGACGTCATCAGCAGTGCATTGCGGGGGCGCGAGTTCTAGTTAGGTGAACTAACTATAACGGGGGAATTTCTCTGGTTTTGTATGAGTGAAATGTCCAACTAACTATAACTTTCCTTAAAACCTATGGTTTTTTCTGTGAATTTCTAAGGTTTTTTAAATGCTAATTTCTAACTATAACATGCCTGAAACCTATGGTTTTTTCAGTGAATATATAGTTATATATATATAGTTATATATATATATATATATAGCAGTGGTTCCCACACTTTTTCAACCCGCGGCTCCCTTGACCCATTGGCCATTGCCCGTGGCTCCCCACTGTTACTTTTGTTGGAGGGTGGGGTGGATGTAAGCCCGGCCTCTGGAGTACTTGCATTTTTCTCCCTGAAAATAATTGGCATGAAGCTGATGAAGGTATTATAATCATATACGCAGGGTTTTTCGTATTCCTAAGGCGGCGCCTCTATTAAAATATTCCTAGTTACACTTCTTTGCCCATGCCTTTTTTTGGAGTACCCTCTCAAACTTTTTTATCCCACTTACAGTGCTAGATAGCACCCCTATGCATGCAGGCCCCATTGCCAAAGTGTTTCTGCGCTTGAAGAATTTTTGCATGCACTTCCATTTCTACCCAGGTCATACGTGCCAGCACACCTGTCTCAGCAGGGTGACTCACAATTTTTTAAACCACATACAGTTTTATTTTTGCTTTCTTCTCCCCAAAATTGCCTCCAAATCAATGCAAGTAAAATAAATTCCTCTGATATATATATTTTTTTAAACGTCCTTCTTTCTTCCTTCCAAATGTTGGCATTATGCCGTATATGGTGTTTTACTTCCTTGTGCTCAAGGAGAGAGCAGGCCTGTCTGGAAATGTGTGTGTACTGAAAGAAATGTGTACTGGAAGTACCTATGATGCAAGTACAAATGGCAATACTTAATAATACTTAGTGTGTTTAACAGACAGGACAACTGTACTTGTCTGATAACTTGCATTGGTGTAAAATGCATTTGGAAAAAAATGAAACTATTAACGAGTCTAACAAAATAATTCAGGCATCTTCCACTTACTTTGGGAGTGTTGGAACGTGGGGATCCAGTGAAATATGGAGGTCATCTCCCTCGACATGCCATCAATTAAGCACTACGTTTACAGCTTTAGGCATGTCACTTACAAATCATCGACATCATGCATTTAAGTCTAATTAGTTTAACTGAAGCCAACAGGCCCTTCAACATTAAATGCATTAAAGTGCTTGGTGCACGGCTCCCCAGGCTAGGTTTGTCGGCTCCCCAGGGAGCCACGGCACACAGTTTGGGAACCACTGATATATAGTGTTATATATATGTATTCCAATTAAAAGATTTGTGCTGTGCAAAACAAGGAATCCAGCTATCAATAGACAAACAGTACATGAGAGAACATGACAATAATTGGAGAACTATGAGGTTCTATGGCATTGCAATCATAATGTAGAGTGTAAGAAGTGGTGACAGAACACTTTTTTGTGTCAGCTAGAATCGAAATATATCAGGTTAAAAAACAAGACACCCTATGGTTTAAACAATGATGAGGAGTTATACATACATCTTTAACTAATATAATTAGGATTGCCCATTGTTTCAAGGAAAAAATACTGTTTAAATACTGACTCAGAAAGAACTGTGCAGTTATTATTGGGAACAATAAAACTGAAATAAGAGCAATCCTTGTAAATAAATATTAACCACTGAGGCTTTAAGTTTGTATTTGAGCACTGCACAATCACAGTAGCTTTGAATTTGCTGTACCAAACAGGCTACTCTATTAGAGATTATGATGTCTATGTTTAGATTATGATGTCTATGTGATCAGCTGGAATGTGGACCAGTAGAGAGGGATGCTGGCTCATCATTGACCAGAGCTATTGAAGCTGTCAGGTGATTTTATCCTATGTTGAGTCTGGTGCGTATAGGGTGATTTGTCTGTGTGGAGCTTTCTGATTTCTAGAGTCTTTACTTTTTATGAAACAATATCTGGGTTTGATCTGGCATTTAGTAGAGAGGCAGTGAATTTGGTGAAATATGGGCAGGATGGGGACCCAGCACCTGTGGACAATTGACTGCAATGGGTGAAAACGATGTAGGGCTAAGGGTTTTTGTCTACTTCAGGTGAGAGTTTCTTAGGTCCTGGAACAGTAAGATGGAGTTGCTAAGTATGAAGAATACAAGCATTTAGTTGGCATTTTCAATAATTGGAAGATGAGAGGTGTTAGTTTGCAAAGTAAGTGCAGAGTGCATGGTGGTCCTCTTGACATGGGGAGAATAGGAGCCCTCCCACAACTACTATGGGTTTTATTATTCCTGGGGAAATGTAGTAAAGTGGATAATCACTGAAAACTGCTTTGGGGTGGGTGCCTGGGCCAATTAGTATGAATATGAATTTTGGTGTCATTCAGACAAAAACAAGTGGTCAATGCTGACTTCTGCATGCAATTGTAATTCAATTACATTTGCAGTGACGAGCCAGTACTCACCAATTCACATAGGATACTTGTATATAATGCCAAGTTCTCCATATGCTCAAGGGGAAAGGAGTATATCAGCTGTACGTAGTTATCAAGCACACAGACCAGAAAGCATAGATATAACAGATTCCCTTCTTTTATGAGGACAAAATAAAGAGTCTTCAAACCACTTGATATGCAGCTCTGCCCTCTCTGTATTAAATAACTAAGAAGTGTACTATAATTGAGAAATTGTAGTTCTATAAAGATTCCAAGTCCAGACTCCAAGTTTTTTAGCTGCATTTTTTAAACCGTTGGACACCTTTGGTTGCAAGAATTAGTTTTGTGAGATTTGAATAATGGAAATGTTATTTGTAATTCTATAGTGTCTAGATAATGTGATCAATATATAAGTCAATGATCCTAATAAGTATTTAAAAAGCATCTATACAACTGGTAACATATATCTATTCTTCTACTTATGCAAAAAATAATTCTTCAGAAAATGTTCATATTCTTGTCTTTCAAAGAAGAGGTCTCAGAAATCTCAATGGCATCAGACTATTATAGATAAATAAAACCTGCATGATGTCTTCGACACAGAAAGTATAGCAATTACATAGCCTTTCCTTCCTGTGAGACGAGGAACCAAATTTCTGAGCATGAGGCAATCCAACTATTTTCAAATTCATATAAAAGCCTCTAAAGTAATCTCAGGAGATAGGGTAGCGCATAGGTATAAACTCATTATAACTAGTGCTGTAAAGTGACTAATCTTGAATCTTTTCACAGTAGAAAAATCTTGCTCAAACCTTATTTGCCATACAGTTTTTTTCAACCATTTTGAATAGGCACTATTCACCCTCTGTTCCATTATCATTTTTGTTATGCCCAATTTCTCAATAGTGTAAAATATTACAGAGTTTAATGAGTATGTGGACAATAAGCCTTGCTCCAATTCTAAAAAGAGGAATATTATATGGTGGAGCTACTTGAAGCTAATACCATAGGATTACTAATTATGTGGAGCTTCTGATCAATAGCCTTGCCATCACAATTCCAAACATACAGCCTCCATAGAGAAGTTGGACGTACAAATGACAAACCTTTCCTCAATTTTTCCTCTTTCCTTCCTGTTAGAACTGGGGGTCTCTAGTTGGCAGAGGTAGGTACCTTTGACCAAATAGGGACCCTTGCTTCTAGTCAGGGTAAGGGGGATACACTACTAAAATAACCCCTGCTCACCCCCTTGGTAGCTTGGCACGAGCAGGCAGGCTTATCTCAGAGGCAGTGTGTAAAGCATTTGTGAACACATACAGTAATATAGTGACAACACTACAGATGGACACCACACAAGTTGTAGTATAAAAATAAGTATTTTTATATAGACTTAACACAAGACCACAAACGACAAAAATCCACAATACTGTACTTCAAAAATGGTAGAAATAGCTTAGTTCTCTTTAGATGTAAAATGCGACACTTTGAGTTCAATGTACCTTTGGATGCGTAACGCTATACAACGAAAGTGTTGCAGGGAAGGTGATGCGTCGGTTCCTTACACGCAAGAACGGTGATGCGTCGGGTCCCTACTGATGCATAGGGGATGCGTCGGTTCTTCTCGGCGTGGGGAGGTGATGCGTCGGTTTCTTACTGCGCTTCCTTCTTCAGCGATGCGATGACAGCGGCTGAGGCGGCGACACGCTTCTCCGATGATGCGGCGGCATCTGATGCGACTTCGATCCTCTTCTTCGGCGATGCGAGGCGCTTTTGCGTTGCGAAGCGACAGCGGCGACACCCTTCTTCAGCGATGCGACGACAGCGGCTGCGGCGGCATCACGCTTCTTCTGCGTGAGTCGCGCTTCCAGCTCCTTGCGACACGCAGTCCCTCAGAAGGCCCAACACAACAGCAGGCACTTTGAAAGAACTCTTGGGGAGCTGGTGGGTGAAGTCTGTTGTCCCTGAGACTTCAGCAGGAGGCAAGCTCTATCTCAAGCCCTTGGAGATCCTTCACAAGTTGAATTAAAGTAGCACAAAAGTCCTTTCTCCTTTCTTTGGCAGTCAGGCAACCACTGCAGGCCAATCCCTCACGCTTAGGGATAGTCTCCTCCTCAGTTTCTCTGGTTCCTCTCCTCAGCAAAGGTTCTTCTTGTTTCCCAAAAGTGATCTAAAGTTCTGGGGTTTGGGTCCCCTCTTTATACTCATTTTCCCTTTGTTCTCTGAAGGCAGAGAGGCC
This sequence comes from Calotriton arnoldi, assembly GCA_963921515.1. Classification (NCBI taxonomy): domain Eukaryota; kingdom Metazoa; phylum Chordata; class Amphibia; order Caudata; family Salamandridae; genus Calotriton; species Calotriton arnoldi. The sequence goes on along the minus strand of CAWUFW010012805.1, from coordinate 279,424 downwards.
TTTGCCTAGTCCAAACCAGTTCTGGTCAGTCCTGGAGCACTTTGTTGACAAGACTCCTTCTTTCCTTTCACAGTGTAGGCCAGGGACATCAGACGCACCACAGGAGGTGGAGCCAGCATTGTGGAGGGAAGGCACATCCCTATTCAGGTCCCAGGTGCAACTCCTCCCACCACTCTACATGGAGATCTCTCTATTCAGCCCTGTGCTGACTCACCCTGCCTCCTGGAATCCCCCAGCCCCTGTCACTCAAACTCCAGACAAGGAATACACAACCTAGCAGAGGCAGGCTTGGATAGTTAGGCAAGAAAATACCTACTTTCTAAAAGTGGTATTTTCAAACACAGAATGTTAAAACCAACTTCACTAAAAGATGTATTTTATCATTCTGAGTTCAGGCATACTAAATTCGTTTTTCTACCATGTTCCCTGGGTCAGTTAGGATTATAAGATGTTATAATCAAACTGCCCATTCTGGCCTATGGGGAACAGGTAGCCTTGCAATAGTGAAAAACGAAAATGGCTGTAATTCACTATTAGGACATGCCACACACACCAGGGCATGTCCTACCTTACACATACAATGCACCCTGCCCTAGGGCCTACCTTAGGGGTCACTAACATGCAGGAAAGGGAAGGTTTGGGGACTGGTAAGTGGGTGCACTTACCAAGTCGACATGGCAGTACCAGACTGCCCACAGGCTCTGCAATGGCAGGCCTGAGACACACTTTACAAGCTGCTCCTGTGGGTGGCACAACCAGTGCTGCAAGCCCACCAGCAGCATTTGAGTCACAAGCCCTGGGCACAACCAGTGCACTGTACTAGGGTCTGACAGTGAATCAAATAGGCCAAACATGGAGTCACTAATCCATACATCCAGTTTACCATAGGGAGCACTTGCAATGTGGCACTGAATAGCAGTGGAACAGTGCCCAAAGCATCTATAACCAGCAAAAACACATGAGGCAACAGCAAAAAATGGAAGCGAGACCCACGCTAACAGTGCCAGGTCTAACACTTCCCATATGATAAGGGCAGATATTTGTGGCAGTCCATACCGTATAATAATAGAGATGGAATTTTGGCTGTATTGGCCTTTGTTAATTATTCAGTGTTGTGGTTTGGCTCTATGCCATTTAAGAGAAAAAACTAAATGGAGAATGTCATTTTCCTCTAAAATAATGAGAACATTCAACAAAACATCACAAGAAATGGGGGAATTGCAAAAGAGAATAGGTAAGAAAAAAGAGGACAGTAGTAATGGAAAGAGAAGGGAGACATGTTAATAGGCTACAAGTAGGGGTAAAGGTAACAGTGTAGCAGGGATTCTGCTCAGAAACAGAACTATGCTTGGGACCATAGAACATCATTATGTAGGGGACTGAGAGGGGGAACATGGCGGCCGGAAGCTAACGGTCGCGGTCGAGCTCCCCTGGCGTGCATTGTCCGGTCTCCCCGGGTAGCACGGCGAGCACAGCGGGCATCATAATATGAGATTCTAGTTAAATAATTAGTGCTCGATTTCCCCCCCCCCCCCCGTTGTCTTGGTTTTATATTTTTCTTTTTAGCGTGAAACATAAAGAAACATAAAGAAGTACTTACGCTCTTCTTTCTCTTTTTGGGTGGCGTGTTCTCCCTGCCGGATGGTGTCTGGGGATCAAGGCGTGGCGTCTCTGGAGCCCTTGTTGTTGCGGTTCATCGGCGCGAGAGTGGAGGCGGCGGACTCCCGGCTTGCAATTCCGGGTCTTCCACGGTGGAGTCAGCACTTTCGGGCATGCTTCGGGGAGTTTTGGTGAGCTGACGCGAGGGAGCGTTCTGGAGAGAGAGCGTGTGGTGGGAGTTTGCTCGCTCTTCCCCTTCCAGCGTGGTGTCGGTTCGGGCGAAGGTGAAGGTGGAGGTAAGGCTTTGGAAATCTCCTTTAAGGATTTACCGGATTTACCAGATGTCTGGACTGCCTCTAGGGGATATAGTAAGGCTAATGTGGTACGGAAGCCTGTAGAAGGGACAGTCAGCGCTGGTACTATTAGCTTAAGCGAATCCAAGGATGAAGGTGTTTTTTTGAACTTTTCCACGAGGACTCACCTCGCCCCTAAGTTCTCACAGCAAGGTTCCTGTAGCACAGAGTTGTGCAGAAGGGGTGGTTGAGACTGTTTTTTCACGGGTGGGCTCCCGGTATTGCATGGAGAACGGTGGGAATAGTGCCTCCCGTAGTGCCCCCCGTAGAGTCCCCTCCAGTACCACTACCACTACGAATCAAACTGCTAAGCCAGCTATCTGTCGCTACACCTTGCGAAATAGGGCCCCTAATCTTGTTTTAGACCCTGTTGAATCCATTTCTGTTTCTCCTCCGGTCATAGAAATTAGGGCCACTGCGAGGCAGGGCAAAGTGAGAGCTACCATGGAGAGTACCCCCCCCCACTGTGTGGTAGGGGGAAAGGGAAAGTTAAGAAAGTTTTGTCCTCTAAACTTAGAATAACTCCATCTCTGAAGACATACTACAAGGTGTTATCAACTACACCGGATAAGGGGCAGAACAAAAAAACCACTATGGCTTTCACTGGTATTCAGGTGGGCCCCCCTCTACCTAAGGTGGATTCTCAGCCCTCTGTTGTGTCTTCCCTTGGGGGGACGAGTGGAGTAGACACATCGATGGGACAACAGGTGGCTATCCATTCCTCTGTGGAGGTTTCGAATAGATTTTCGGTTTTGGATGGCCAGGAAACTGTTTCAGGTATCTTACCAGTAGCGGAGAAGGGGGCTGCTCCCGAACCATCATCGGCCACCTTGTTAGCCAGACCACTTGACTCAACCATAGGCCTACCCCCCAACACAGCGTCGTCCGGATTACTAGCTGATATTTTATTAAGTCTAAAGGAAGACATCGGGAGAAGGTTTTCAATTTCAGAGTCTAACCAAGCTGCAATACAGGCCTCATGTGAGGTTTTGGCACAAAAAATTGAAGAGGTTTCCCAGAGAACGGATGCTCTCGAGTCTGAGATTCCTAAAATCAAGGAAGCTTTACATTCTTCCTCAGTTGAGATGGATAAGTTAGTCCACCAAAATAGGGATTTGAAAGATGACATAGAGCGTCTTGAAAACCACTCAAGAAAAAACAATCTGAAAATATTAAATGTCCCGGAAGATTTGGAGGGGGGAGATATTAAAACTTTTTTGATTTCGCTCCTAAAGGCAACAATTCTTAAAGACTGGACTTGGTCTCAGATATTCAGCGAGTACATCGAGATCCATATAGGAGGAACTTAGAAAAACAAAAGCCAAGGAAAATTTTAGTAAACTTCCTCACATATTCCGTAAAGGAGAAAATCTTATCGTTGGCTTTGAAAGCGGGTCAGGTCAAGAGTGACTCCTTTTCTAGTTCATTTTCCTTCTCTATCAGATCGGATGTTTCCCATATTACAGCAACAAAACAGTGGGAGTTAGGCAAAAGAATGGCAATTTTAAATTCCTTGGGGGCCAAGACACAATTGAGGTTTCCCGCATCCCTCCGGATTATGTGGAATAATCACATGCATAATCTCCGTCAAATTGTGGAAGTAGATGCCTTAATAGATAAAATAAGGAATGGGAGTGGGTATAAGTGGAATGGGGTGAGAGTATTCATCTGATTTTTCTTTCTGTTTAGTTCATATCGCTGTGCTTTCTCGGTGAGACTGGTTTAGTATTAGATCGAATTGTTTTGGAATTATCACGTCCAGGGGTCCTCGCCATAGGGCTATGCCCAGAGGAGAAGGGGGGGTTCCCCAGGGTAGTGAGGGATTATTGGGGTCACTAGGGGGGGAGGGGAAGTGGGGGGTTGGGGGAGCACGGGTGGGGTTGCAGCGGGAAAAAATATAAAAAATATCCTCAATCTCAACTACGTCTTAAGTTCTAAGCCATTTTCAGACCGTCTGAGTAAAGCCCTGTCTGTAGTTAGATGTTGTAAGTCCTAATGAGTTCAAAAATTAAATTTATCTTGTGGAATATCAATGGGCTTAGATGTCTACGCAGACAAAGATTAGTCATGAAATTCCTCGAACAATCATCTGCACAGGTTTGTCTCCTACAAGAGACACACCTGAGCTATCTGGAATGTAGGGCTTTGTTTGGTAAATATCAATGGGTTGAGTATTTTTGTTCATCTGAACAGACAGTCCATAATAAGGGGGTGGCGATCTTAATTAGGTCAGGTGCTAGAGGCATCATTAAATCGGTTCTGTCAGATCAATCTGGAAGATGGATAATAGCTCAGCTGGAAATTGGGGGGATTGAGTTGACCGTAGCTTCATTCTATGGCCCTAATGTTGATGATCCAGCCTATATTTATAAAATACAGGCCAAATTGATAGGAATCACAACTCCAATGATAATTGGTGGTGATTTTAACGTTCTTCTTAATCCTCTACGGGATAGATCCAATCATAGTTACTATGTAGGTGCCCCTCGTATCCTCCGGGCAATGATCGATATGATTCATGATCTTGGGCTCGTTGACGTATGGAGGGCAAAAAAGGGTGCAATATCAGGTTTCACCTTCTTTAGTAAGAAATGTGGTCATTCTTCTAGAATTGACTATATCCTCACTGATAGGCTGGGTCTAGAGAATTTGTTAGATATCTCTATTCTTCCAAGTATTCTTTCGGACCATGCCCCCATTTCTTTTTATATTCAGGAAAAAAGCAAAGTCTAAATCCTAGATGGACATTTAAAAGGGCAATGTTGTCTAACACCGAAATAATCAGTGCTCTTAAAGCCTCCACAATGGAATATTTTGCAGTCAATATAGGTTCGACATCTTTAGATTTTGTTTGGGACGCATTTAAAGCGCATCTGCGTGGACAGTCTCATAGCCTGATATGTTCTAAGAACAGGGAAGAGGCTTTAGAATTCCAGAATCTGGAAAGGGAGATTTCTAGGTTGGAAGGAGAAAGAACGAGTTGTTCTCAGACAAATCTGACGCAAATACTTAAGGATCTCGAATGTTTGCGTCAGGAATATAGGGGGAGGTTGGATCAAAAGGTAAAGGCTCAGTGGTCAGCCTGTAATATGCAAAACTATGAGTATGGTGAAAAGGCGGGTGCCCTTTTGGCTTGGAAGGCGAGGGGGGATCGTGCTAAAAATAATATAAGTTAATTGGTTATAGATGAGAGTGGGGCAACCTCTTGTAAACAGGAGGATATGCAAAAGTGCCTCCTCGCCCTGTTCTCTGATTTATATAAAGAAGAGATAACACCTAGCCCCGGGAGTATTCAAAACTGGCTTCAAAATAAGGCATTACCGGTACTATCAGAGGACAGCCGAATTGCTCTGGACGCTCCCATTTCTGAAAGCGAGATAAAACTTTATATAAACAAGATTAAGAGCAACAAGGCTACGGGGACTGATGCTCTCCTGGGGAGATTTATAAAGTCCTTCAGGACGAGCTAGCTCCTAGACTGTGTGAATTATTCAATTACGTCTACAGTTTGGAAGGTAGAGTCCCTAGCTCCTGGAAGGGAGCTACGATTGTGCTTATTTTGAAGCCAGGGAAAGATCCCCTTAAAGCCGATTCATATAGACCAATCTCCCTGCTTAATGCTGATTATAAGATCTTTATGAGTATTTTAGCGGGGAGATTGGTCAAGTTAGCTCCGCAATTGATTAATGTGGATCAAAAGGGCTTTATCCCAGGGAGGTTTATTCAGGAGCAAACGCTGCAATTGATAGGCAGTATAGATCTAGCGGTGGCGCGGTCGGAGCCCTTGGCAGTGGCAGCATATGACGCAGCTAAGGCATTCAACCGGGTCTGTTGGGTTTTTCTTTGGGAAACCCTTAAGATAATGGGATTTGGTTTAACCTTTATACAGACCCTGATCAGATGCTATGAGGGTGCCTCCGCAGTTATCCTGCTAAATGGTTTGCTAACATCAAGCTTTAATATAACAAGGGGAACAAGGCAGGGCTGTCCCATCTCGCCCTTATTGTTTGATATCTACATCGAGCCTCTCGCTCAAGCCCTAAGATTGGATGATTTAATCACTCCTTTTCAAGTCCATCATTATAGCAGTAAGTTAGCTCTAAATGCGGACGACTTGCAGATATACACCAACAACCCAGTTGAGGTATTTCCAAGGGTGGAAGCCCTTGTGGAGGAATTTGGCCTGTATTCAGGGTATCTTGTTAATCCTTCTAAGACGGAGATAATGTGCTGGAACATCAACAACTGGGTCGGAAAGATGAGCAAGGAATTTAGATACCTAGGGATAATCATAGTTAAAGACCTGGATGATATACCTCAGACTAACTTGAAGAAGGTATCTAAAGAAATTGACCACCTTTTTGCAAGATGGCAGAATTTACCTTTGACTATCTATGGCCGGGTCAATCTTGTAAAGATGGTTGTTCTGCCAAAATTAACATATTTGTTTAGCACTATCCCCTTGATTTCCCCAGTAAAGCTATGAGTAGAATCCAAGGCAGAATAGGAAGCTTTATCTGGTCTAATAAGAGTGCTAGGCTATCCTGGAAGAAGTTAAGACGCAAGCTACTGAAGGGAGGTTTAGCTCTCCCGGATTTGCTTTGGTATTCTTTTGCTTTTCAGTTTAAAAATATACGGTCATTGCTTACTACTACCCCCGAAACTAATTGGGGGAAGATTCTGAGCGAGATGGCCACGTTAGAAGGGGGAGGACTGGGCTTCCTATATAAGTTTGGGGCTCCAAGGTTTTTTAAAAAGGTTCGTCTAAAAGTTTTAAGAACAGCTCTTAAAGTTTGGTACGGGGTTAGAAGGAAATTGGGGATTGGCTATTATTCTGATTTTGCTCCCATATGGGATTCTCCTGGGCTACCTATATGGTTGGAAGATAGCCTTGCGTTGCCTATTAAAAAGGCTGGCATTGTGATCTGGTCCGATCTCATTTCATCAGACGGAGTTCACCCATGGGAGGTTTTAAGATCAAAAATAGGAAGCTCCTTTTCAAAATTTAAATATTTACAACTGTCCTCCTGGTATACAGCCGAGAAAGAATATACAGGTGGAAATTGGGAAATTGAGCTTCGTCTGTCTGTCTGCAAGCCCACCAGCAGCATTTGAGTCACAAGCCCTGGGCACAACCAGTGCACTGTACTAGGGTCTGACAGTGAATCAAATAGGCCAAACATGGAGTCACTAATCCATACATCCAGTTTACCATAGGGAGCACTTGCAATGTGGCACTGAATAGCAGTGGCACAGTGCCCAAAGCATCTATAACCAGCAAAAACACATGAGGCAACAGCAAAAAATGGAAGGGAGACCCACACTAACAGTGCCAGGTCTAACACTTCCCATATGATAAGGGCAGATATTTGTGGCAGTCCATACCGTATAATAATAGAGATGGAATTTTGGCTGTATTGACCTTTGTTAATTATTCAATGTTGTGGTTTGGCTCTATGCCATTTAAGAGAAAAAAACAAAATGGAGAATGTCATTTTCCTCTAAAATAATGAGAACATTCAACAAAACATCACAAGAAATGGGGGAATTGCAAAAGAGAATAGGTAAGAAAAAAGAGGACAGTAGTAATGGAAAGAGAAGGGAGACATGTTAATAGGCTACAAGTAGGGGTAAAGGTAACAGTGTAGCAGGGATTCTGCTCAGAAACAGAACTATGCTTGGGACCATAGAACATCATTATGTAGGGGACTGAGTCACCATACCACCTCAGTCTCTATGAGCCCGAGACCGATTAGCTATAGTGCCTCACTTGCCCTCCTATCCTTTCCAGAAAGACATTTGGCACCCCAGACAACAACACTCTCGACCCTCTCAGAGATCGAGGTAACAGGACACACCCTTTTGCTCTCTCACTTGTGCTTGTCCACAATAAGATATTTAAAAAGAGACACGAAGGAAGTTTACAATGTTTATTTAAACTATTGTGCTTTAAGTGCAGTAATTGCGCCACAATTATTAAACAGATACATGTCAATAAAATAACTATCACGGTTAATAAACCATATACAAAAAGAGCCCTGTCATGTTATCTGACAGATCTGACTAAATCCTCCCCCACCACTAAAGCTAAGCGGTTATAGATTATAGATCTCTGGGTTCTGTGGCGGACCCTGTACCCTAGCATACATAGATGGATGTTCTATATCTCGACTGACGCATCGCTCTTGTCTCAGGATCTTCACTCAGTGAGTCTGTTGTTTTCCAAAACCCCTGTCCCTAGTTATATGACAGGAAAAGAATAAAATGCAAAAACGTGCTGGTTTTGTGTGAAAGTACAACATGGCACAAAGCAAGCGTGATATTTATAACATGTGCAAAACCAAAATGGCCTACAACGTGCCTGATTAGGCTAACATAGGAAAAATGACAATGGGCCATGTGAGAAACACACAACAATAGGGTCTATGCAGGGGAGAGAGGCAGAAGGGTATTGAATGGGTTGGAAGTAAAGAAATGCCTCTTTTGGCATGATGACCCCCTAACAATTGGACTGGTGCTGTGGCTTTTTCAACTCTGAAAGTGCCAAACAGGTCTCAGTGCCAGTGCTCTGACTCTTAAAAAGTATATGTCAAATTGGTCTACCCACAATTGGCATAAGTAACTCACTTATAAGTCCCTACTATATCATACCAGGGGTACCAAGGGCCTGTGCAGCCTCTTGAGGACTGTAGCTCTCCTTGTGCCTTGAAAACAAGGAGAGGGGCTCTACAAATCCAAAGGGACAGAGCTCCTATGTAACTTGAAAGTTAAAACCAGAATTTTCCCTCTGGAACTCCTTTTGCACACTTGGTCATTTACTCCTCACTCATGCCAATCACCATCTGATGCATCAATGTTCCCCCAAGATTAAACTAAGAGACTCTAATAAGAGTATATAAGCACTATTGTGCGTATTTAATAGATCAGAAACTCAAATAGATAAAAATGTATAATACAAATACAAATCATCACAACACTAATGTAAACAGCACCCAGCAGGGGAAGAAATTCCCTGTCTTTTTCGTTCTTGCTGTCTCTTTTCAAAGTTAACATAAATTTGCTGCGTCGACGAAAAATATATAAAATAAATATACTATATATTTATTTTATATATTTTTTTCATGATAGGTTTTTATCTTTATCAATGTGTAACTTGGATAAGGGAAGATAATGGTTAGTACTGAGGAAGGTGGTTACATTCAGACAACTTCACCGAAGCGCGTCGACGCAGCAAATTTATGTTAAATTTGAAAAGAGACAGCAAGAATGAAAAAGACAGGGAATTTCTTCCCCTGCTGGGTGCTGTTTACATTAGTGTTCAAATTAACAGTTGCAAGACAAATTATATTGTCTGGTAGTTTCCTGTCCAGTGGGGTGGTTTATTTTGCAATTGATGTGTATAGGAGAATCTAGGTTTTTAATGGTTTTTAAGAATTTGTGTGTATTTGTATACATGATTGGTTTTGTTGATATTCAAAATGTCTAATTATTTGCGATGTCTAATTATTTGTGATGTTTAATTATTTGTGATGATTTGTATTATACATTTTTACCTATTTGAGTTTCTGATCTTTTAAATACGCACAATAGTGCTTATATACTCTTATTAGAGTCTCTTAGTTTAATCTTGGGGGAACATTGATGCATCAGATGGTGATTGGCATGAGTGAGGAGTAAATGACCAAGTGTGCAAAAGGAGTTCCAGAGGGAAAATTCTGGTTTTAACTTTTAGCTCTCCTTGTGCCACCATGAGTGTGGCAAAGAAAGACTCTTAGTGCACCATTGCAGGCTGGCAGAGCAGTTTAAAACTGCCAACTCAACTTTGCTGTTTAAACCAATAACAAAGCCCAAACCTTCCCTTTTTATATTTAAAAGTCATCCCTAAGGCAGGCCTACTGAGCCCTAGCTGCAGGGTGTATTATACTAAAAAGATGGACATGTGTTTAGTAACTTTACATGTCCTGACAGTAAAAAACCTGCATAGTCATTTTTTACTGTGGAAGGGCTCGTAGCCTCATTTGTGAGTATAGAGTTATACGCTGACAGCTCAGCAGTGCTAACTTCCAAATGGGACTACTAAAAATGATACTTTAGGGTATCAAACAACTAGTTGCATTAAACCTGACTTGTTGCTCAAGTCAAATTTAATGTAACTTTTGTACAATTGACAACTTTAGAACTTTTGCCAGTTTGTTGGCCAAAGTTTCCAGTGGCCGTTCACAGTTGCACACAAGCTTCTGTTCTCAAGACAGACAGCTACTCTCCTGGGGAGAGGTGAGAATGACTCTCAAGATGCCAAACAATGGACCTGCCACGAGTACAGGTGTGACCTTCTCCTGGCAAGATGGCCAGAGTGGGTGTGAGCTCAAAAGGCGAGCATCAAAGGGGAAGCCGCCTATGAAGCTCAAATGGTAGTCACACATGGAAGGACATGCTCATTCGTTTATGCAGACCGGCTGCATCTCAAGCAAAGAGAGAGAAGCCATTGTCCACCTGGTTTTTCAAGGGGAATGTAGCCCCCAAGCAACCATTCATCTGGTTTAGGCTAGGGAGCTCGACACACCAAGAGAAGGGTACTCATGTCAAGAGAGGGCAGAATAGTGTATCTGAGCTAGCCAGATGCCAAACTTGAAAGGAAGTCATCACTAGGTGACAGGAGAACTAGTAGCTCATTGGCTAATAGTCGCCACATCAACGAGGACTCATAATGGGCATAAAAGGGGAAACATCCTTCACCTCGCAGTCTCAACAATGACCAGTCTTTACAATGCAGTCACTACCCCGACTGCAACATCACCATGCATTACTTTAATCCACAAGTCGTTACAACGACGTGCTGTACAGGGTGCGTTGTTGGACTGGTGTTGGATTTTTAAGTTCAATACCTTCCCTACTTTTGCGTAGACTGGAGTTGGAATAGTAATTTATACTATTCTAAAGTGCAGTGCCCCCTAAAGCAAGTCGTTGTAACGTGTTGCGTGGTAAAGTAACGATTGGTAAGTTTGCAGCCGGGGTAGTGACTGCGTTGTAAAGGCATGCGGGATTCCTTCATACAACTGCATAAAAGTGGCATTCCCAGACCCAGAACTTGGATCATATCTTAACTGGAGAGAAGACTGAAGAGTGGTAGCGGGACATAACTGCTATCTGAACTATATTAAAACCTCTTCTGGGGTCTGCATGGACTTGCGTGCTCAAATGGCCCAGGTGGAGCATGACTTACACCCACTAGAACGTCGGGTAGTGTAAGAGGGTGACAGGGCAGGGAGGCTTTTTGAAGGACTTGTGCAGGCGGCACATCAATGGTCTGTGATAACCGCCATTTGTCACCCTGAGGACATTGTGTACACAGGCAAGCAGATATTAACACAGTGCTCACTGACTATAATCGGATGCTATACAGTCTCACAGATGAGGTGAGTGAAGACATACTAGATCAATTCTTAAATGACACTCGCATTAGAAGACTGACCCTGGAGGGTAGACTTGAAATGGAGGATCCCATTATGGAACGAGGAATAGCCCTAACAGTCGAAGAACTAGCAGCTAGAAAGACACTGGGGAATGATGGGCTCCTGCTGAATTTTTCAAATGCTTCTGGGCAGATTTCATCAAACAGTTGGCGCTGATGTACAAAGCTGCCACTAATTGTCATAATCCTTAAGTGCAGGGTGAGTCCTTAAACAGGAGTTCATACCTTTCACTATCTATTTTTAAGCTAGACTACAAAGTCTTGATAAAGAGAACAGCAAACCTCAATTAATCACACCTGCTATCCCGGGTCCAACCTGACCAATGCAGCTTTGTTTCGGACAGGAACATATCCTTGAACATCAGGCACCTGTTCCATGTTCTGGATGGATTGCCGGCAGGGCACCCATGAGTTGTAGCAGTCTCTGTATACATGGAGAAAGCATTTCTTAGTCTCTCCTGGCCATACTTATTCACAGTGTTGTGACACATGAAATTCTGCTGTGAAGTTATGTTTTGGATTAAGGTGCTCTATACAGAGGCATGGGTCTGATCTGGGCAAGAATAATCAGAGCTGAGGCACATATACATGGGTTTCAGGCAGGGGTGCCCGCTGTCTTTCACTATTGCTCTTTGCTCTTGTGATAGAACCGCTAGCATGTGAGATTGGAAAACGGACTGTGCAATGCGGCTTCAAGCACACATTCCATTTCATCGCAAGCTGAACACTGCTTACCTTAACCACGCATATGGCTGAACCCTGCATAAGCGTGGTTAAGGCAGTCGGCGTTCTAGCTGCTGGCTGGCATGGAGAGGAATCGGAAAGGAGGACCTGCGCGAAGGACAGAGTTGGGCTGGGGTGTAGGTTTTAAGGAAGGGGGCTGATTTTAGGGCTCAGGGCAGGGGGCTGGGTTCAGGGTAGGTTTTATGGTAGGGGGCAGAGTTCTAGGGCAGGGGGGCGAAGTAGCAGTTTCCACGGCAGAGGGGGGCATTTATTTAGGGCTCAGGGCAAGGGGGAGGTTTGGGGTACGTTTTAAATAGGGGGCAGAGCTTTAGGGCTCAGGGCAGGGGGAAAGGGACAGTTTTCAGGGCAAGAGGGCATTTTGTAGAGCAGGGGGAGTCAGGGTAGTTTAAGGATTAAGGGGTGGGGTCGTATTTAGGGCTAGGGGGTCGGGTTATAGGGCATGGCCAGGATTTTAGGACTGGAGGGAAAGGGGTGTGAACTTTACCACACATCCCTTTACCAAACATGCCTTTATCACGAAATTACATGGTAAAGGCACCCATGATAAAGGCATGTGTGGTAAAGGAATCCGTTGTTGAGACGAATTCGTGGTTCGGGCTGCATGGTAGAGGCACGCATGGTTCCACCATGCGTGCCTCTAACATACAGCCTGTGAGATTTGCCCACAGGGTGCCAAGCATGGGTTGCAGATAGCAGGTCATAATCATTCAATTTCATTATATGCACATGATATTTTGATATATTTGAATTATGTCACTTCCGGACTGGTGCCAATCATGAGTATATTGGACTCCTTCAGCTCAGTCTCAGACCTATGCGTCATTATGAATAAGTCCTGCATCTTTCCGCTGTGGGATTTATGTGCAGCCTCCCCGATGGGGACCGAATAAATTGCAATTTGGCTTGCCTTACAAACATTTAAGTTTTTGGGTGTTCACAAATAGAGGGACGTAGATGATGTCTGCGAGGGCAACCTCAGTAGGGTGGTGGCATCCCTCCGCCACTGCTCAGCTTTCTGGCAGATGCTCCTTCTTTCTCCAATGGGTTGCATAGCCTGTTGAAAAATGGTGGCTCATCCGTGCCTGCTGTATGTGTTCATTAATGTCCCTTTGCTAATACGCAGACAAGTGTTTCGTGAACTCAACAGCTGGCTTTCTGACCTGATCTGGGTGACGGGCAGGTATTAAGTGGCCTTGGATAAGCTATTTCTTTACTTTAATGCCGGAGGCTTGGGAGTACTGGTCTAAGAGGCATACTATTTAGCGGCACAATTACAGTGGCTCATTACTTGGATAGCCCAGTGGCACAGCCCGAAATGAAGTACCTCTGGCCTTTGGAGACTCACTCAGCTATTTTCCGGGACTGTCTAGGGGCATTTCCTCTGGGCACCCAGATCCTACTCCTGCTTTCAGTAGTTCAACACTGCTGGTCCCAAGGGGGGTGTGGCTTGTGGCGATGGGCTGAGCTGCCATCTGGGACCACCCTTTTTGGAAATTGCTCCCCTGTGAGGCCAAGCAAGATGGCAACACCCGCAGTGGCCAAGTGAAGAGCTGGTCTGACTGCGGTGCTCCCGCTGGCCCTGATGGTGACCATCGAAGCACAGCCAGCTGCGCTGCGGTAGCGAGACGAGAGAAGGAGTGGGTTCAGCCCGAGGCAGATTGCGCAGAGTAGCAGAGGCCTACAGGCGTCCATGGCGCATGCGCTCAGTGGACAGTGGGGAGTGGGGAGAAGCTGTAGGTTTCGGTGTCGCCCACCTGGATCCCCTGGGAGTGTCTTGACCTGGAGGACCACTTCATGGAGTACCTGATATAACCAGGTGAACAGGCTGTTGCACCGGTCTCTATTGAGAAACACCTAGGGTAGGATGTTCTCCCTGCCCTCTGAAGGCCGAGACTGAAACCCTAGTGGGCGTGCTTGGGGGACCTGGACTGCATCCTGGGGATTCACTTACTTTGGGGCAGTTTCCTTGCCTGCCCCAGGACAATTGTACGGGGGGATATTAGAGGATCACTGAAGACGTTGACGCTCTGAGGGGCTGCTTTATGGGACTGCCTGGGGACAGTGGACCCCATTGTGCTTTGTTTGAGATATTGGGGGCTGATGGACTGTTGAGCCGGACGTTTGTGTCAGGCAAAGCGGCCTACTGATCAGTAGTTATGGGCAGACACTCTAGATGGAAAGGTGCGGAGGGAGGTTCTCAGTACCCCTCTCGCCCCCACAGCGATATGGAGGAATTTAAAGGGGGGGGACTGCACTTCACTCCTGTTTTGCAAAGTGTACAGAGTTGTAACTCCAGCTAAAATAGGATCCAAAAAAAGGCAAACTGAGCAGAAAAGGTGGATTTGATGGAGCCATAATATGGAAATTGAGTGGGATGATGATAGTAATAAAGTTCTATTCAAAGGATATGGGAAGGAAGGGTAGGAGTGGTTGTAAGTGCCTTTTTGAGAAACAGGTCAACTCCTCCCCCTTTATGATTGCTCATTGAAACCGGTATGAAGACCTACAGGATTGCAGACGTCCTTGGATTGATCGAAGTCTAGGCGATGGCAATGAAGTGTGATGTGAAGAGACCAGGATATTGCGGCATAGATTTGCACATTTAGCGGCACAAAAATTAAAATTTATCGGCACAAAAATTGAAAGTTAGCCGCATTATTGCGTCACTTTATTTTACTCGTAATCATTCCTTTTCAGTCTTAAATCAATGGAAACTATTGTTGCAGTATTCCACTTTCAAATAGGCATGTTTAAAGTGTCTGAGAGTATTTGTTTGCTATGCTAAGTCCCCGAGTCCTGTAAGGGCTGGCAGCAACATTTTTCTCATGTTGCTGGCAGCCAAGCAGAGAACCTGTGGGACTCTGACTTACACAGGAGCGATATGGCCCAAGGGGAATAAAGATCCCAGGGCTAATCATAACTCTCTACTTTCAAATTGGCGTGCCCGCGAGAGTCTAAGACACTCTTGCAACCCTAATGCACCCCTGCTGGGTCCCGAAACAAGAAGAGAGGGGATACGTTGGTGCCCAACGCTGCGCCTGCTTCCTGTCTACTCTCGCCCCAGAACAGGGTGCAGGCACCCCTACCCTGACCAGTGGCATCAACCCTTTCACTCTCCCGACACTGACCCTGCTTACAAACCTACACCATGGTTTGCTGTAACTCGATCCTCTCCCGGCTGCTCATGCACTTAAAACTACACAGTAAACAACAAGTTGCACACATGATTATACTGACTGACCCCCCCTCGCCCCCACTTACCACCGCCCCCTCCTCCAGGGCACAAGTCCTAAAAAAAAAGAAGCTCCTCCCCATCTCACTCAGCAGAGCAGCCCCGCCCCCACCCCGCCTTGAAATGTTGCCGCGCCCGCAACAAGAAAAAATAAAATGATACAAGGCAGACCCTCCAGTGTCAGACGAGAACCATACAGCTCGGCTAAGGCTAGTGTCTCCCCACTGCTCTTTGAGCAGGAAAAATAAAATGATAATAACGTAGTTATTATCATTTTATTTTTTCCAGGTTCGGGGCTGGGTTTGGGCGGTGCTGGTGGCACAGGTGGAGGAGTGGTTTGCACACTCCAAGTGCCCTTGACTGCTTGGCCGGCCGTCTTGGCCTGGTGTAGGAAGCTGGCTCTGTATATACTATACCAAAATGAGGTATAGTGTGCACAGAGTCCAGTGGAACCCCAAGGGCAGGCAGAGGTAAAAGTAGATAGCACCTTACTCTCTATTTGTGGTAGTGTGGGTGAGCAGTAAGGCTGTATCAGAGAGTAGTGTTAAGCATTTGTTGTACACACTCAATCAGCAAATGATGTCACAGACAATGACTGAACTAAGACAAATTTTGTTTGTATAAAATTATTGTTAAGTTATTTTATTTCTAGAACCAAGCTAAGCCTGGCACAGGTAAGTGAAATAAATGCTTTGCAAAATATTATGCAGTATTTACAAGTGAATGCAAGTTCAAATGCAGTTGTTTGAAATACAGGTAAGTCAAGGTATTGAAATTACTGTACAGATTACTTTTTCATTACTTTTTTAGATTACTTTTTAAGTTACTTTTTCTACTCAGTGTGATATGCCTAGATATCACACTGGGACAGTTCCTAGAGAAAAGGTAAGTAAAATCAGTTTTGCACAATTGTAATTTTTCAGGTTTCCATACAAATCAACTCCTCACTTGGAACATTTTTCAGAGAAAAACAGTCAATAGGTTCCTATGGAGAGAAATGAAGTTAACGGTTACCAGGTAAGTACTCGGTCTTTGAGGTTGAGTTTCTGGGGTAAGAACAAGGATTCCCTGAGGATCAAGGATGTACTCTTGTTACACCCTCAGCGGCATTAGGGCGGCTGGGTGCAGAGTGCTGGAGGCCCAATGTTATCCAATGGGGGGTAGTGGGCCTCCGGTTGGTGGCTGCTTACGAGCAGGCCACTGGGTTGTGGGAGCAAAGCTCCTGGGGTTAGGCTCAGGGCAAAGGGGGATCCGGTTTAGCACACAAAGTGCACCCGCAGCGGCACAGGGGAGGCTGGGTGCAGGGTGCTGTTTTGGCATCGGGTGCCTTGTTGTTTTTAATGGGGATTTTCGGTTTTGGTTTTTAGCTGCAGGCTCGGTCCAGGAAGACTTCCAGGAGGAACCAACAGCTGGGCAGGTAAGTTGGAGGGCTCGGGGACGTAGGTGCACCTCAGGTTCTTTTCTCCAGGTCGCGGGGCGGCTGGATGCAGTGGTGTCTTTTGAGGTCGGATTTCACCTTACCGGGCCACTTGCGGTTGGGGGGTCTTCGTGCAGAGGCTGCAGGCGACGTCGGGGAGTCCTGGATGGGTCAACACATGGTGGGCTCGACTCTGGACTGCTGGGGGATCTCGCTGGGACCAGTGGGCCACTCGAACTCGGGCAGTAGGCGACAGGTGCAGTGGTGGTTCCAGGGGTCAGGTTTCTTTGTCCTCAGCAGGCTCAGAGTCTGTTTTGGGAGTTTCTTTTGAACAGAGCTGCTGTTCACAGGAGATCCGGTCTTTGTTGAAAGCAGTCAGTCCTCCCAGGGTTCTGGAGGTCGCTGGCTGCAGGACAAGGTGACGTTTGGTGCAGGATCTCTGGAAACTGCAGACATGCCGGTAGGGCTGGGGCCAAGTCAGTTGTTCTCTGCAGTCTCCTCTGCTGGGCGTCTTCTTTCTTCCTTCTTCTTCGTAGGTTGCGGGAATCTGTCTTCTTGGTTCAGGGCTGCCCCTAAATACTGTATTTAGGGGGCATTTTTCGGTGTCTCGAGGTTAGTAGCCAATGGGCTACTGACCTTAGGGTGACTACACCCTTGGTGTGCTCACCCCACGTGGGGGAGTGGGCACAATTCCTAATCCTGATTGGGGAGTGCCTGCCATCTGCAAGATGGAGGGCACTGAAGAGTGGGCTTCACCTTGCCTCCCCCACCTGAGGGGTGGGATTGGCAGTGGTGGGCACACCTTCTGGGCTAGGTCATTTTTCCCACCTGTCTTCCTGCAGAAAAGGAGGGGAGACAGGAAGGAGGCCTGCTCCTGATAGTGATCCAGCGCAATATTATCCAACAACATTCATACACCATATACTCATTTGGGCCCATACATTCATACTACACTAATACTTACGCTGGGTGTCAGATGTACTCTTTTATCAAAAATCCCTGCTACCAATTACCTTCTGATTGAAGAGTAATAACTTACCAATGGATCCTTTGCTAATTAGGAAGTTTAAAATGAGTGACATTCACTATAATACATAATCCTGAAATAACCACTGAGTCAGGAAGTTTTAAAATGTTTATCTAAAGTTTTAGCAGAGTAAAATACAGAAACACGATACTTTATTGTAATACCCAAGAAAAAGCATAGAAATGATTTTGCTAATAAATGACGGTGTTTAAAGAAAGGGAGAGAATAGAGACAGCAGCGCAACTAAAGGTTGCAGTATAGTTACCTAAATGCGAGAACCAAGCCCCTTGGCCAAGGAGTTGGAAAAGATAGGACCCAGGAAGGATGAAGAGCAAAGACCTCTTCCAGGATCAGGACAGGACCGGTAACCTCTCTACAACGACGCCGGCGCCGTTCCCCTCTCTGATACTCGACTTCTCCTCGATTCTCCCGTCTAATGGACTCCGCCGTCCCCTTCTCAGGACCTCTTCCGGACAGGGATTCAGTCAGCAACCGATCAGCTTGGCAGTCTGGAGCTAAGAGCGCTCTGGCAGTATGGACGCCTGTTCTTCGTGAACGCATGCTCTGACTAATTAACTAATGCTATATTCTATTATACCCTTCTACGCCCATGTACCTCCCCTTAATGTTGCTAAAATATGGGACCACTACTTCTGATTGGACAGGGACAGGGGGTGGATTCTCGCACCATGTCAATTTTGGCCTAAATTGTGAAGCCTATTGTTTTTAGCTTCCCGCCCCTTCAAATTAATACATTCACTTTATTTCCCACCCGTCTCACGACAAATGTTATACATTTTACAGGAGAAAAGCAACAATTTGTCCGCCGGAAACATTGAGTACATCATCTTCGGCCAATAGGTCGTGGCCTTGGGAGACATCCAAGTTGACTTCACTTGGCAGGCAGACAGGACACATGCGCAGAACCATCTGTCTCTTGAGTTTCAAGACACCAACCCAGGCCCAAGTTTACGAATTACTAAAAGTGCAAGAAGGAAATATTAAAATCACAAATAAAAAGTTTCGCTGTATACCCACTTTCCCTACTCTATTCCCATTTAATCATAATACTATCCTGCATTAGTAGCGTTAAGAAAACGACACTTTAATAATGACATGAGAGCAAGCTTAAGCATGTGAAAACATTTAGCTGCCATTTTAGTGCACACTGCGCAGAAGCAGAAGTTTCCCACCAAGCAAAGAAAGACGTCACACCATGTGTTCAGGTTGCGACATGCACATTGAGGTTTCCCGCGCTTTAGCGGCCATCTTGGTTTATAGACAAGTGTTATTCATTAGTAAAACACATAGGCAAGCGTCTTTCCCTTTTGTGTTTGTGAATGCAAAGATTAGTATTGACAGTACAAGTTAAATAAATTAATACTATGAGGAGGATTGCATACAAGCAAGTTTCAATTTTGAAACCTTGCTCCATCAATCCCTCTCTGATGGCGTTTCTGAGCCATCAAAAAATACTACCCTCAATCAGATGCCAACTTCTAGCAAATCGTTTCATTCTCATTTTTACTTTTTCTATTCTTACAGTCTCCTTTTAATTTCTTGTATAAATCACTTCTCCATTCTTCTAGTTCGATTTCATCTAGTTTTCTCTTCTTTCCTTTTTCTGTCACTTTATATGTTCCATTCTTTCTACAGCATTTGCACCATATTGTTATTGCCAAAATTATTATTGCTATCCCTGCTAATGGTACTAATATTTGACCTATAAGTCCTTTTCCTACATTAGCAAACCAGGTTCCAATTGACGAGATACTATTTGTCAATCTTTCCCACACACTATCAACTTCCAGTGGTTTAAGTTCCTTCTCAAGTTTAGTTATATTCTGAATATACGTTCCAATTTCTGCACTCTTATCAGGAATATAAGTGCAACAATGTTTCGTCCTCAATAATTTACAAACTCCTCCCTCTTTTGCCAATAGAATGTCAAGAGCAAGTCGATTTTGCATCACCATAGATCTAATTGCAACCATTTCAGCATTAATCATTAGAAAACCTCCAGCAGTATCCGTTGATAAACGATCAACCACTGTAGAAAATTTACATATTTTCCTTGAGTTCAGAATTATTCCCACTGAAGGTATCAATGCACCAAATATATCACCTACAATTTCTGAAAAACTAGCTCTTTTACTACGTATTAATTCATTATAGTTTTCATTGCTTCCAGTGTTTCTTTTTACGTGGTATATTTTTGGAAAAACTATTCCAAAATAACAACTTCCATACCACCGTGCAGGAAGCCTAAAGTAAGCCTTATTCCCGCATACATAGTAAATTCCAGGAAAAACTGAATCAGTTCCTCCTTTGAGTCCCCAACCTCCAAGAATTAAAAAATTGAGTTCACATTCACTGGTACCAATGAAAACATTGTTATAATCAGTCTTTAACCTATGAAGACAAATTTTCCCTTTCTTCTCGAAATCCAGAGCCATTGCAGCTTGAGCTTTACCAGGTGTATAACTCCCTTCTTTCTCTGCCCAAGGTGGCAACTGAGCCTTATGCTCTGAAACTTTCTTTTGAAAATCATGTCTTCTATCTTCTACTAAATTCAAAAATATCTTTTCTTCTTCTAGTAAAGAACATGTTAAATTATGTCTATGTGCATGTGTTATGTCTATCGATTTCATTGTTAAGAAAAACTCTCCCATAAACTGTGCTTCTTGACTGCTAAGCACTGGGTTCATATTCTTGCGAATTGGAACTTCAGAAAATATCACATCTAAGTTTGAATAATAATACTGTAGCCTACCTGTTCTATAAAATAAACTTGTTAATACACTACATGAGATGCCATATGTCAGTGGTAAATGATGGTATGTTAATCCTTCTGCTACTGATTCAGGTAATTTCATACAGACATAACAATTACTAACTTCCATTGTGTCTACATATTGAAACAATAACTTTGTGAAAACATTTAAACTAGTGTCGTTTTCATCTACTTCATGATGAATTTCTGCCTCATTTTCTGCCATTAGTTCTACTCTATTACCCTTCATGTTTGCTGTCCTCCCTTTAGTTTCGTTATTAATCTTCTTATCTATTATCATAAGGTAAGGAACTGCTACAATCAGTACTAGCCATACTATAAGCACCAATACTAGACTACATATGCAAATTGCACAGCATCTCCTACAACAATTTCGTTTTGGTCTCCCAGTAACTCTATCATCAGGCATTTTCCGACAGGAAGGTTGCTCTTCTTATCTCTTCTTCTTTTCTTTAGAGGATTCTTTTGTTTAGTCAGGGTGGTCTTGTTTCTTCTTCGTATGTTAGTTCTGCACTGGTTCCTTCGCCACCACTGTCACTTGACTCTGAGCTTTCAAAATCTTCAAGAATAATATAAGTCCAGTCAGGACCCTTGAATTTGTTATTCACAAGTGTCAGTCTTTTACTTTTTCTTTTTCCTGACTTTTTCTCTTGTTCAGTTTGACTTGTCACTTCTGGTTCTTGTTCTGGATCTTCACTTCTGGTTGTTATGTGGTATTTTACTCTTTTGATGACACTCGGCCAATGATCTCCTTTTCTTGTTTTCTTGGTTGGTACTGTTTCTCTGTTTACGTCTTCAGAAATCTCGTTATTTTCACCACTCAATACTGTTTTGTTTTCTTTGATTACTGCTTCTTTTGTTTCTTCTTTTTCAGGTCTGATTGGTTTCTCTTCTGTAGCTCCACAATGACTTTCAAGATGTTGACCTTGTTCCTTTTTTATTTCTTTATGTTCATTTGTATTAACCCCTTTTTCTTTAGTGAATTCTTCTTGATCTAACTGCTTCTGATCAGGGCTTATTGCACTGTGAACTTCTGCAGCCTGACCTGATTCTTCTAGACCTGTCTGTCCCTCTTCAAAGTTTATTAAATCTTCACTGTTTTTAGTCCAAATTTCTTTCCCTATCTGATTTAGTTCAGGATCTTTTACTGTCTTGTCTTCTTGATCCCGAACTGTTTCTTCTTCACCTATCTGATCTTCTTCAATTTCTTCCAATTTAGTTTGATTTCTCGTTCTGTAGTATACTTCAGGCACTTCTACCACTGGTATCCAATCTTGACTTGTGCTCGGTTGTTCTCCGTCAGCTTCTCTCGAACCTCTAGCTTGAGATTCCTCAGCTGGGCAACCTTCAGCTTCTTCAGTGATTGGCGTTGTCTGTGGATTCTCTTCTTCAGGTTCTGGTACTCTCTTTGTGTGGCTTACATGAATCCAATTAGGAAATCTTGCACACTTCACTGCTGTATTGGTGGTCAATATGACTTGACAAGGTCTGCTCCACCTGGGTGATAGACACGTTTCTCTGGTGTGATTCTTCACTACCACCCAATCACCAGGATTCAGATCATGTTCTAGTTCAAGCTGCCTGGAAACTGCGTCTTCTCCAACCTGATGAGAGACAGAACGCACTAGGTCAGCCAATCCTTTGCAATAATCCAAAATATCATCAGATATATTCACCAGTTTGTTTGTGGGAACATGTGTTTGTCTCATTGCTCTTCCCATCATTATTTCATGGGGGCTCAATCCTGTCGTTCTGTCAGGTATGCTTCTGATTCCCATCAGGACGAGTGGCAATGCGTCTGGCCACTCTAATGATGTTGATGCACACATTTTTCCCAATCTTGACTTTATAGTGCCATTCAATTGTTCAACCACTCCAGAAGCCTCTGGGCGATATGCACAATGCAATTTCTGTTTGATTTGAAATGCTTCACAGATTATCTGGATCACTTCACTATTAAAGTGTTTTCCTCTATCTGATTCCAAAGATACTGGAAAACCAAATCTTGGTATGAGCTCTCGTAGCAATAGTTTTGCGACTGTAATGCTGTCATTTCTTCTAGTAGGGTAAGCCTCCACCCACTTTGAAAATAGGCACACTATGACTAGTACGTATTTCAGCCCTCTACATGGTGGTAACTGTATGAAGTCAAACTGGAGTCTTATAAATGGACCTTCTGCCTTTCCAATCTTTCCAAACCCAATTATCGTTTTCCTACCTGGATTGTGCATTTGGCAAGTTAGACATCTGGCAAAGGCTCTCTGCAACAGCCCTGAATTTGGGATTGTACCAATTTTGTCTGAACAGCCTAATCATTGCATCTCTCCCTATATGTGTGTCTCCATGATGCATTCTAGCCATTTGTGAGAGTAAACAGTCTGGCATGACTGGTCTGCCATCTGCACTGATCCACACTTCATCATCTCCTCTTTGTGAACAACCTACTTTAATCCACAAATTCTTCTCACTTTCCTCAACCTCATCTTGCAATTTCTTTACTTCATTCCAAGTTTCTGGTGGCATATACAGCATAAGTTGGCAGCTGATTCCCATTCTTTCCACCCTCTTATTTACTGACGTTCTGGTTTTGGCACAATGTTAAGCCACCAGGTCTGCATATCTGTTGCCGACTACCACCCAGTCATCTCCTGACTGGTGTGCGGCACACTTCACCACGGCCAATTCTTTTGGTGATTGTATTGCTTCTAGCAATTCCCTTACAAATTGTCCATTTTTAATAGGGGATCCTGAAGAAGTCATGAAATCCCTCTGCATCCACAGTTGGCCAAAATCGTGCACAACCCCGTAACCATATTGACTATCTGTAAATATGGTCACTCTCTGATTCCTTACAATTTTGCAAGCTTTTATCAAAGCAATCAATTCAGCTACTTGTGCAGATTTTACTCCTGGTAAATAGGATGCTTCAACTATTCCAGTTAATTCACATACTGCATAGGCAGCAGTTAGTTTGCCATCTTCATGTCTTTGACATGATCCATCGACAAATAACTCCCTGTCTGGCTTTTTAAGAGGCTGTTCCTCAATGTCTGGGCGTGGTTTTGTACATAATTCTGTAATCTGTACACAATCATGTTCATCTTCTTCGTCATCTTTATTTGTTTCATGATATGGGTCTGGCAATAGATTTGCTGGATTTATTATTGTACACCTTACCATGGTCACATTTTCAGCACCCATTATTATTCTCTCATATTTAGTCAGCCGACTAGGAGTAAGATGCTGAGTTCGGGTTCTTGTCAACAGAATCACAACTGCATGTGGAACATACACTTTTACAGGATGTCCCATCACAATTGACTCGCTTTGTTCAATGCTCAAACAAGTTGCTGCTACTGCTTTTAAGCATCCTGGCAACGCGGCTGCTACTGGATCCAATGTAGCAGAAAAATACGCTATAGGACGTCTGTCTAGTCCATGTCTCTGAGTTAAGACAGAAAGTGCACAATTTTCTCTCTCTTGACAGAATAATGCGAATTCTCTTTTATAATCAGGCATGCCTAAGGCAGGTGCTGAACAAAGTGCGTTTCTCAATTTTACAAAAGCTTCTACACTTTCATCCTCCCACTCAACAGGGTCCTTTGCTTTCTTTTTCGTCATGTTAATTAAGGGCATAGCCAACATGGAAAAATTTGGTATCCATTGTCGACAGTAGCCTACTATTCCTAGGAACATTCGCACTTGTCTTTGGGTTACAGGCATTTGCATTCTCTTTATTAATTCTACTCTTTCAGAGGTTATTCTTCTTTTTCCCCTCTCAATTTGATGTCCCAGATATTTAACTGCTGTCCTGCAAAACTGTAACTTTTCAGGTGAGACTTTATGCCCTTCCTCAGCCAAAAGATTTAATAATGCTATGGAATCAACAACACAGTCTTCTCTGGTGGTCGACGCTACTAATAAGTCGTCGATATATTGAACTAAAACTGAGCTTCCTGGCATCACTAGTTTTTCAAGGCACTTTTTCAGTATCTGGTTGAAAATGGAAGGACTTTCTGTGTACCCCTGAGGAACACGATTCCACACATATACTTTATTCTCAAATTTGAATGAGAAAAGATACTGGCTGTCTGGATGCAATGGTATTGAAAAGAATGCTTGACATAAATCAATTACTGTGAACCATCCTGCATTCCAAGGAATCTGATATAGTATTACTGCAGGATTTGGTACTATAGGACAACATGGTTCTACAATCTTATTTATTTTCCTCAGGTCCTGAACAATCCTATATTTTCCACTAGGTTTCTTTAGTCCCATGATTGGTGAATTGCATGGGCTACTCATTACTTCTTTTAGAATGTTTTGTTTTACCATTCGATTGATTTCTTCAATGACTCCTGCTTTTACTTCTGCACTCATTTTGTATTGTTTAGTATTTGGGAAAATCGCACCTTCTTTTACAGTAATTTGAACTGGATCTATTTTTGCCATAAGTCCTGCTTCTTTTCCGGTGAAATCCCATACTATTTGGTTTACTGTACCTTTTAATTCTTCTGGCAATTCATCTTTTGTTATCAACGAAAACATTTAGTCTATTTCTGTACCTTGTTTTGCAACCATAATTTTATATACATGGTCCTCATCTGGTGTCTGAACTGCCACACCATCTGGCGTGCAGAAAATTGTACAGTTCATTTTGCACAATAAATCTCTACCTAATAAATTCACTGGGCTAGAATCGCACACTACAAATTGGTGCATTTCTCTGAAGTTTCCAATTTTAACTTCCATTGGTTCTGTAAGAGGTGTTCTAATTCTTTGATTAGCTAACCCTACTACTTGGATATCTTCACCAGAGAGAGGAAGGTCTGGGATGTCTGCTGATCTCACAGTAGACCTGGTAGCACCAGTGTCCAAAAGGAAAGTAATATCATTACCTTTCACATTTCCTTCAACATATGGACCAGACTGATCTACCTGTAAGGATGCGCAAAGTATGCACTCCTTCTTCCCCTCTCCTAGGCACCGTCATGAGTCGAATTTACAGTAATTGTACTGCAAAAGAAATTGTGATGTCATATAATCATTCTTACCACTCCCTCCTGGGTATCCAAAGTCTGTACCATGTTTTGCTCTGCTTATATTACCCTGAACAGGTGGAGGTGGTAATTGATTCTGGGGATTTACACCCTGCTGTGAATCATTCTGCATCTGTGGATTTAAGTTTTGATTTGGGCCATTATTATTCCGAATCTTTTTACACTCGTCCTTCCAATGCCCCAATTTTCCGCATCCATGACAAGGAAACTTCTTTTTAGCTTCTTCTCTACTCATTCGTCCTCTAAATTTTCCACCATTTCCCGTATCACCATTCGTTCCAGACTCTTTTCCTGAATTTTCACTCGGATTTTCCAAATTAATTCCCTGTTTCTCAGCCATTTTCACCTGTGCCCACATCACTTTTTCCTGCAATTTCTTGTGTCTATCCTCAATATCGTCTCCACAATATTTTGCATATTTCAGAATTTCATCTATGGGTTTTCCCTGCCAACACAGCATGTGTTGTTTAATCATCTGGCAAATCTCTGGCTTCAGACCATAAACAAACCGATACACAAACTGACTCATGTTTTTGTCTCCAATGTCCTCAAATCCACTATACTGTTTAAAGACCTGGAATAGGCGTTCATAGTAAGAATGTACTGTTTCACTGGCTTCTTGGGTAGTTCGATCTATTTTCACCCAATCTGTTTCTTTCGGGGGTATTTTCCCTTTCAGGTATGTTATCACCTGCTGATACTTTTTCATCACGTCACTTGACAAGGCACCTGTCTTTGGATCTCTGGGATATTCATCACTAGGCCAATCCACTGTGATCTTACAATCTGTCCATAAATCGGCAGGTACCACTATGTCAAACAGACCATCCAAATCCTTCAACAATACCTTTGACACCTTCACAAACCTTTCAACCTGCTTGTACCATTCAATTGGCTTTTCCCTCAGCTTTGGAAAATTATTCGTAAATGATCAAATATCCTGTCTGCTCCATGGGACATGTACATATCCTCCTCCCGCAACTTCTCGCATTGGATACATCTGGTCTGCTTTTCCTGCTTCCTTCATCACATATTCAGATGCTGTTCTACTTGTTCGTGCTTCTTCCTTTTTCTTGGCCCACCTAGATCTCCATTTATCTAGATCTCCCCATTTTTGTAAAACTAACATTAATTCTCTTATTTGCAGTCTTCTTCCAGATGCATTCATATTTTCTAAATCTTTGTCTGAAAATTCTGCTCTATAGGGTTTCTGTAGTACTTTTGATCTCCCTATTTCAATTCCCATCTGTAGTGCTAGATTGGACAATTTTTCATGAAATACCTTCACATTTCTAGTGATACTTCTGCACAGGAACAATAATTCTTCTTCATCATAGGTATTCAAGCGTTCTACTCCTACATTTCCTGCTATTATTTCTTCTAATTCAACTTTTAATTTATGGATATCCAGTACTTTTGGAGGTGTGCACTGTTTAACTGACCCTTGTACCCATCTTTCTAGATCTTCAGGTGTTACTATGGTAGCACTTTTTGTTCCTGATGAAGTTACTAAACTTACATCTTTTGAACCTCCAGGTACATCTCTTCTTGGAGTATTATTTACAGAACCTCGAATAGGTAAATCCATGAGTGATATTGTGGATTCACAGTCACTAAATTGATCCTCAATTATAACTGGAGCTTCAGGTTTGGGGTTACTCACAGGAGTATTCATAGGAGTCGGTACAGGTATCAATGGAGGGCAGTTTCCTTGAGTACCATATAATGGAACTACTGGACCAATTGTTACAGGAATAGTCAATGAATCAGGATGTACTCTTATCTGAGTTATTTTCCGTACTAATTCTGCTCTAGTCTTTTCTAAAGCTTCCTTTTCTTTGTCATGAAGTATTCTAGTCGGGGTGAATTCATGCATTACCTTTGGTACCATTGGAGTTTGTGGTGGTGCACTAGGAGGGCATCCACTTGTCCCTTCCTGATATGGTGGGGGATTTCTTAACATTTCTTCCATAAATTCGTCTTCTGAATCCTCATTTCTTATTAAATGTTTGGTCTTTTCTGTACATTTGCCTCCTGATTTTTCTCCTTCTGTGAATAATGGATACAGTCCCTCTGTAATCATTGCCCTTCTCCATTGTTTCATCTGACCCTCTCTTGACTCACGTAAATATCTGGGGTAAAATCCTGGGTAACTTCTATTACTTCTCAATCAATCAATCAATCATGTCACTTATAAAGCGCACTACATACCCGCGAGGGTCTCAAGGCGCTGGGGGAAGAGGGGGGTGGTGCTGCTACTGATCGAAGAGCCAGGTCTTGAGGAGTCTTCTGAAGGCCAGTAGGTCTTGGGTCTGCCGAAGGTTGGTGGGGAGGGTGTTCCAGGTCTTGGCGGCGAGGTGGGAGAAGGATCTGCCGCCGGCGGTCGTTTTCCGGATGCGGGGGACTGTGGCGAGGGCGAGGCTGGTGGAGCGGAGCTGGCGGGTGGGGGTGTAGAAGCTGAGTCGTCTGTTGAGGTAGGCTGGTCCGGAGTTGTGGAGTGCTTTGTGTGCGTGGGTGAGGAGCTTGAAGGTTATCCTCTTGTTGACAGGGAGCCAGTGCAGGTCTCTCAGGTGGGGTGTGATGTGGCTGCGTCGGGGGATGTCGAGGATAAGACGTGCAGAGGCGTTCTGGATGCGTTGCAGCCGTCTCAGGAGCTTAGCCGTCGTTCCTGCGTAGAGGGCGTTTCCGTAGTCCAGCCTGCTGGTGACGAGGGCCTGGGTGACTGTTTTTCTTGTTTCGGTGGGGATCCACTTGAAGATCCTGCGGAGCATTCGGAGGGTGTTGAAGCAGGATGAGGAAACGGCGTTGACCTGCTTAGTCATGGAGAGGGTGGGGTCGAGGATGACCCCTAGGTTGCGTGCGTGGTCGTTGGGTGTCGGGGCTGTTCCCAGTGATGTTGGCCACCAGGAGTCGTCCCATGCTGAAGGGTTGGAACCAAGGATGAGGACCTCCGTCTTGTCCGAGTTCAGCTTCAGGCGGCTGGTACTCATCCATTCGGCGACGGCCTTCATTCCTTCGTGGAGGTGGGCTTTGGCGGTGTGAGGGTCTTTGGTGAGGGAGAGGATCAGCTGGGTGTCGTCGGCGTAGGAGATGATGTTGAGGTTGTGCTGTCGGGTGACGTGGGCGAGGGTGCCATGTAGATGTTGAACAGCGTTGGGCTGAGGGAGGAGCCTTGGGGTACGCCGCAGATGATCTTGGTGGCTTTGGATCGGAAGGGGGCGAGGCGGACGCTTTGTGTTCTGCCGGAGAGGAAGGATGTGGTCCAGTCCAGGGCCTTCTCTTGGATCCCGGCGTCGTGAAGGCGTGTTTGTAGTGTGTGGTGGCAGACCGTGTCGAAGGCGGCTGATAGGTCCAGGAGGATGAGGGCTGCTGTTTCTCCGTTGTCTAGCAGGGTCCTGATGTCATCGGTGGCGGCGATGAGGGCGGTTTTGGTGCTGTGGTTGCTGCGGAAGCCGGACTGGGAAGGGTCCAGGATGTTGTTCTCCTCGAGGTAGCGGGTCAGTTGTTTGTTGACGATTTTCTCGGTGACCTTCGCGGGGAACGGGAGCAGAGAGATGGGTCGGAAGTTCTTGAGGTCCTTGGGGTCTGCCTTGGGTTTCTTGAGTAAGGTGGTGATCTCGGCGTGCTTCCAGCTTTCCGGGAAGGTTGCTGTCTCGAAGGAGATGTTGATTATTTTCCGGAGATGTGGCGCGATGGCTGTACTGGCTTTGTTGAAGACGTGGTGAGGGCACGGGTCTAGCGGTGAGCCGGAGTGGATGGTGTTCATGATCTCGCTGGTGTCCTCGATGTTGGTCCAGGAGAGCAGGCGGTTGGTGGTTGTGGGGGCAGTGGTCTCGGTGGTTGCCGGGGCGGTCGTGGTGTTGAAGCTGTCATGGATGTCGGCGATTTTGCGGTGGAAGAAGGTGGCCAGTGAGTCGCACAGGTCTCGCGACGGCGGGATGTCGTTGGTGTTGGAGCTGGGGTTGGAGAGTTCCTTCACGATGTTGAAGAGCTCTTTGCTGTTGTGTGCATTGTTGTCTAGGCGGTCTTTGAGTGAGGCCCTTTTGGCGGATCTGATGAGGTGATGGTGACTGCGGGTGGCGCTCTTGTGGGTGGCGTAGCTGTCCGCTGTCCGTTCGTGGAGCCAGATCTTCTCCAGTTTTCGGCATGTTCGTTTGGAGGCCTGGAGGTCTTCGGTGAACCAGGTGGATTTCTTGCTGGTGTGGCTGTTGGGCGGATTCTTGAGCGGGGCGAGGGTGTTGGCGCAGTCGTCGATCCACTGTCTGAGGTTGCGGGCGGCGGTGTCGGGGTCGGAGGGTTCGGCGGGTGGGCTCAGGGCGAGGTTGTGGTTAGCTGGTCTTCGGTGACTCTGCTCCAGCAGCGGCGAGGCATTTGTTCGGTGCGGTGGTGCGTGGTGGGCTTCCTGTAGGTGAAGTGGATGCAGTGGTGGTCAGTCCAGTGGGGTTCGGAGGTGTGGTTGAAGGAGACGTGTGGGCATGCGGAAAAGATGGAGTCTAGCGTGTGGCCGGCGGCGTGGGTGGGTGTAGTCACGAGCTGTCTGAGTCCGAGGGTGGCGAGGTTGTCGATCAGGGTGGTGGAGTTGGTGTCCTTGTTGTTCTCGAGGTGGAAGTTCAGGTCCCCGAGGAGGATGTAGTCCGTGGAGGCGATGGCGTGTGTGCTGACGAAGTCAGCGATAGAATCGCTGAACTGTGGTCGGGGTCCGGGGGTCTGTAGATGAGGGTTCCTCTGAGGGTGGTGTTGGGATCGGTGTGGATCTGGAAGTGCATGTGTTCGGCGGTGCTGAGGGTGTCGTCGGTGTTGGTTGAGACTCTGAGGGTGTTCCTGTGGACGATGGCGATGCCTCCTCCGACTCCGTTGGTGCGGTCCCGGCGGGTGATTTTGTAGCCGTCCGGGATGGCAATGGCGATGTCGGGGGCTGAAGCGGGATTCAGCCAGGTCTCCGTCAGAAATGCGACGTCTGTGGAGGTTGAGTCGAGAAGGTCCCAGAGTTCGATGGCGTGTTTGCGGGCGGAGCGGGTGTTGAGGAGGATGCATCTGAGGTAGTTGGGTTCTTTCCTGGGCGATGGTTTGGCGGGGCGGGTGCTGGCGAAGCTGCAGTTCCGGCAGGTGAAGGGCCCTTGGGTGCGCTTCGGGGTGGCCAGGTAGCAGGCGTGATCTTTTCCGGGGTTGAGTGCGTGGAGGGTGCTGGCGTCGGATCGGCGTCTGTTGATGTGGCGGGCGCGGGGGATGCCCAGACCAGGGGTTCTGGCGCTGGGCGCGGTCCCGGCGCGGACGGGCGCAGATGGGCTTGCCTTAGGCGCGCCTTTGGCGCGCCAGCGGCGCGCCCGCTGCGCACGTCCGCTGTGCGGCTGCCCAGCGGCCGCCATAAATGGGGAGGTGGGAGGGAGGAGCAGGGAATGGGGCAGCGAATGGGCAGTGAGGGGGCGGGGCCGCAGGGGCGCAGCGGCGGGAAACAGGCACAGAAAGGAAAAAAAACTAGCACAATAAGGGCAGCAAGGGGGCACAGAAAGGAAAAAGCGAGCACAATCAGGGCAGCAAGGGGGCACAGAAAGGAAAAAGCAGAGCACAATCAGGGCAGCAAGGGGGCACAGAAAGGAAAAAACGAGCACAATCAGGGCAGCAAGGGGGCACAGAAAGGAAAAACGAGCACAATCAGGGCAGCAAGGGGGCACAGAAAGGAAAAACGAGCACAATCAGGGCAGCAAGGGGGCACAGAAAGGAAAAAAACTAGCACAATCAGGCCAGCAAGGGGGCACAGAAAGGAAAAAACGAGCACAATCACGGCAGCAAGGGGGCACAGAAAGGA
Source organism: Calotriton arnoldi (assembly GCA_963921515.1). Classification (NCBI taxonomy): domain Eukaryota; kingdom Metazoa; phylum Chordata; class Amphibia; order Caudata; family Salamandridae; genus Calotriton; species Calotriton arnoldi. The sequence continues at coordinate 247,917 of CAWUFW010012805.1, read as the reverse complement.
AAAAAACTAGCACAATCAGGGCAGCAAGGGGGCACAGAAAGGAAAAAACGAGCACAATCAGGGCAGCAAGGGGGCACAGAAAGGAAAAACGAGCACAATCAGGGCAGCAAGGGGGCACAGAAAGGAAAAACGAGCACAATCAGGGCAGCAAGGGGCACAGAAAGGAAAAAAAGCTAGCACAATCAGGGCAGCAAGGGGGCACAGAAAGGAAAAAACGAGCACAATCAGGGCAGCAAGGGGGCACAGAAGGAAAAACGAGCACAATCAGGGGCAGCAGCAGGGCACACAGACGGAGCTGTGTGGTGGGGAGCGACCTACCAGTCAAGGTCAGGGGTCGCTCTCTTCACCACGCAGCGGCCGCCATAAATGGGGAGGTGGGAGGGAGGAGCAGGGAATGGGGCAGCGAATGGGCAGTGAGGGGTGGGGCCGCAGGGGCGCAGCGGCGGGAAACAGGCACAGAAAGGAAAAAAAACTAGCACAATCAGGGCAGCAAGGGGGCACAGAAAGGAAAAAACGAGCACAATCAGGGCAGCAAGGGGGCACAGAAAGGAAAAAACGAGCACAATCAGGGCAGCAAGGGGGCACAGAAAGGAAAAAAAACAAGCACAATCAGGGCAGCAAGGGGGCACAGAAAGGAAAAAGCGAGCACAATCAGGGCAGCAAGGGGGCACAGAAAGGAAAAACGAGCACAATCAGGGCAGCAAGGGGGCACAGAAAGGAAAAAAACTAGCACAATCAGGGCAGCAAGGGGGCACAGAAAGGAAAAAACGAGCACAATCAGGGCAGCAAGGGGGCACAGAAAGGAAAAACGAGCACAATCAGGGCAGCAAGGGGGCACAGAAAGGAAAAAAAACGAGCACAATCAGGGCAGCAAGGGGGCACAGAAAGGAAAAAAACGAGCACAATCAGGGCAGCAAGGGGGCACAGAAAGGAAAAAAAACGAGCACAATCAGGGCAGCAAGGGGGCACAGAAAGGAAAAAACGAGCACAATCAGGGCAGCAAGGGGGCACAGAAAGGAAAAAACGAGCACAATCAGGGCAGCAAGGGGGCACAGAAAGGAAAAAAACGAGCACAATCAGGGCAGCAAGGGGGCACAGAAAGGAAAAAACGAGCACAATCAGGGCAGCAAGGGGGCACAGAAAGGAAAAAAAACTAGCACAATCAAGGCAGCAAGGGGGCACAGAAAGGAAAAAACGAGCACAATCAGGGCAGCAAGGGGGCACAGAAAGGAAAAAAATCGAGCACAATCAGGGCAGCAAGGGGGCACAGAAAGGAAAAAACGAGCACAATCAGGGCAGCAAGGGGACACAGAAAGGAAAAAAACTAGCACAATCAGGGCAGCAAGGGGGCACAGAAAGGAAAAAACGAGCACAATCAGGGGAGCAAGGGGGCACAGAAAGGAAAAAGCGAGCACAATCAGGGCAGCAAGGGGGCACAGAAAGGAAAAAAACTAGCACAATCAGGGCAGCAAGGGGGCACAGAAAGGAAAAAACAGAGCACAATCAGGGCAGCAAGGGGGCACAGAAAGGAAAAAAAAAAACTAGCACAATCAGGGCAGCAAGGGGGCACAGAAAGGAAAAAACGAGGCACAATCAGGGCAGCAAGGGGCACAGAAGGAAAAAAACGAGCACAATCAGGGGCAGCAGCAGGGCACACAGACGGAGCTGTGTGGTGGGGGAGCGACCTACCAGTCAAGGTCAGGGGTCGCTCTCTTCACCACGCAGCGGCCGCCATAAATGGGGAGGTGGGAGGGAGGAGCAGGGAATGGGGCAGCGAATGGGCAGTGAGGGGGCGGGGCCGCAGGGCGCAGCGGCGGGAAACAGGCACAGAAAGGAAAAAAACTAGCACAATCAGGGCAGCAAGGGGGCACAGAAAGGAAAAACGAGCACAATCAGGGCAGCAAGGGGGCACAGAAAGGAAAAACGAGCACAATCAGGGCAGCAAGGGGGCACAGAAAGGAAAAAAACAAGCACAATCAGGGCAGCAAGGGGGCACAGAAAGGAAAAACGAGCACAATCAGGGCAGCAAGGGGGCACAGAAAGGAAAAACGAGCACAATCAGGGCAGCAAGGGGCACAGAAAGGAAAAAAACTAGCACAATCAGGGCAGCAAGGGGGCACAGAAAGGAAAAAACAGAGCACAATCAGGGCAGCAAGGGGGCACAGAAAGGAAAAAACGAGCACAATCAGGGCAGCAAGGGGGCACAGAAAGGAAAAAAACGAGCACAATCAGGGCAGCAAGGGGGCACAGAAAGGAAAAAAACGAGCACAATCAGGGCAGCAAGGGGGCACAGAAAGGAAAAAAAACGAGCACAATCAGGGCAGCAAGGGGGCACAGAAAGGAAAAAACGAGCACAATCAGGGCAGCAAGGGGGCACAGAAAGGAAAAAACGAGCACAATCAGGGCAGCAAGGGGGCACAGAAAGGAAAAAAACGAGCACAATCAGGGCAGCAAGGGGGCACAGAAAGGAAAAAACGAGCACAATCAGGGCAGCAAGGGGGCACAGAAAGGAAAAAAAACTAGCACAATCAAGGCAGCAAGGGGGCACAGAAAGGAAAAAACGAGCACAATCAGGGCAGCAAGGGGGCACAGAAAGGAAAAAAATCGAGCACAATCAGGGCAGCAAGGGGGCACAGAAAGGAAAAAGCGAGCACAATCAGGGCAGCAAGGGGACACAGAAAGGAAAAAAAACTAGCACAATCAGGGCAGCAAGGGGGCACAGAAAGGAAAAACAGAGCACAATCAGGGCAGCAAGGGGGCACAGAAAGGAAAAAACGAGCACAATCAGGGCAGCAAGGGGGCACAGAAAGGAAAAAACGAGCACAATCAGGGCAGCAAGGGGGCACAGAAAGGAAAAACGAGCACAATCAGGGCAGCAAGGGGGCACAGAAAGGAAAAAAAAAACTAGCACAATCAGGGCAGCAAGGGGGCACAGAAAGGAAAAACGAGCACAATCAGGGCAGCAAGGGGGCACAGAAGGAAAAAAACGAGCACAATCAGGGGCAGCAGCAGGGCACACAGACGGAGCTGTGTGGTGGGGGAGCGACCTACCAGTCAAGGTCAGGGGTCTTCTAGATCTATCCCGTTCAAATGCCTCGGTTTCCCATTCTTCTAGGGCTTCATACTGGGTTAATCTAGGTCTGGGTGCTAAATCATTCATCCTCAATATCAAGTTTTGAAGAATTCTTCCATTGAAGGTACCATTCTCGGGAAATGCTAATACTCCATCATTTTTAGTGTATTCTATCCAATTCTCCATCCATACACAAGTATGATAACCTCTCTCCATCATCATAAATGATGCTGACGTTTTAGCTGGTGGAATAATAATTCCTTCTCTAGTTTTGATTGGTTTGTCCTTTTTAAATAATTCTTAATCTTTTGTAAGAATGACATTTTTCTCCTTTCTCCGTACATTCTATCTAATCTTCTGTGTACAAAATTATATTCTGCAAAACCTAGGAATTTCCTATCCGGACGAGTACCTGTTAAAGTCGGATCGCATTTTAACATGCAATCCTTTCTCCACTAAGAATTTCGCTTCTAAAATTTTGTCCAATCAAATGGCTGCTACCTTTTATTTCCGAGCCAATCCTTGCGCGGCCTTTTGGTGACGTTTCTCTGTCAACCCCTCCTTTACAATCTGCTCTTTTCTGTTCTCGCTGGTTTAACCAATCCCAGCGCGGCACCTGTGACGTCAGTACTACTCCTGACTACTGACCCCTCCTTTACAAGTGTCTCTCCACACCCACTGTTTCAACCTACCACAGCGCGGCGTTTTGTGACGTCAGCTCCCTCTCCGACAACTGACCCTCCCTTTACAAAATTACGCAAGCTTATTTTCTCTATAAATCTTAATTAAATTTCAGTAACAACATAAGACATTCGCTATCGTGCCAGTTTCCACTAATTTCGAAAAAGATAGTTTCTTCTACACTTTAGTAAAACCCATCCGTTTACTAATACATACACTACGAGTAAAACACTTCCGTCTACTCTTCACACAAGCTCCAGAAGTACCTGTTACTTCTTCAATGTTACCCTTACTAGGTGATATAACATCAAATGTTTATCAGCGTACCCTTTTGCTATTACTCACATGCATAGAGTCCCTAACGAGTACTGAAAGTCCTGCTTAACTTCTCAGTACTATTTCTGCCTGACAGATAACCTCACTGCAGTATGGCTTCCACTTGCCACCCACTATTCTTTTTACCTACCCCGGGGTATTCTGGACAACATATAACAAAAATTCAAAATTAAGCGGATGTTAGTTCATAAAAAATACAGATAAAATTCTCATTACCCAATTAACAAAGAGTAACAACAACCGTCCTCTGCTTACCAGAAAACTGATCCAGCGCAATATTATCCAACAACATTCATACACCATATACTCATTTGGGCCCATACATTCATACTACACTAATACTTACGCTGGGTGTCAGATGTACTCTTTTATCAAAAATCCCTGCTACCAATTACCTTCTGATTGAAGAGTAATAACTTACCAATGGATCCTTTGCTAATTTGGAAGTTTAAAATGAGTGACATTCACTATAATACATAATCCTGAAATAACCACTGAGTCAGGAAGTTTTAAAATGTTTATCTAAAGTTTTAGCAGAGTAAAATACAGAAACACGATACTTGATTGTAATACCCAAGAAAAAGCATAGAAATGATTTTGCTAATAAATGACGGTGTTTAAAGAAAGGGAGAGAATAGAGACAGCAGCGCAACTAAAGGTTGCAGTATAGTTACCTAAATGCGAGAACCAAGCCCCTTGGCCAAGGAGTTGGAAAAGATAGGACCCAGGAAGGATGAAGAGCAAAGACCTCTTCCAGGATCAGGACAGGACCGGTAACCTCTCTACAACGACGCCTGCGCCGTTCCCCTCTCTGATCCTCGACTTCTCCTCGATTCTCCCGTCTAATGGACTCCGCCCCCTTCTCAGGACCTCTTCCGGACAGGGATTCAGTCAGCAACCGATCAGCTTGGCAGTCTGGAGCTAAGAGCGCTCTGGCAGTATGGACGCATGTTCTTCGTGAACGCATGCTCTGACTAATTAACTAATGCTATATTCTATTATACCCTTCTACGCCCATGTACCTCCCCTTAATGTTGCTAAAATATGGGACCACTACTTCTGATTGGACAGGGACAGGGGTGGATTCTCGCACCATGTCAATTTTGGCCTAAATTGTGAAGCCTATTGTTTTTAGCTTCCCGCCCCTTCAAATTAATACATTCACTTTATTTCCCACCCGTCTCACGACAAATGTTATACATTTTACAGGAGAAAAGCAACAATTTGTCCGCCGGAAACATTGAGTACATCATCTTCGGCCAATAGGTCGTGGCCTTGGGAGACATCCAAGTTGACTTCACTTGGGAGGCAGACAGGACACATGCGCAGAACCATCTGTCTCTCGAGTTTCAAGACACCAACCCAGGCCCAAGTTTACGAATTACTAAAAGTTCAAGAAGAAAATATTAAAATCACAAATAAAAAGTTTCGCTGTATACCCACTTTCCCTACTCTATTCCCATTTAATCATAATACTATCCTGCATTAGTAGCGTTAAGAAAACGACACTTTAATAATGACATGAGAGCAAGCTTAAGCATGTGAAAACATTTAGCGGCCATTTTAGTGCACACTGCGCAGAAGCAGAAGTTTCCCACCAAGCAAAGAAAGACGTCACACCATGTGATCAGGTTGCAACATGCGCATTGAGGTTTCCCGCGCTTTAGCGGCCATCTTGGTTTATAGACAAGCGTTATTCATTAGTAAAACACATAGGCAAGCGTCTATCCCTTTTGTGTTTGTGAATGCAAAGATTAGTATTGACAGTACAAGTTTAATAAATTAATACTATGAGGAGGATTGCATACAAGCAAGTTTCAATTTTGAAACCTTGCTCCATCAATAGCATAAGAGGCTGGGGGTCGCATTACAAAGGCTGAAAGGCCTTTGAAGCTCCCCGCTACAGATGGCTCTTCCTGGCCTGGGGAAGGTGTGAACACCTATGCCCAGGAAAGGCTTTGTTTCTGGGCTCAGGGAGCGAAGGCTCCCACCCCAGGGGTCCAGATACATGTCTCGTGGTGGCAGGCTGGTGTGTACCAGTCAGAGAACCCACCAGAGGCTGGTTGTTTTTCAGGGGGCATCTCTAAGATGCCCTCTGAGTGCATTTTTCATTAAATCCCACACTGGCATCAGAGTGGGTTTAATGTGCTGAGAGGTTTGATACCAAACTTCCCAGTTTTCAGTAAAGCCATTATGGTGGTGTGGAGTTCGTAATGACAAACTCTTAGCACCATATACTCTTAGTGGCATTACTGCACTTACAATGTCTAAGAATTGGCTTAGACACTGTAGGGGTACAGGACTCATGCACCTGTACCCTCACCACTGGTACAGTGCACCCAGCTAGAGGGGTGGCTGACCTATGCCAGGGCAGTGGGTTGTAGGCATGACACAAAGGGATGTGTGCCATGTCGACTCTTCACTTTATTCTGCACCAAAACACGCAGCCTGCAATGGCAGTGTGTGTGTGTGTGTGTGTAAAGGTACAGGGCCTCTAAGGGTGGCACAATAAGTGCTGCAGCCCTTAGAGGCCCTTCCTGGCCACAGTACCCTTGGTACCCATGGTACCTTTTACAAGGGACTGACATGTGGCCAGAGAGGTGCCAAATGGGGGTACAAGGTACAGTTTTTGGGTAAAAACACAGGCCCTGGGAACCTGATTGGCAGGGACCCAGGGCACATCAAGTCAAAGTGCATCAGTAGTCTGGCAAAAAAGTGGGTGGTTACTGCAACAGAAACCCAGCTTCCTACACCTGGCCAAACTGTCATGCGCACTTTGCATGTTCCCCAGCAGGCTGCATTACAGAGCCTGGTGGGGAACATGCCCAGGTCCCCAGTCCCCATCTGAGCACTGATCCACAGCACTCAGACCAATCACAACTCTGCATTGCAGCGTTGTAATTGGCTAAGGAGAGCCTGAGTGCTTCCTGATTCTGGGACTCGAGAAGCAGAGGAGAGACGTGGCTGGCGGAATAGGTAAGTGGTATTTTTTTTTTTTTTTGTCCCCCGCCCCTCCACCCTCATTCCCTGCCAGCGCTTCTGAGCTCAAGAACACTGAAATTTTGTGATGCTGCGGTGTTTTGCACATAATTGTGGATTTGCCTCATTTGCCACATAATCCATCCTCGGCGGCTAATTTGCAGATTTTAACAAAAACAAATTGCTTCTAGATCAAACAGCTCAAAAGTTTATTAAAACATGGCTACATATGTTACTGTGAAGTGTAAGGCCCTTTGCAAATGATGACTAGTTACCTTCCAGTGGCTTATTACAGTATGTGGATGATAAACTGGTACCCGAAATAAGGCGAAACGTTTGCAGAGACAGTGTTGACGTGTGAAAATAAAATAATTAAGTGCTGCTAGGACAGATTGTGCCATATTATGCTGCATAATTTGCCTTTTTTATGCATAATTTAGTTTACCCTGCCACATAATTTGGTCCTCCACTGTTGAATAATTCAAATGGCCCTGAGAAAGCTATACTGGGGATGGCACAACCAAGAGAATGCTATTTTGAATCTAAAAGTTGGCAAAGGTAGCCTGTTGCTGGCTTCGAAGGTGGAAAAGTATCTTTGAATGTGGCAATAAAATTCTTTGCACCAGTCCTGGTCTCTGCTTCACTGATGCTGTGTTACACTCATTGATGGCAGTACAGAGGCCACAAGTGCATTCCTTGCCATTGCCTGGGCTGGCCAACAAATCACCTCTGTTGCTGTAGAAATGAAAACCTCCAGCAGTTAAACCACAAAACAGGTGCCTGAACTTTGATCACTGTTTTGTGTGAAATGGATCCCAACTCCAAACTATAGTTCATAGTTCATACTTTATTAATGTTTAGACACCGTCTTTAAAATACACATTCCTTAAAAACAAAAACATTTTATATATAATTACACCGTATAGTACCAATTCATCATACTTCAGCTAAAATCCCCGAACCGCTACTATTACACTATAAGACACTAATCCAAACATTTTTAAAGTAATTTTGCCAGTGTGCAAGCCACATCAAAGAATTCCATCCTTAACAAAAGTGCTAGTGCGTCATTCCAACAATATATATTATATTTTTTAAAAAGAGGTTTTAAAATCAAGCAACGGAGCCTATAAAAATGGCGACAATCAATTAAAACATGAACATTAAAATTATGAGACGGCAGACCGCAGGTGCACGTATTATCTGGATCTAGGAGGGGTTCAAATTTCTCGGCTCTTACATAATGCACATTTAATGCAACCCGGAACTTTAGTAGTAGTAATCATAGCCGGGCATCTGGGAATGCAGATAAGTACGGAAATACATTTATATTTTCCCATGAATCTACCATGTATTTTGCGGAGGGTTTATTCCTTACATATTTCATGTCCGCCAACCTAGATTCTTTTTTACAGGCTGTTTTTAATTCTGCTTTGGAGAGTGAGGCTTCAACTATTTTTAATTCTAATTTTAAAGTTCCTGCAATGTCTTCCAATCTTTTCTTGACCTTCTTTGCCCACTGTAGTTCACTTCTTTCTATTTTAGTGGCACAGCAGGCTGATATCGTCTGAGTATTCGGGACCAAAAGTTTATCCCAGAAACACAGGGTTGATTTATAGGTACATTTCTATATTTATTTAACTGACAGACGCGCACTCATACTTTGATGTCTGTCATATTTTGGCTATTTAAGCTGTCAAATATTACATAACAATACATCCACTGGTAAATACTAGCATTATACCATAAATGTATGCTGACATATGCCATTATTTAAATACATTTCATCCTGTTTTTTGATTTCCCATGCTGTCCATATGCTCAGCTGCTGGCCTATAATTCATCAAAGACAGCATGGAGAGTCATTTGAAAGGAGCACAATTTTCCGTATTTATCCACTTTTAAAAATAAATGCAAACAGAAAATACATTGTTTTCTGTCTGTATTTATCTGTAAAAATCCGTAAAAACGGAAAACAGGGAGCCTTATTTATAGGCTAGGAAGTTCCAGGCTTGCAATTTTGCTTCTAATCTTATTACCTGGGACATTGCACCTTTGGGGAGGGCCAACAGTACTTTCAGACATTTGCTTTCGCACCTCTCCCAACTTCCCTCCATACTAATGGCTAGCAACTCGGCCCCATAGAGGCATTGCGTGGGGACCATTGCGTTATAAGCGGTTAAAAGGGGATACCATGAGGGGACACCATAGGTCTTTTTAAAGCGAACAAGCCCCCCTATCGTGGCTAATGCCCTTGACTCCACCAATTCTTTATGCAGGGTCCAACTCAGCTGACTGGTAAATGTCATGCCCAGGTACTTGTAAGAGGGCACAACCTCTACCCTAGTATTGCCTAACTGCCAATTATACAGTTTACATTGTTTTCCAAACATGATTATCTTTGTTCTTCCCATGTTTATCTTCAGTTTATTAGCCTCGCATTAATGATACAACTTTGTTAACTTCCTCTGCAGGCCTACTTGGGTGACGTCCAGAATTGCCAGATCATCTGCATAGAGTAGGCACGACACATGTCTTTCTCCCATTTTCGGGGAAAATAAATAAGTCGCTGCCAGCTCTCCCAGAAGGCCAGCTAAAAATAGGGAGAACAATGTGGGAGCCAGGACACAGCCCTGCCTTAATCCATTCTCCAAGGGAATTCTCCCAGAAAGGGCCCCGTCTAAGTCGAGTTCTACTTGGGCCCAGTTCCCGGTATGCAGTTCCTGAAGACTTGCTACTAAGCAATTAGGAACTCCCTGACGTATAAATTTCACCCAAAGAATACTACGATCGACCAGATCGAATGCTGAGCAGAAATCAACAAAACAACAGAATAGGTTCCCTGTTGTTTCTTTTGCCTTCTTCCCCAAAGCCCATAAACTGAAGCAGTGATCTATTGTAGAGTGCCCAGCTTTAAAGCCTCCCTGCTCCAAAGGAATAATTCTGTTTCCTTCTATCCAGTTCTTTAAAGCCCTTAATATTACTTTGGAGTACAGCTTTGCACCTACATCAAACAGACTTATCAACCGGTAATTCCCTGGGTTACCTTAGCTCCTTTTTTATGTACAGGTTTAATTATTGCACCCTTCCAACTCAGTGGGAATATCCCTGTCTTAGTTATATAAATAAAAACTTTGGAGAGAAATCCTGCCCACCACAAATGATTTGACTTAATTACAATTGCTGGCAGGTTATCTGGTCCCGCTGCCTTCGTTAAATTTAAGGAAGTTATCAGCTTGTCTATGGATTGAATAGAGAAGGACTCCAAAGCCTCCGCACCCACAGTTGGCCAGCCCTTCTTAACCACTGTCTCACTTGACTTATAAATATTAGTTAAGAAGGGTAACCAATCTGCTTCTTACTCCAAACCATACAAAACAGTTCAAAGGCCCAGCCTCTGTAACAAGACGAACAGACCCATCAGACTGACAGCTATTTCCATATTCATGCACCTTAAACCAGGGCGCCCCTTGTAACCTTCTCGTGGCGCTGTATGATATTTTTGCGTGCATTAAATTCTGGCAGAATTGTGGTCATTCTGATCCACCTTGGGGTTTGTGAAAATAAGAGGGCAGCAATCTGTCCGCCAGGAGTAAAAACATTCCGCTGTTGATTCAAGTGCAGCAGCATTAAAAAGGTTAACTTGAGCTGTCGAATGAGATGTGCACAGCGCGCTTTTGAAGCACAGGTGTTCAGCAAATTCGGTAGGAGTTGCTGCAAAAGGACTCCAAATCAGGCTGATCCCCTAATTGGTAAGGTGATATCTTTCAAGACTACGCTTAAATACTTAAAGAGTTCAAGCATGACCATTCACTAGGTATGCAGTCATAATATCGATGTTTAAATATCGATATGCCATAATATCGATGTTTAAATATCGATGTGACAGAATATCGACCTGCAAGAATATTGTCGACCAGAATATCGACATGCAGGTAAGAAATATCGTTTTTGTTAATATCGAAGTTAGTAATATCGTTAGTCAAAATATCGTTGTTAATAATATCGAAATTTATTTTAGTGTTTTGGATTTTAGTATATGTGTTAAAAGTATAGCTTATTTATTTAATGTATGTTTGAAATTTTTAGAAGTAATTAATTTTATGTTAAGTAATTTTTGCGTATTTTAGTTCCGTAGCGGGTTGTGGGTTTATAGGGAATAGGGTGGGAAGTAATTTAATTATAATATATTTATTAATACATTTTTAGTAATTATTAATTTTTTAAGAAATTAAATATTGCGTTTTAGCTCCGTAGCGGGTTGTGGCTTTATAGGGGAATAGGGTGGGAAATAATTTAATTAAAATTAATTAATTAATCTTATTAATAAATTAATATTTTTGTATTTAATAAATTACATTGTTAATTTTGTTAATTAATGTTATTAATTAGTTATTGATTGGTTATTAGTTATTAATAATTAATTGGTAAAAATGTTAATTGTGTCTTTTTTTAGGAGCGGGTTGTGGGTTTATAGGGGAGTAGGGTGGAAAGTAATTTAATTATAATTAATTAATTAATAATGTAATTAATTAATATTTATGTATTTAATATTTTATATTGTTAATTGGGTTAAATATTTTATTAATTAGTTATTAATTGGATATTTATTATTAATAATTAATTGGTAAATATCTTAATTGTGTTATTTTTTTATGAGAGAGTTGTGTATTTAGAGGGCAGTAGTGTAGGAAGTAATTAACAATTAATATAATTTTTTATTTTTTCATATCATATTTATTTATTGTTATTTTATATTCTTAATAGTATGAATTAATTTAATACTGATTGTTTTTAATTTTATTGTTCATTGTTATTAGTTAATTAATTGATTGTTAAGCAATGATGTTAATTGTGTCATATTTTACAATAGTGGTGGTGTCATTTATAGGGGTATTTGGTGGGAGGTAAATTATTTTTTATTATTTAAGTATTTGTTAATTAATGTTTATTATTTTGCTTGAGTGGGAATAGTAAATTATTCCCCTCCGCTATCCAACACTTTCCCTACTGTTGCGCTCTGTGGAGTGGGAATAGTAAATTATTCCCCTCCGCTATCAAACACTTTCCCTACTGTTGCACTTGCTGGAGTGGGAATAGTAAATTATTCCCCTCCGCTATCCAACACTTTTCCTACTGTTGCAATTGTTGGAGTGGGAATAGTAATTTTATCCACTTCGCTACAATACTTTCCCTACTGTTGCACTCGTTGGAGTTGGAATAGTAAATTATTCCCCTCCGCTATCCAACACTTTCCCTACCGTTGCACTTGCTGGAGTGGGAATAGTAATTTTATCCCCTCCGCTATCCAACACTTTCCCTACTGTTGCATTCGTTGGAGTGGGAATAGTAATTTTAACCCCTACGCTATGCAACACTTTCCCTACTGTTGCAGTCCGTGGAGTGGGAATAGTAAATTATTCCCCTCTGCTATCCAACACTTTCCCTACTGTTGCAGTTGCTGGAGTGGGAATAGTAAATTATTTGCCTCCGCTATCCAACACTTTCCCTACTGTTGCACTTACTGGAGTGGGAATAGTAAATTATTCCCCTCTGCTATCCAACACTTTCCCTACTGTTGCATTCTCAGGAGTGGGAATAGTAAATTATTCCCATCCACTATCCAACACTTTCCCTACTGTTGCACTTGCTGGAGTGGGAATAGTAAAGTATTCCCCTCCGCTATCCAACACTTTCCCTACTGTTGCACTCGCTGGAGTGGGAATAGTAATTTCATCCCCTACGCTATCCAACACTTTCCCTACTGTTGCACTCCATGGAGTGGGAATAGTAAATTATTCCCCTCCGCTATCCAATACTTTCCCTACTGTTGCACTTGCTGGAGTGGGAATAGTAAATTATTCCTCTTTGCTTTCCAACATTTTCCCTACTGTTGCATTTGCTGGAGTGGGAATAGTAAATTTTTCCCCTCCGCTATCAAACACTTTCCCTACTGTTGCACTCCCTGGAGTGGGAATAGTAAATTATTCCCATCCGCGATCCAACACTTTCCCTACTGTTGCACTTGCTGGAGTGGGAATAGTAAATTATTCCCCTCCGCTATCCAACACTTTCCCTACTGTTGCACTCGCTGGAGTGGGACAAGTAATTTTATCTCCTCCGCTATCCAACACTTTCACTACTGTTGCACTCTGTGGAGTGGGAATAGTAAATTATTACCCTCCGCTATCCAACACTTTCCCTACTGTTGCACTTGCTGAAGTGGGAATAGTAAATTATTCCTCCCGCTATCCAACATTTTCCCTACTGTTTCAGTTAATGTAGTGTAAAATGTTGTTTTAAAGATAAATATTTATTTTAATATTTTATTTTATTATATATATAATTTATTTTTATATTTATATTACAGGTTTATGTATATATATATATGTATTTATAATTTTTATTATGTTTCTAACGTTTTATAATTTAATAAAATAATTATTTATTAATATTATTAAGTAAATATATATATAATTTTTTTATATATGTATGTTTAATTTATGTTTATATTATATTTATTATTTAATTTATTTTATATTATTTTTAAGACATTTAAAAAAACTATATTTTGAACAACGATATTTTAAACAACGATATTTTGGTTTCGATATTTTTGTACTTACCTTTGTAGAGATAGGATGTTGATATTCTTGACATCGATATTCTTGACACGATATTCTGGTAGGTCGATATTGTTGTTGTCGATATTATGTCAGTGATCCCATTCACTGCAAATGCCGCCCAGCCGCCGATTTCGCAGGCACTTTTGTAAAAAGCGCGGCCTTTTTACAAAAGTGCCGATTTCGCGATTATTTTGCAAATCGCGAAATCCTGGAGGGTCTGTGTAGTGCACTATAGGATGTCTTCTTGTTGATGGAATGGGCATTCCATAAACAGAACGATAAAGGGAGAAAGTCTAACACGTGGTTCTTGATTACAAGTTTCTGTCTTGTGTTTATTCAGGGGGTAAATGATGTGTGTGGTGAAGAAATGACTTGGTCAACAAAATGGTGGGGAGGGAGGCAGAGTAGTGAGAGCGAAGAGTAGGAGTGGCCTTGGAGCCCTGTTTTTTTGAGGAATCGAAGCATCAGACGGAGAAAGGAACTACTTATTGTTTGAAACACGAACACGATGTTAGGTGGTGCAACAGATGTGGGTTTACTAGGTGGAGATAAAATGATGTGCTGGCAGTACAGTGGTCGCAAGAGAACAGAGCCCATTGTGGTTTGTGGTGGAGGGTTATCTTATTCAGTGTAATAATATAATGGCAGATGTAAGGGCCCCATGTGATTATAAAATGACTTTTGTAAAAACATATAAAATCATAATGAAATGACAAAATTAAATTTGCAGTAAACGTGTAAAAATACCGCATAGACTCCAGAACTAGGGAGGGGTGTTCTTAGACCTAAGCACCTTAACTGACGCACTTCCAGGGCAAGAGCAGGAGTGATAATGCAGGACTTCTTTGAAAGAGCCACTCAAGGGTCCCTGCCTGTCTTCTAAATGGCCGCCACCGGTATTGAGACTGCACCAGAAAGATTAGTAATTTCGATAAGGGATATCAGTTAAGTGGGTTAAAGTCAAATGAGGGTGATGGGGGTGAGGGTGAAGGTCTGTAGACAGTGTTATTCCCAATTACATACCATACTTTGGTCTTATTAAAAAATAACCAATTTTTTAAGGAAAACTTTCCACTTTAGGATTTGCCACAGTGCAATCCTAATGTATTCTATCAACACTGTAATTAGGAATGGATAACATCCCTCGGCAAAACCCTGTAATAGGCAAATTGGAGCACAAAATGGACCCCCTTATTGTTGGTACCGACCCACACTGGTAATGTGGCTTTCCATTAGGTCACCTTTGTGTTCTCCTCAAGATGCTTGTTTTGTTTTCTAATTGAAATCTATTTTGCAATGTAGTGTCGGAGTGTTTTCACTCTGTATATAAAACTGCTTATTATCTCATGGTAAACACTTGTCACTTTGACGGCATCCATGCTGTCTTTTTGATATTTCTTCTCAATCGCCCACGCAGTATTTACCAAATACATCCAAGACATTATGCAATATAATCACAGTGGTATGGTCTCATACTCAATGTCAAAATCATTTCAAATTTTGGAAGGAACACGCTTAGCAGTAAGTTTCAGTTTTAGGGAAGCAAAGTATGTTGTTTTGCTCCAGCCATCTCTTGAATAAATGTTGCAGCCTAGAAGCCAAGTATGCTGGTGGAAACATTTTTGGGAGCCTAAGGGAAGTCCGGGGTTTATGGGCTCAAATTGAAAGCTCGTGTGCCCTGGGGCGTTCCGTAGTTTTTGACCCAAAAATTGACAACCAAAACAAAACACCCATTTCGCACTTAGCCATGAGGGTAGCTAGGCAGAAAGGTCCAGTCAAAGAAATTAACAAGAAATATTTGTATAGCCATTGTTTTGGTTTGAGAAATAAGAACTATCTTGATCATATCATACAGCTACATACTACCTATGAAATGGGGAGGTTAAAATCCACATCAATATCTGGGGAAAGTAAGCACAGACAATGGCAGCTTTAAGCTGATCCTGAATCTTTTACAAGACAGTGTGGTAAATGTAGTGCGATTTACATAATGAGGGAGGCATGCAGAGGTCGAGATAAACTTTTTGGTTTACTCATAATGGTGGAAGCTATGACAAGCATGATTTCGCCAAAGTATGGTTATTTCTATGCTAGGAAGATAGTTACCCCGATATCTGTAAAGATTATTAGGGTCCCCGCGGGTTTTAGGAAGATGGCGACCACAGCAGACGCGATTGCTTGAGCTCCAGCCTGCTGGGGACTCCTGCGATGGTGGAGCAGCTTACCCAGAGAGGGCGGCCAGGTGCATGGTGACTGCCTGAAGCGGCGCGTGGCGTGATGTGAGAGGCAGGGGTGCAGCCGCTGCGGTGGAGTAGGTCCTGCATAGGCGGAACAGGATGGATCGCACTGGTCCCTGACCCCTGTGAGGTGAGGGGGAAGCTGCACCTAGTGGGAGGGCTGCGGTGCCCCAGATTGAAGGGTACCTGCAGCATAGGCCTGGCTCCTCCCCGGCCAGTATAAGCTGTCAGAGGAGCGACAACTGGAGGATTGAGGCTCCCCCTGCAGAACTGATTTGCTGTTGACAGGCTGAGTCCTGTGAGGTTTTTCCCTCCCTATGTGCCGGTGGCACCGTGCATAGGGACCGGTGATCTGCTTCTGACCCCAGAGAGGTGCAGAGGGAGCTGCACCAAGTGAGGGGGCCACGGTATCCCAAAATGAAAGGTACTCGCAGCGGAGGCTGGGGCCCCCCTTCAGCCAGCATGAGCTGTTGGAGGAACGACAATTGGGGGAATCATACTCCCCCCCCTACACAGTCCTGATTTGCTGTAGACAAGCTGGGGCCCCAGGGCGCTGTGGCATGGCAGATTCCCGTGAGGTTTCTGCCCCTCTGTGTGCTAGGTGGCGCTGTGCACAGGGGCCTCCTTGAACTTAAGCACTGCACTGTGAACTGAGGGTGTTGGCTGCAATGTGAGACTCTCCCGGGCGCCGGGTGCTGCATGAATGGTTGGCACGTCCCAAAAGCTCTGTCCCACTGTCTCCTGACATTTGCCACTTCAAGGAGGACATGATGGTGAAGCCGAAAGTTGTCAAAAACTCTCCTCTGCACAATGGGAACTCCACAGATGCTCCCATCATGCTGCTGAGGAGGCGGCCCACTGAGCCATCTCGAGTCCACCCTTGACAAACACTCTGGCCAATTTGATAGCATTTTGCAGGCCGTCCTGGGCACTTGATGCCAAAATAGATGCTGCATCCCCGGATGTGAACCTGTTGCGTGCAGATCACCAGAAGCTGCCGGTCTGAGTAGATGACACTGAATCAGCAATAACCATGATGTCTGAATTAGCAATAATCATGATTTGTCCCACGTTGCAAGAACTCCAAATTTAACTGAAGGACATGAGTGCTATGGTAGACTTACTTCAGCGGAAAGCAGAAGACATGGAGGGTAGGTCGAAGCGCAACAGTGTCTGCTTTCTGGTCCTCCCGGAGCTCTCTGAAGGGCCGAGCATGGAATTCTTCCTCGAAAACTGGCTAATGACCACTGTGTTGGCTGGCAAGCAGTCCAAGTTCTTCTCCGTGGAAATGTCATGCGACCGCCAGGTGGCCAGCCAAGACCAGTCATAGTAAGGCTGCTTAACTATAGGGACAGAGATTTGATTCTACATTTGTTTTGGACAAAAGATCCCTGGCAATTTGAGGGCAGTAATATCACCACTTAACCCGACTTCACTGTAGAGGAGCAATGACTCCGCAATTCATACATGCGGGTCAAGCAACACCTGTGGGAACTTGGCCTGAAGTATGCACTCCTCTACCCGGCTAAGCTCAAGGTCATTGAAGGTGAATCAACCCATTTTTTTCCTGACCTTTGAGGACATGTGGACCTGACTACACTCTAAGGGCATGGTCTCATTGGCAGCCAATGACCAGCTCGACGGGGAGTGGCTGAAACAAGGGCTGCGGCATGACCAGCATCAGCAGCCGCGTGTTCGCCCCTCCAGCGACCAGGGGGCGTGCTCAAGTTGATGCGGAGGTTCTACAGCGGAACCAAAATTTGTTTGCGGCCCTGCAGACGGACCGTGCCTCAAACTCCGACTCGGACACCAATGACAAGTTTACCTCGGCTGTGGATGAGGCACGAGGCCTAGAGCTGACACCAAGATTGGCACATGGTTTAATGTGATGTGTTGAATGTCACCTTGTCAGGGTGCTGCCGCCACATTGGAGTGATAGTTGGGAGGGAGGAGGGATTTTTTGTGCTATCATGGGGACCCAGGTGGAGGGACTGATCACCAAGTAATCTGTTCACGGCCTATGGGACTACCAGTCAAACTGCTGGGCCAGCCATGCACCCATCTTCACGGGTATGGAAACAATTTCTATTTTTGGTTTGCATGTCGATGTTCCTTCTATGGTGTATTGTTATGGCTCGGTGCTGTTGTAATTAACTTGTTCTTGGGTGCTGTTGGAATGTTAGCTCGTGGCATGAAATAGAATGATCTCATGGGAATGTCATGGGTCATTCATTCCATGGACTGGTGGCGAGCTGACCTGTCGGTGGTCTCCTCTTGTGATAGGCTGACCTGTCCGTGGTCTCCTCTCATGAATAAAGAAACTTTCAAAGGCTACACTGTTTCATGAATTTAATACTGGCGAGGAGCGACTACGCCTGATTGGGGACAGGCAATTGGACCACTGACTCCCCTGCTCACTTTTTGGAGCCTCAATGTGGAAGAGAAATTTGACTGGACAATTCTGGAGATTATTGTCCACAACTGAGCGTTAATTCAGTGAATATTCAACTCGGATTGTCATCGTACCGAACACACTGGAGTGTGCAACTTCGTTTACAAGCTACACAAATTGTGAGTAAAACCGATTGCTTTGGCTCGCGCGAGCCTGACCTTGTGTTTCTAACGGCTCCAACACGTGACCTCGCGCACCTGCCTCTCGTGCCTGCTGATTCTCGTGCCTGTTCTTCTTCGCCGCTCCGTTCTCGACTCTACTAATTCCCTGCTCTGTCATCACGTCTTCGCTGACGCTTAACGTACGCGTCACGCCACGCAATGTGCAACGTGCAGCCATTTTGGTAAAGGCTAATTAATCCTCAGTGAAACTGTTGAACGGCAATACTTTACCGAAGCACTTTGGACACAGAAGCAAGGCAACTTTCGGCTTTACAAGCAAACGGTGAGTTTCACAAACAGTTTTACTATAAACGGCAACACTTGTTATTAAACAAAGAATTATCACATTTTCTACTCCTTAATTTCAACAAGTTTTTCCTTTTATTAACGTTCCCTACCATGGTCACGACAACCAGTATGTCACAACCCCCTGCATTTTTGTCAGAAAAGGGGGAACCGATTCTTCCATGGAAGAGATGGAGGAATCTTTTCGATTCTTATATTGTGGCAATTGGTGGGGAAAAGTGTTCTGCCTTTAGGAAGCAAGCTATTCTCTTACACAATTTGGGAGTGGAAGGGAGGAACATTTATGACAGCATGGATCTAATACCTATTGGCAATGGAGATGGGGAACCTGCTGACGTTTTTGAAATGTCAATGACAATGTTGGAACGATATTTTGGACCTCGCATCAATGTAGTTTTAGAGCGTCACAGGTTTTTCACAAGGGTACAAGGGCCACTGGAACGTGTGGGTAGTTATGTAGCTTCACTAAAGACTTTTGCACGAACTTGTGAATTTGGTGAACTTTCTGATTCTTTGATGAGAGATCAGTTGGTGAGATGCATCAACAGCACCAGAGTGCAAGAGAAACTTTTATCTAAAAACCCATCGTTGATCGAAGCTATAGCCATTGTTGAAGGTGTAGAAAATACATCAACTTGGGTAAAAGAAATTAGGAAGAATCTTGAAGACAAGAAGGAGTTTAAAGTGGCGTTCATGCTCTGTCTGACACCGACAATTATCAAGGGTTTTCTGATAATGTTGCTAAAGTTTCTTCAAATGCTAAAGGAAAAGGGGCTGAGAAAGACACACCTGTTGGGCGCAGCTCTGACAAGGATAGTCAGTTGCGTCCTGAACGTGATGTGCAACAGCGATATTCTGACCGTGACTTTCATGAGAAGAGTACTAGTGATGCTCAAAGGGTGAAGTGTTATAGGTGTGGAAGTTTTTCACACCTATCGAATAATCCTAACTGTTATGCCAGGGGGTCGGTGTGCAAGAAATGTGGGATTAAAGGACATTATGCTTGAGTATGTAGGTCCTCTGGGAAAAATCGTCTGGCAGAGAGCACTCCCGAGGCAGTACGTTCCATCGTTTTGAATGTCAGTGGTGGTGATGGTGAGGTTGACTCAGGGAAGGTGATCATGCCAGAATGTGCAGTCTGAACGGGACACAAAGCCCTCTAACATCAACACGGTCATTGTCATTTTAATTGCTGCAAAAAACTGTTTTAATCCTGATAGTTGGTTTTAAAAGCGTTGAATTGCCCTTACTGTAAAACCTGCTATTCGATTTTAAAAAGCGCCGGTTTGCACTTACTGAACATTTCCCTCCTAGCAGTGCCTTAGCCACACAGATCCCAGCACTCTGTACTACGCACCACGCTGAGAAGGATCTTGCAAAACAGCGTATGCAGGGCACTGGTAGCCAGATAGTCAGGCAGGATCATAGGGTGCGGTAGAGAGGTAGAGTTACCCCTCTCTACCATAGAGTGCACTCGGGCGGGAAACGCAGGTCAGCGGTCTAGTTGACCAGCCCAGATTAACCTGCACCCTTAAATGAAGGCCGGGCAGTGGGCGCGCAGCAGAGACAGCGCAGTCCGAACGGGACACAAAGCCCTCTAACACCAACACGGTCATTGTCATTTTAATTGCTGCAAAAAAACTGTTTTAATCCTGTTAGTTGGTTTTAAAAGCGCCGAATTTTCCTTACAGTAAAATACTGTTTTTAACCTGCTATTCGATTTTAAAAAGCGCTGGTTTGCACTTACTGAACATTTTCCTCCTAGCAGTGCCTTAGCCACACAGATCCCAGCACTCTGTACTACGCACCACGCTGAGAAGTATCTTGCAAAACAGCGTATGCAGCACGTTGGTAGCCAGGCAGTCAGGCAGGATCATAGAGTGCGGTAGAGAGGTAGAGTTACCCCTCTCTACCATAGAGTGCACTAGGGTGGGAAACACAGGTCAGCGGTCTAGTAGACCGGTCCAGATTAACTTGCACCCTTAAATGAAGGCCGGGCAGGGGGCACGCAGCGGATGCACGCAGTGGGCGCGCCTAAGGCAAGCCCGTCTGCGCCCGTCCGCGCCTGACCTGGCCCAGGGGCCAGGAACCCTGCACAAACTGCAATAATTACTTACTCTGGTAAGTATTTACATAGCCTTAACAAACCCAGGGCAGTCGGTTGTGATAGGGATTGGGATTTTGTGACCGAGCCCGCCTCAGATAAGTCCTGTCCACATTGCAACCTAGAGTTGAAAACACCTCCTGAACCAGGGTCGAGCAAGACCAAGTGGCATAAGGAACCACAGGCATGGAAGTTAGGGATGATTAACTGTAGCTCTCTGCCCAAACACAAAACGGAAATCCTTTTACTGTTGGAGGAGACCACCCTAGATGCCCTGTTTATTACAGAAAGCTGGCTTATGGAATGCTCCTCCCCTGACATAGTAATGGCCCTGCCACCAGGTTACAAAATATTTAGACTGGACCGGATTGGGCAGCTGGGGGGAGGATTGGCTATTCTGATAAAAAGTGAGTACAAATGTTCCACCGAGGCCTTCCCTGTCAAAGGGTGCGAATGCCTCCAATTTTCTATCTCCTTATCACCCATAGACACCTTCTCAGGGCTCCTAATTTATAGACCCCCGGGCCCTATGGAGAGTTCCTAGAAAGCTTACCCGACTCTCTCGCCAGCATACTATTAAAGAAATCCAACACCACCATAATAGGTGACCTAAATTTACACATGGAGGATCAGAATGTCCCCAGTGTCAAAAGGATGCTGCTAGACCTTGAGGGTCTACAACTCTCCCAGTTGGTAACATCTGCCACACACTCCAAGGGACACTTATTGGATTTAGTCATCTCTAACAACCCTAACGTTAAAGTCGCACCTTCAATACCGGTCCCCTGGTCAGACCACCACTATATTCCGTTCAACGTAGGGAAGAAGAGAAGAGAGCACCATGGGGCCCTCCCCAAAGCCAAGACAAATAAAAGGAGCTGGGCCAAGCTCAACGCAGAGATGTGGGGGAATGTCCTAACAGAAACAACAACTGCTAACACTAAGACACCAGTAACAGTGGAGGAAGCTTATTCAAGCTGGGAAACCTGGATCACACAATCTCTGGACAAAGTCGCCCCGAAAGTCACCCTTAAACCAAAACCCAGACCCAAAGCAGGGGGATGGTTTAAAACCCAACTGCTAGCGTTAAAGAAAAACTGCAAAAAAATTAAAAGGGACTGGAGGAAAAACTATGACCCTCAACTCAAAACCCTGTATAAGTCAGCCATTAGACTGTACCACAACAGTATCAAAGATTCGCAGGCTAAGTTCTTTGAGGAGAAAATCAGCCGGGCCCAGAACTCCTCAAGGGAACTGTTCGCTGTAGTCAAGGCTCTAACCACCCCAGCCCAGGATCCCCACCCATCAGAGACCTCGGAAGAGAGGTGCAATGACCTAGCCACGTACTTCCTCTCTAAAGTCACTGACATATACAGCTCCTTCAGAGCAGGCGGGGAACTAACCACAAGGTGGGAAAAGGATCAGGAGGTAGCTCCTCTTTTAAAAACAATCACTAATCTCCCGCCAGTGGAGGCAAAAGAAGTAGATTCATTGATGGGCAAAGTGAAGTCTGGCTCGCCACTAGATCCTGCTCTGCTGCACATCCTCAAAACAGTTACACCAGCCATCCTTCCTTCCCTAATTAAGATCATGAATCAGTCTCTGGAGACGGGCATGGTCCCAAAGGCATGGAAGCATGCAATAATTAAACCTCTGCTAAAAAAAGCTAATGCAGACCCAGCGTATCTAGGGAATTACCGTCCCATTTCCTTGCTGACATTTGTGAGCAAGCTATTGAAAAGCACGTCAACAGATCATTGTCAGAGTTCTTGGAAACAAACCACTGCCTCCAACCCACCCAGATGGGATTCCGTGCGCAACACAGCACAGAGTCTGCACTGCTGACGGTGGAGGAGGAACTCAGATCATCGTTAGATCAGGGAAGCTCAGCTGACTTACTCCTCTTGGACCTGAGTGCCGCCTTCGACACAGTGGACCACCACACTCTGCGTAGCAGACTTTCGGACATCGGGGTACAAGGTACCATGCTACAGTGGCTGTCCTCGTTCCTGGAGGGAAGAACTTTCCAAGTCTTGGAAAACACCACCCTCTCTAAAACTATATCATTAACGTGTGGGGTGCCACAGGGCTACTCATTGAGCCCCACGCTGTTTAAGTTTACATGGAGCCACTACCTCGGATCGCCCAAGAGTTTGATATCTCCATGATGTCTACCGCTGACGATACGCAGCTGGTGATCTTCTTAGACCCCAGAACCAACGGGGACTCCGAGAGGTTATCGCCCTGCATGGAGAGAGTCATGAAGTGGTTACTAACAGCAGCTTAAAACTAAACGGGGGCAAAACGGAGTAAATGATCCTCGGGAATAAGACAATTCCCAGGCCATCCATAAGTTGGCCTGACTGCTTGGGCAGCCCACCCATACCTATAGAAACAATTAAGAACCTAGGATTCTGGCTAGAAAAGGATCTCTCAATGACGACACAAGCCAAGAAAGTCGCGGCCACGTGTTTCGGACTACTCAGAAGTCTTCGGAAAATCCTAGATCAGATTCCAATACAGCTTAAGAAGACGGTAGTCCATTCCTTGGTCGCCTCGCGTCTGGAATACGGAAACTCGCTATTCCTAGGGGCACCGAAATATGTAACCAACAGACTTCAAGTGGTCCAGAACACGGCAGCAAGGCTGCTGTGCAATGTCCCAGCCCGGGAGTCTGCAAAAAAGCACCTCAAAGGTCTACACTGGCTCCCGGTGGAGGCCAGAGTCAAATTCAAGGCACTGGTCATTACGCACAGAGCCTTGCATAACAGGGGCCCTAGGAAAATCAGAAATCTGGTGTCCCCATATATCCCAAAGAGGAACCTGAGATCTAGCTCGGAAGGTCTTCTAAAACCAACAGGTGCCAGGAAAGCGAGGTGGGGAGGCCGATCCTTCTCTCACTTGGCTCCCAAACTCTGGAACTCTCTACCACAGGAATACAGGATACTGGACAAAGAATTGGAATTTCGAAAAGCAATCGAAACGTGGCTGTTTAAGCAATACCCCTAAACTTCTGTCCAGCCTCAACTTGCACCCCGTCTCTTAGTGCTGGGAAGCCCTAGGGCAGCTACGCGCTCTACAAATCACCAAAATAAATAAAAATAAATAAATGGAACATTGGAGTGGATGGACATGATTTTGGTGTGTTAGCTGACTCAGATTCACCTTTTACCATGATTGGTAACAAACAGTGGGATGAGAAACTGGGATTAAGTAACATGACACTGCTTCCTCCTGATATCAATCGGGTTAGCTATGGAGGCTCAAGTATCAATGTTATTAGGTATGTGGTAGCAAAAATTGAATTTAAGGGGAGGAACACTGTTGGGAAGGTGTATGTGGCTGAGAGGGGTGACAATTTTTTAGGATGGAGACACCAGCGTGATTTAGGTATCATTTTGAACCCTGGTGCCAGTAACCCCGAGGATCAAGTTATGTTGGTTGATGATGTGAGTGGAGAAGAGGAGTATTTTAGAGATTTTCCTGAATTGTTTGGAGATTCGTTGGGACGTCTCAAGGGCTTTGAACATCGGATTATTTTGAAAAAAGGGGCCAAGCCTTGTGTACATAAAGTGCGTAGAGTACCTAACTTGATGATGGAGCCCTTAAAAATGGAACTCAAGAGATTGCTGGACTTAGGAGTCATTGAGGAAATAGAAGCCTCGGAGTGGTTGGCCCCAGTTGTTTTGGCCCCTAAGGATGGTGGTGCCAGTGTCAGGATGTGTGTGGACTTGCGAGGGTTGAATGAATGGATTTGGGTGGATCGTCAACCTCTTCCGAATATTTCTGAGTCCATTAGTTTGTTGAAGGGTGCAAAGATTTTCAGTGTGTTAGACCTTTCGTCTGCGTACCATCAGGTTGTGCTCCATGGTGATTCCAGACACCTAACCTCCTTTGTGACTCCTTTAGGAGCTTACTGTTTTTTAAGGATGTCCTTTGGATTAGCCTCAGCGGCAGCGTGTTTTCAAAGGGTTATGAAGGTGGTTCGAGGTGATTTGGCAAATGTCCTGTTCTTCCAGGACGATATCCTGGTTTATGGAAGAGACGAGACGGAGCATGGAGTGACTCTGAGGAGAGTATTGGGAAGATTGAAGGAGAAAGGTCTTACATTTAAAATTCAGAAGTGTCGCATTGGCTTGAGATCTGTTACTTATCTTGGTCATATCATATCGGGAGAGGGGATTCAGCCTAAGTTGGAGCTTGCTGAGAGTATTGTGAAGGCTTCTGCGCCTGTGGATAAGGAGCAAGTTAGGTCCTTTCTTGGACTGGCGGAGTTTTACTCCAAATTTGTAATGTGTTTTGCAAGTGTGGTTGAGCCTATCAGGGCATTGTTGAAGAGAGGAGTGTGTTTTGAATGGTCTTCTGACTGTGGAAAAGCTTTTGAGACTATCAAATCTGAGATTGGTAAAATGCCAACACTGGGGCATTTTGATGTCAAACTGAAGACAATTTTGACCACAGATGCCAGTCTCAAGGGGCTAGGAGCTGTACTTTCTCAAGTTGTTGGGGGAGAAGAAAGAGTTGTTGCCTTTGCTTCCAGGGCACTTAGGGATGCTGAAGCTAACTACTCTTGCATAGAGAGGGAAGCTTTGAGTGTGTTTTGGGCAGTGAGACATTTTAAAATCTATCTCTGGTGTATTCCATTTCTAGTCAGGTCTGATCATCGACCTCTGGTGCAGGTTTTCTCCTGTCACCATAGTGATCACATGACTCCGAGACTCAAGCGTTGGAGTGAAGGACTCCAAGAATACAATTTTCATGTTCAGTACATTCCTGGCCTGAGCAACAAGTCTGCTGACTGCTTGTCATGTCTACCTTTAGGGTGTGAGCAGAGTGTGGAGGAGGTTGAGTGTGTGAAATGGGTGACTGAACCTACCTTGTCTAAGGAAGAATGGTCAAACAGTGTCAGTAAGGACAAGGTGGTTTCTTCCATCAAGCTCATCATCACCAAGGGGTGGCCAGACTACAATAATCTTGATTTTGACCTGAGACCTTTCTGGCCTGGGAGGAATGATTTGACTTTTTGCCAAGGTAATCTCATGAGTGGAGATAGAGTTGTCCCGCCTTCTGATCTAAGAGATAAAGTTGTCAATCTTGCTCATGAGGGGCATCTTGGCAGAAGTCACACTAAAGCTCGTGCATGAGAGAGGTACTGGTGGCCTGGTATGGACTGCCTGATTTAAGGTGTGTGTAGTGGGCTGGTCCCATGCGTGAAGGGGGTACAAGTAGACGCTGTAGACGTGTTCAGGTAGAAGTAGATGAAGTTTATTAAGTTCTTAGAAGTAGTTACAACAAGCCCCACCAGGAACAGCCTCTCTGCTGCTCAGCCCATCTTCAACTGTCATTCAACCATCCACACAAGCACCCAGGCATTCCACTCACACTAACATTCTACATGGAACACTCACACTGGCTGAGCAGCAAAGAGCAGGGTGAAAGGGAACATATCAACATTGCATGAGGATACTACATATCCTATCCCTTTTATACTGAACAATAAAAAGAACCAAACTAAAAATGAAAACAACTATACACAATAATGTACACATGAAGTAAACCAACCATTAAACCAGGGATGCAAGGAATGACACATCCCGAGAGGGAAAACGGAAGCACGAAGAAAGAAAGAAGAATGGAAGAATAGAAATGCACATGCACTATACCCATCCTCTTCCTATAATAGTAAACAAATAAAAAGTAAATAGCGTAATAAGAGCTCACATACACAACAAGTGAGCAAGACATGTAACAAGAGTAAAGGGAAAAACAAACCCCAAGACTCCACACACACAATGGATGGTCGACACCCAAAGAGGTACTCCTCAACTAAGGAGACCATGGCAAAAACGTCACCCCTCATGTAAGGGACACTGACCCATGACTGAAGCAGCGTATCACGTAATGCAGAATGGGACTAACACCCAAGTGAAACAGGAAACGTTGGTTGGGACTAACACCCAAGTGTAACATGTAACGTTGCATGGGACTGACACCCAAGAACTTGTGCAGCAAAAAGCAGCACAGTGTGACAAACGCACACAATACGTCGACAAAACAGAACGACGCAAAAGCACTGAGTGAAGCGCAGAGCGACTTATACACCAACAACACAACATGACGTTCAAACATGTAACTGGGACTGACACCCAAACACACACATCCAGAAGAAAGGATGTACATCAAACCCACTGTAAGGAATGACATGAGCCCAAGAACATGGGGCGTAACAACTTGTGTCACAT
Source organism: Calotriton arnoldi (assembly GCA_963921515.1). Classification (NCBI taxonomy): domain Eukaryota; kingdom Metazoa; phylum Chordata; class Amphibia; order Caudata; family Salamandridae; genus Calotriton; species Calotriton arnoldi. The sequence goes on along the minus strand of CAWUFW010012805.1, from coordinate 220,720 downwards.
GGGACTAAAACCCAAAGACATGTAAAGCATCATTAAACACAAATGCAGTACAGTGTGGCACACGCACACAAGGAAATGAGACTAAAAATAATAAAGGAACACAACCCTAAGTAACCCCACATTTAAGGCTCCAAAGACTAAGCAAAAATTGTTCCTTAAACGTAAAGAGGAGAAATGGGACTTGAACCCACTCCCATCCCAATGACAGGGATAAAACATCAGAAAGGGGAAAAAACGTGTACCTGAGACATGGGACTAGGACTCACTCCCATCCCTTAAGCAGGGATACAATGTCATAAAGAATAACAACGAACTTATGCCAAGATAACATGTACATGTGAAATTTAAAACAACAATGTTGGCATAAAGCAATCACAAGTCACTGTAAATTCAAGTCTCTTTTTCCTGTAAAAGAAGACAAATTAGTGTAAAAACTTTTAGAGACATGTTCCTCAAAACTTGTATTTAAAAATGTCAATGGTGTGCCTGTCACCACGATGATGAGAGACAGGCGTTCCTAGAAAGCCAAAAACCCTTTGAAAGAAAGAAAAATAAATGGCAGATGACGCTTGTAACATCAAAGAACACAGCTGCAGAGAAGATGACCACAGAAGACTGAAGGTCACTATCTTGAATTCCACATGTACTGCCCGCAAAGTTCAGAGTCATGAACAGAAGAACACAAACTCACCACCAAATCTTGTAGTAGTGATTTTTCTTAATTGCAGTGCGTTGCAAACAAAACCATGAAGGAAAAAAAACACAAACAGAAAGAGTACTCGAACTCACCACCATACTTCGTAGTTGTCCTATATTGCATGTACGGCTCGTTGGAGTAGAAACGATCAAGACGCTGCAAAGATCCCGCTCCTCAGAACACAAAATAACTTTATTGACCCAAAGCAGAGCGTGGCTGGCAACGCAACTCCCTGGGACCATCTGATACTGCAAAGAATGAATTCAACCTCCAACCAAAAGATGGCGGCATGCTCAGAAGACGCACGCCGAATGGCTTACGGCGCGCTCCTGCTGCAAAACGACCATAGACAGCATTACAAACTTGGCGATGAAGGAGACGTCATGAAAGTTCTGAAGAGGCTCCGCGCCACACTATGGACCAGGTGAGGTGCGCGAGCCAACTTTTGATTTTTAAAATGAAGAGCAACTGTAATCTCTTACCTGCCATGTAGAAGGGAACACTTTACAAACTTTTCAACAGTTTTTTAAAATTGTATTCCCCTCACCCAGATGGCGTTCAAACGGCAGGATACGAAAAATCAGGCAAAATGAATTCACAGCTATTTCCGTACATCACTCGCTTCCTTTAAACTTGGCGGTTAGCATTCTACCAAATCCATTAAAATGGCCTTGTACAAGGCAACAAAATGCAAAGACTTCAGCATTGGGCACGAAGTAGCACACGAATATTTAAACAGTAAGTTCCATAAACACGAAGCTGTCAAACACTTTCAGTGCCCATGCATTGATAAAGTCTATAGCGAGCGCACAACCACAAATGAAAAACAGGATGCCTTTCACCAAACAGAATATTTTAGCCCCGCCGCAAGCAGCCACTGATTACCTTGTTTTGCGATGCAGTGTATACGTTTGATGATGCAGCATAGGCTTAGTTGTGGCTTTGTAGATCTTTGAAAAGGCGATAACATAGGCAGCTTGATGACTTGTTACCAGCTGATGAAAGTACACGAATATAAACACAGCACGCCTGGGCTAGGGCTGTCCGGTGTAGTGGACACTGGTGGGGCAGTCAGGCATGCTTAACAGGTTTCTTATACTTGAGTTGCTTGTTAACATGTTTCAAAGTTCTTGCTTCTTTTGCCCATCAGCTTTATCTTAAGTCCTCTTACTTTGCACGTTGAGTTGAAGAAATGAAGGGGGTACAAGTAGACGCTGTAGACGTGTTCAGGTAGAAGTAGATGAAGTTTATTAAGTTCTTAGAAGTAGTTACAACAAGCCCCACCAGGAGCAGCCTCTCTGCTGCTCAGCCCATCTTCAACTGTCATTCAACCATCCACACAAGCACCCAGGCATTCCACTCACACTAACATTCTACACGGAACACTCACATTGGCTGAGCAGCAAAGAGCAGGGTGAAAGGGAACATATCAACATTGCATGAGGATACTACAGTGTGGTCAAAGATTGTCATCTGTGTGCCACCAATGATAAATCTCATGTCACAAACCACACCCCCTTGTCTCCAGTGGAAGTTCCAGAGATGGTGTGGTCCAAATTGGGGTTGGACATAATTGGTCCATTCGAACTTATGCCTTCTTATGAAAATGTGTTCTTCTACTGGTGGATTACACTTCTAAGTGGGTCGTGACCAAGTGTGTAGATGTTGTCAATACCAGAACGGTGATTGAATTTCTGAAGGATGTGTTTGTGTGTGAGGGTGTGCCGAAATACTTAGTCATGGATAATGGAGTGCAATTTGCGTCTCTTGAGATGCAAACCTTTCTCAAAGATTTCAGGATTGTTCATCAAAAAACGGCCTTGTATGCACCACAGGCCAATGGCTAAACGGAAAGGATGAATAGGGTGGTTAAAAGTTGTGCTCAACGAGCATCAGACTCAAGGCTGTCTTTCGGGAGTGTTTTGAGAGAAACGTGGTGGGCTCATCGTACCGTTCCTAATATGGTCACACAAAGATCTCCCTTTGAGGAGAAGAAAGGCCAATTCTAAATTGAACCCTGTATGGTTACCAGAGTGTGACAGAGCGGGCATTTCTAATGAGTCAAGAAGGTCCAGGCTTTTGGATTATCAGCAAAAATATAAAGTGAGATATGGTGCTAAGATGTCTGTTAAAAGAAAGAAGTGGTGTCTTGGGGACCAAGTACTGGTGAAAAAGGCGAGACACAGTTGCAAAGGAACTTCTGGTTTCATGGGTCCTTACACCATCACGGCCATCAGGAGAAATGTTGTAACTGTTGACACTGGTTGTACCTGGAGCATGTCCAGACTTGTGAGATTTACTGGAAAGTCTCATAGTGTCGTTGTTACTGGTTTTCCTGATGGCAATGTTCCTCGGGACACTAGTCGTTGGGAGGATGACATGAGTAGTTTTTCCTCAAGCAGGTGCAGGAAGATACCTGCAAGGTTCAAAGATTATGTTCTTTACTAGTACACCTGTATGGTTTCTCATTTAAGTTGCAGAATACTTTCTGTCAGGTTTATTACTGTTTACATTGCTTGTCACATGCTTATGTGTATTGAAGATGCTTGTTTTTATTATTATTATTTTTGTTTTTTTTGTTTTTCCTTTTTCCTTGTTTTTTCCGTTTTGTTGTATGGGGGATGTGTTGTAAAAACTTGTTCTTGGGTGTTGTTGGAATGTTAGCTCATGGGATGGAATAGAATGATCTCATGGGAATGTCATGGGTCATTCATTCCATGGACGGGTGGCAATCTGACCTGTTGGTGGTCTCCTCTCGTAAATAAAGAAACTTTCAAAGGCTACACTGTTTCAAGAATTTAATAGGTGCCAAGAGGGTGCCCGGCCGGGGAAGGGTGGTGGCAACTTTCATTATTTGATTATTCGATAGTTATACAGTTGGAGACACTTACACAATGCAGCCCAGGTTAGGCCACCATCCCCATGGGTACACGAACCTGAGAGAGACACTAGGGCAGATACATTTCTTCGGCCCAGTGCCACCTGCTACAAAGCACTATGGCTACATGCATGCGCACCACAATACCACAATGTAACCTACTGACATAGAACATGAGGGGTATGGCCACTTCTACTAAGGGATACAGGGGCATATTATCAAGCCCATTATCGCCGCCTTAGCGGCAGTTTTTGCCGCTAAAGCGGCGATAATTATATCGCCCTATCAGCAAGCTGTCGCTAACAGGCGTTAGCGACAGCTTTCAGGCGATAGCGGCCGGTTTTTACATCGCCTTGCATGCCAGCGATAATTATCGCTAATGACATGCAAGGTAGGCGTTCCCCACTAAAAGCGACTGTAAACAGTCGCTAAAACAACTACCCCCTATTAGCAAGGCAGGCGAAGCGATAATATAATTCGCGCTAAGCACGTTTATCGCTAGATTTTTACACCTGCTACTGAGGGTGACTTACCTGTTTGTAGCATAGGGGGTGGATTGTCAGGCTAAATCCACCATAGCGTTAATGCGAGAATATCGCTGGTTTTCCAGCGATATTTTCGCATTTAGCCGCTATCGCTGGAAATATTATCGCTATGGAGATAAACCTTACTAATAGGGTGTTATCTCAGCGATAATTTCCAGCGATAGGCGGCGTTAAACAAACGCGCTAAGCGCGGTTAGCGATAAATATCGCACTTCCTTGATAATATGCCCCAGAGGGGCATATTATCAAGCCCATTATCGCCGCCTTAGCGGCAGTTTTTGCCGCTAAAGCGGCGATAATTATATCGCCCTATCAGCAAGCTGTCGCTAACAGGCGTTAGCGACAGCTTTCAGGCGATAGCGGCCGGTTTTTACATCGCCTTGCATGCCAGCGATAATTATCGCTAATGACATGCAAGGTAGGCGTTCCCACTAAAAGCGACTGTAAACAGTCGCTAAAACAACTACCCCTATTAGCAAGGCAGGCGAAGCGATAATATAATCGCGCTAAGCGCGTTTATCGCTAGATTTTTACACCTGCTACTGAGGGTGACTTACCTGTTTGTAGCATAGGGGTGGATTGTCAGGCTAAATCCACCATAGCGTTAATGAGAGAATATCGCTGGTTTTCCAGCGATCTTTTGCATTTTGCCGCTATCGCTGGAAATATTATCGCTATGGAGATAAACCTTACTAATAGGGTGTTATCTCAGCGATAATTTCCAGCGATAGGCGGCGTTAAACAAACGCGCTAAGCGCGGTTAGCGATAAATATCGCACTGCCTTGATAATATGCCCCACAGTGTTCACACGTACCTTAAACGCCGGCAAACCCATGTGGCCTTCCTCCAGTAGACAACAAGTCAGCATTTAAACACATGGAAACACATCTAAATATAGACCTTGAGAGAAGAAATCTTTATGATTATTGGAAAAATATGACTCCTGTGGTTTTGCACACAAATATACATAAATTGTGCAATAGACCTAAATATGTTTTTATTTTTATATGAATATTAGAGTAGGAAAAACATTTGCTTGAACATTAAATGATTACTTTTTAGATTTTCGTTGCCGCAGAAATATAAAACTATTTGGAGCATCTAAAGGGTGAAGCTTATCTGCAAGTTTATTTAAATAGGGATGTAGCACAGATCTTAGAGTGAATGCTTTGGATGCACGTGTCCCTGAGTTCAATCCCCGGTAAGCAATGCATACTAGATGGAGGGAACATTTTTTCACAAAACACTTAAATGTGGGTGTTTTTTATACTTTTTTAAAATTTTTAAATTTTTTATTTTACATGAATCTTTGAGTAGGATAAGTATTCGTTTAATGATTTAATGATTACTCTTTAGATTTTCTTTGCCCTAGAAATATAACACTAGTTGAAGTATCTAAAGGGTGAAGTTCTACTCCAAGTTAACTTATATAGGGATGTAGCACAGATTGTAGAGCAAATGCTTTGGATGTATGTGGCCCCGAGTTTAATCCTGGGCATCTATAAGCAACGTAAAAGAGATTATAGAAACATTTTAATTCTAATTTTGTTTCTTTATATATATTTGTATTTAGAGCACACACTTCAATAGTGGGCTTATAGCAATAAACGGTTTGTCTTTTGCCCCGATATGGCGTAAAAATTTAAAAAGCCTTTGAAGTTGATATATTATATACGATCGTATGGCAGTATGCAAATTCTAAATACATATTGCTGGTGATATCCCACTCTAAAATGGCGGGCTTGCGCGTATAACCTATTTCTATATCGTTTCCATCTGGTGTTTGGCGCGAAATTTTAAATGTTAGTGAGTACTTAAAGGAGGACCCGACGTAGCCATAACATACTTGCCATGAATGAAGTACGACAGGAGGCTTTTGAGTCCCGGTAAGCCTGTGTTTTTATGAGTGCAAACGTAGCGTAACTGATTGCTATTCTGTAGCAGTTAGACTAGTCAGGGCTACGTGGGTGGTATGTCATTTTGCATCGCTTATATTAGTTTTTCTAACATTTTTTGTTAATATGGCAAATTTTGGCCTGGGTTACAACTCGGCCTTCTCTCGTTATTTGGTCATATATTATGGGGTTAGTGCTCAATTAAATAGGTTATGGGTTGTAGCAAAACCGCATTAAAATATCAATTGCTTTTCCTCCGTTTGGTGTAGAATAGGCGCGGTTGCGAGATGTTTTCTACAATGTACACAGGAATCATGGGCAGAACCCCAGGGAATTATTGGCTTTAAGTTTTAAAAAGTTATTAAAGTAGCGTTGCAACTGAGCACGAATGGGCATCTATGCAATATAATAAAAAACCTGCTTAAATGTTATCCTGGCCAAGATAAAGGCATGGTTAGCCTTTTGGCTATTTTCATGTCTCTAAACATAACTAAGGGATTTGAGCATGGCTACCTTTTAACACAGGTGCGCATTAATGAATAAATAAATAAGAACCTGTTTAAATTTTTGAAGGCTTATGGTTTTACGGTGGTAACGATTGGTGCAATTAAGATTGTGGTTTCGCCATTGAAAATCGGTCCACCTTTTGATTTTATGACGGAGCAACCTATATCTGTGTGGTGCTACAGGTCCTGAAAAGGTAATATTATTTGTACTAGCAGTACCTCTATATTCGTGACACTGATACATAGTGTTTAAAGAACTTATCCCCTAATCATACTTGCTTGGTTATATTTTGCAGGGTGATTTTTATCAAAAAGAGAGTGGATATTTGGTCCGGAAAAAGGTGTGGACTACTTATAATAGTAAAACCAGCATTTCGGAGGAGACTTATTCCCTTCTACATATAATATTTTCTAATTTTTTAGGTGGGTAATTTGTTGGGACAGCTTGCTTATTTACATTGGTCAAACAACACAAAAGGTGAAGACCCGAATCGGACAACACAGGAGTAGAGTGCGCTGCAAAACTCCCAACACGCCTTTAGTGGATCATTTCATTGAGGCAGGACACAATGAAGATGACATCAAATGGACAGTCATAAACGTTGTAAAACAACCCCCAAGAGGCGGAGACATTGCACAACTTCTGAATAAAGAGGAACTCAGACAGATTATCCGTATGAACAGCATAAGGAATGGACTGAACAGGAATGAGGACTGGACCACCTTGCTCTAGACCACTCCTTTTACCAAGAACTTAGTTCCGCCTTCACTTTGTCTACTGCTATTTTGTAATCTGAATGCAATTGCCACTAACTGCGTTGTTGCTTGCCTTTACCATGGTTCCTGAATATCTCTGCCAATTGTTACCAAGTATATTCTGTTAGTTCAGTTGTTTGGTAATTTTTCCTGTTACCTAAATAATGAATACTGTCCAGTATGGTTGATTCTTCTTTTATTCTTCTTCTAGTTCACTGCCACCTTTTGCCTCTCTAGTGGTTCCTTTACCGCACCCAGTCTGTCTTCTATACTCATTAAAACCCTCACCCAACATGGCCACCTTTATGCTGAGTCACCTGTCACTCACAACATAAATAGGAGCATTCCATTGGCCGATGGATTTCCCTGCCATCAAGCCTTGGATCACACAGCATAACGGTAAGCACGCTGCCCTGCGTAGTCATCTGACTCCTTCCAAGCCACCCTTTTGATTCCTCACTCCTCCTTTCCCTCCTTTTTCCCTGTAGTGCATCGCCACTTGCTGCCTTGGAACTGATAATTTACAGTTTAATCGCCAGGTTTTTCATTCTTAGGTGAGAATTCCCGCTGGTTTTATCCTCTTGTCTGCCAGTTGTTAATGAGTAACTCCGGTACCTTACGCATAGATTTAAATTTTTACAGAATATCCTATTTAATCGGCCTCCACCACTGAGTGTAATTGTGGCTTAACCTTCCACAGGCCCCTTGAGGTTAGTTTTTACTTCACATTTTTGCGAACGAGCGTCACCTCACACGCGCTGCGGGCACCCCGAACTCGGTCCTTTACATCCTTAGGCCTTTCCACCTTGCTCACGCGTGTACCGCCTAGCCTGTCTCGCTTGTCACTACCCTGTAACGAATGATTGTGTGTGCTCATGTCTCCACGCTTGTTTCCACCTACACCTTATTCTAATGTGCAGCTTTGACGTTCACGTTTACTCACGCTAGCCATCTCCCGTCACAGTTATTGCCTTGTTGTGAGTCCTCATGTGTTTTCATAACGGTTATTCCTTCACGAGCATGGTGCGGTCACACCGGGGCTGGTCCCGGACCCCTGGATAGCATAATGTTTTACGGTCTGTACTAGACGCTCCTTAATCTCCTTCCCTTTTCCTCATTTTCCACAGGCAATCTCTAATTATTCAGGCTTGTATTTTTAACTGTCCTGATGATGATCCTACTATTTCTTAAAGAGGATCGAAACGTCGTCGACCAATGTAAACAGTTTGCACATTAATCAAATCTGATAAAAAAAAGTGTATTTACTGTTTCCTCAAGCTTGTTAGAAATTGTGTTCAATATTCCACAAGCTACCCTGTCTTGCCTGATATGTTCCTGTCCTAAGTGTACTTGTCATGTTTCTATGTAGGATGCAGGATTGTGTCCCACTGTATTGATGTGTTTATTTTTGGTTTTTGACATTTTTGAATTATTAAATTGAATGTCCGGCTGGACACTCGTAATATAGCACTGATTGGAGTCTATATTTATCCTGATGACCACACTGTTCTGTTTAAGGACCACTGTTCTAATACTAAGCTTTATGTATCAAGCATATGTTTAGTAGTAGGCAAATCTATAATTTGAGGATGGCCTTTTAGTTTCATTTCTTTCATCCTAGAGCAGGGTTGAGAGTTTCCGCCCGAAGTTTAAACCACCACGGAGAAATAGGTGTCTTGGAGGAAGCAGCCCCTTTGGTTAATGTATTGCATCACCATAAGTGGTGGGTACTTCTAGAACTATTTTTATAGTCTAGGATGAGAGTTTTTGCTCGGGGTGGGATTTTTGGATGTGAGATTGTGTATGTATGCTTGAAGTCACCATGCAGAGCCAAAGGTCTAATATATGTATTGATTATGTGTTAACAATGTTTATGAATTTGTTATGAAATTGTATATGAATTTAATTTGTATTTTTATGTAATGTTTTTTAGAATATATGAAGGTGTTGGGAGATATTTTATGATTAAGCCTGAAGAAGGTGGTTGGATCGTTTAAATACCACCGAAACGCGTCGCTTCCTGGATTTTATGATCACTAAACCCTACGGGCTCTCATTTGACAAATATATAGAAGTACACATCTTGTTGTAGAATCTGAATGACTCTCTGGGTTTAGTGTTTGTGCCTTTCAAATTTTGCACTTTTTAATTTTTGTATTCTCCTGTTTATATTTGTGATTTACTGCATATGTTGAAAAATCATGTGATTTATTGTGGAATTTTTTATTGTTATAAAACTTTTTAATTCATGAACAATACTTAATAAATGGGTAATCGTATATTGGTTTTTTGGTATCTGCTATTTATGTTGGTGAATGGGTGACTGTATGCATATGTGGAATGTGTTTATGATGGTATGCTCTTAGAAAGTCCAAAGGGAATTTCTTGCTGACTTGTTGTCATTTTGGTGTCCTGTCCCTTTGGTTAGTAGGACCCCTCTCCTTTTATTGAGGATCTTCCTCCAGTAGATACATTTAACGCAGGTTGAACTACAAAAACTTCATGCAAATGGAAGGGGCAAGTATACGGCACAGAGGCATTGGCGTATGGGAGGGGGATCCTGATTTGGATTGCCCTGGGGTGTACAATTTGTGCTGGAATCCCATAAGGTGGACACAGATAATAGATATGTAGTAGTGGAGGGAAGTATAGATGGGGATATTTATGCTCCCAATGCTAATCCCTCTGCATTTATAGACTTACTCACCCCAGCTCTTGTTCTGGATCCACACTTTCCCACCACTTGGGGTGGAGATTTCAATTGTGTCCAAGATATCACTTCGGAACGGTCGGCTCCCCCATTGTGTGGAGCTGCGTGTGGCACAATGACACAACACGTCATGCAATGAATGGATACTAGGACGGTGTATGATATGTGGTGCATGCAACACCCCGAAACACAGGAGTTCTTGTTTTACTCCCCGGTCCATGACCAGCACAATAGGTTAGACCTCTTCCTGTGCAGTGAAATAAAGGGCACACAGCTGCTGAGGAAGGAATATTTGGCACACACCTTATCCAATCATAGCCCTGTACAAATCAGCTCACCCCAGCATACCGACCTGGAGGCTCCAGATAGAGACATACCCTTTTGGGAAGACTTTGCGAAGCGCATTTGCTAATATTTTGACCATAATGCAGGTACTGCCTCCTCGAGAGCAGTGGAGTGGGATGCTCATAAGGTGGTTGTACGTGGGCATTGCATGGCTGCCACATGGGGAGTGCACCAGACATTACGGAGGGAACTGCTAACCATTGAACGGCCTCTGAGACAATTGGAGATTGAAACCTCTCGCCAAGCTGACAAAGTGAGAAAGCTAAGCACAGAAATCTGGAGATTTTGCTTGGGGAAGCTCGACTATAGACATCACCTTTCTCAGGTGCATATCCAAGATGCTGATTCTCCCCAGACTTCTCTATTTTTTTGCGTCCTTACCACCTACACACCGTGCATGCTTCTTCAGAGACCTCCACGGAGTCCTGACAGAACTCCTGTGATGCATGGGCAGACGCTGGTTGGTGCTTTCTAAGGTGCAGCGGCCACTCAGCAAGAGGGACCTGAGTTCTCCCAACTACAAGTTATACTACGCGGCAGCTCAACTGCAATGGCCGCTGTGATGGTTGGGGGACCTGTGCCGAACGATCAGACATTCGACAATTACTTAACAGAGAGCACATATATACTTGGCTGTCAAACCCTATTGTCCACCTGTCACATGAGACTCACCAGATGAAAATAGCCGCTAATGCTGGAAGAAATAAATATTACATACTGCCAGCGCACAACCTCCATACTCGCCATTGATTCCTATTTGGCACATGATGTTGATGCGAGAGGTTACCCAGGGCCACAGTGTCGTGAGCTGGAGAGAGGTAGAAATCGACTTGGTGGGCGACCTCTACACAGAGGGCCTGGAGCAGTCATTTCGGGACATCAGGGACACCTACCACATAACAGCGGGACACTTCCAGACATATAATGCCATATGCCATGTGATCATCACGCAGTGGGGACAGGGACGAGTAGAACTCCCCATGGCACCCCCGTTACACCCTGCCCTTTCATGTGGACACATTGCCCTGCAGAACACACGTAACAAACTGGACACCAAGTGCAGATACCATTGGGAGGGGAACCTCCAGTCGCAAGTCCCTAATAAACATTGAGCCCAGGTCCTGCAACACGTGAGAGAGATTTCACGCAATCTCTTATTACGTTACACGCTATTCAAACATATCTCACACTGCGGCGCATACAACCTATTTTCCCGGGAGCATCCTCTGAGTGCTCTAGATGTAGAATGGTTGACGCGGGTTTCTATCACATGGTATGGGAAAACCCGGAGATACAGTGATCCTGGGTGGAGGTCACAGGCATTGCCTCTGGTCTGGTAGAACGCGTGCTTGTGAATGTGCCGGTATCCTGTCTGCTTTGCATTAGACCCAGGGCCAAAGGAGACAACTACATGCACATATATATTCACCTCGCCTTTGTTCTCTTCAAACAGCAGATAGTGATGGCCTGTAAATCCAAGGCATCCCCCGATACCCGATGCTGGCTTCACACTCTGCTGACATGGGCAAGGGCTGAGTTGGATGCCCTGATTACGGCTCGAACCCGTGGTGGGTCAGAGCCGAACTGACAACATGGGACATGTACATTAGAAATCTGGAGGCCAAAACTGACATGAGGCCACACTGAATGTGTAAGCCTGCACCGCTACCGATACTTCACTTGACAGGGATCCTTGCAGACTTTAGGTGGGCAGCTGCATGGCCCTTCAACACTCCCAGAACCCGTTTTTAATGGTATTACACCACCAGGAGACTATCATACCAGAAACAGGCTGCAGGGTTATGTGGTGCACACCAGCATACACTATACTTATCACCATCTAACCTTCGCACACTCCTGGGAGGTGGGCTAGAGGATCCTGGCTTCCTGTATTGGGGGAGTATGGACATCTGATGGAGGATGCCATACCTAGGATACTTATCCCGACTTGTGGGTCGTTTTGAAAAAATGTGGTTGCCCTTCAAGTATTATACGTGTAGGCAAAGGGCAATCCTCATTTATGGAGAAACAAAATGGATGACATGATATTGTAACCTAGGCATGGGGCAAAGATATGACTAGATTTGTTACTACTCCACGTGTATGTTTCCTGCAACTGGGGTGACACTTGGTGCTATTTTTGTTAGCTTCTTTTTGTGTTGTAAAACTCAATAAAGATATGTAAAAAAAAAAAAAAATTAGGATCCACACACTCTGAGTGCACACTGTAGCTTTTCAAATTTTGTGATGTGGGAGTCTTCCATTTCCCGCTGATGCCAAGTCTGGTAGATCTGCTCCTACCTATGTGCGCAGTCATCCACAGTCCATGGGAGTGGTCACGTAACTCTGAGCCAGGTCCACCAGTTTTAACAATGTCGTCCAACAATGCAGCACAAGCCTACCGTCGCAAACAGGAGGACCAGCGCTGCCACAGGTAGGCACTCACGCCTGCTGGGAGAAGGGAAGTCTTACTTTTTGGATCTTCCTTGGGCCCAAAGCTCATGTTTGCTGCACAAACAAATGAAGAGTCCATTCTGGGTTGCAGTGGTGTCCTTGTCAAGGGTACATAGTACAACCACAGAATGCTACTATTCAGCACCAAGCTGTGACAGGTGTGTCTGTTCCTTGTGATGAAACTGCCAACTGCATTTTTTCCTTAGTGACAAGGTTTCACAGTTGGTTCTTGCAATCTCTCTTTTGTGGTCTCCAGTCACCTCTAGTTGTTTTCCATGGTCTGATCAGTTGATGGTTGACATGCCCCCCCCACACAAGCCGAGAGTTAGGGTGCACTTTGTTTTGATCAAGGCCACACTGCATGGGGATTAGGTCACATCCTTCCCTTGGCTACAACAGGCCAATGTTCTGTTCTTTCTGCACAGGTCCTTTGGGCCCTTCTTTTCTAGGCGGTCTTTACCCTCTCTGACAGTCAGTGGGCTCTTTCCTTCAAGGTGGTTTTAGGCAACTTCCCTTCCCAAGGTGCCCAGGTTCCTGTTCCTGAACCTGGGCAAAGGAGCGCCGGCAGTCAGCGACCGCACGCTGGAACTGACGTCTTTCTTGGTGTCCCCTGCTCTTGGACCCGTGGCACTGTCTGTTATTCCATTATTTTGCAGGCAGAGATTGTGGATTCCAGTGGTCCAGCTTCATGAATGGTTTCAAGCGGTTCTTGACTTTTGACGTATTCCACCCCCATTGATCAAGCCACAATATTTGTTATTTCACCTTGTGAAAGCAGAAAGCAGTGGTCTAGGTGCACATTGTCAAAGAGACCCAAGACAAAAGCACATACATGGAGGGGCCTCCACACTCAACTCACTCAGCTACTTCACAAGATTTGTGGGCAGCACCTCTGAGGACCAATGGAACAGGAAGGGGCAAGGATTATCCCCACACTTCAAAGCTGCCCTCTGTCTCTTATCCTCTATCTTAAGTCTAGTCTATTTCAAAGGTTCTCACAAATGCTTGAGAGAAGGCCTCTAGTTCACATTCCTAGCTGACAAGCCACCTCCAACCACCAGCTTATTCACCAATTGCACAGAGGAGATAAATAAATGAGTTGCTGGGCTGCAACAGTCAAGAACAGTATATACGATTGAGGCTCATCCTTCCTTACATACAAAAGCTAAACATATTTAGAGGCATTCGGATCCCACATGGATAGAGCGAGGTTCCGAGTCGTATGGAACTGGCAGACAATTCCAAAAATCAGAGGCCAGTATTCAACTTTCCTTGTGCAGGCAGCAGGTAGAAGGCATGACTGGCAGGTATAATCAGTGGTTGATACACGGCCAATCCTCCACAAGCGGGTCAGCTGACAGTGGTCATACCCAGAAAAGAAGGGGTGCCCATGTTTTCCCTCTGCTGACCACAGATCCCTTGTGTCAGTCTCAATATATTCCTATGCAAACCCTTGGCAAAGACCCAGGAATTTTATGTGCACTGAGGCTTAAAAAAATAAAAAAGATATCAAAAACCTTGCCATGTGGGGCACTTACAGCAGGGGCGCAAATTCTCCAGACACACGCTGCAGACGTTTCCACTCGAACAATGCCCTGTTTGAAACCCCATATTGCAGATGAATATAATGGGGCCCATCCATAACCTGAAGCAAGTTGTCACCTTCTCCACACCTTTCTCCTTGCATTACCTAAGATTTATGGTTATGCTCTTCGCATGTGAATATTTAAGGTAATTTGCAGAAATGGAACCCAAATATTAGATTTACACTAAATTCTATTTTGTATCCGAATTTATGTTTCCATTTTCGTCTTCAGTGTCTCTTAAGCAGACATTTGACCGAAAGGCATCTTGTCGATCTAGGGGTATCTCAGTAATAAGCTGATTAGTTTTGCTAAAGCCAGGATTTTATGGCCCATCCCAATACGGCAGATGTCACTGGTGTGTGGGTACCTCATTCCAGAAGGAAGCTGCTTGCACTGAAAACGACCCCCCTCCTAGATAGGCCTTATTGAAAGATAAAATGGGACCCATATGAATAGTTTGAGTGTCAGGGCTTAATTATTAAAAGAATAAATGCAGGTGCCCAAAGTTCTCCTCAGAAGCCGGCAGCTGGTGCTATTAAATGTCTGTTTACAGGGGAGTAACACAGGCGCCTTCTGCCCCTGCGGCAAATTTGGGCTCCCAGCCCTCCAGGCATCCCCCAACTCTTCAAGGGCCCCCTATTCAGCCATAGGCCAATGAATATCTGTAAGATATAGGAGACTCAGGGGCCCCTCATCATGTTAATCATTTTCCATTCCTCCACTGTACCAGACGCTCCCTCTCCTTTATCTCTCTCTCTCTCTCGCAGATTCCCGCTTTCACCCTTTGTGACGCTTTTTCCATTTTTCTCTTCCTCCATATTTCCATTTTGTGTTTTTCCCTCTCTTGCTCTTGGTCAATGTCTGATAAGGAAAAATAAGTCCCAGTACCCATAAATGAGTGCTGGTGGGCCACACCTGCAACCACCAGCTTACATTAAGCACTGATGATAGTAGAGTGCATGTGTGCATGTACAGCAGTGAATATTATTATTTCAATGAAGTTGTCCATTCTTGGGGCTCACATTCGAGATGTAATCATCTTACCGATTTAGGGTTGTATGTATAGCAAAAGGGGTTACTCAGCAATTTGCAAAATTTAGGTTGATAAATATCAAAAAGTACAAGAAGAGTCTATGAGAATTTCTTAATATATAGAATCCATGAGCTCATCTTTCACAGAGCTCATTGGCAGTATCCCAGGTGTCATCCACCGGCGGTGCCCCAACCTTCTGGCCCAATGTACAAACAATCATTCGTAAATCAAGATGTGCAGTATGCACATGAACCAGTTGTAGCATCCTCCCCCAGCCCGGTAGCATGCAAATGACCATTCCACACAGAGCTCTGTAGCATACGTCTTTATTCTTAAATGCATCATGAACTTTATTAACCACACCCAGGCACACCCAAACAATTACGTCATTCTCCTATGGAGTCCATCAGGGACCAGAAGGTTCCCTCTATTCATAATTACAAGACACTGCATCTCCCCCTTTGTTAAATAAAAAGTACACATATTACATATATAGATCACAGTTCCTCAATGAGTTGTGGAGGTGCTTGAACCAGTCTTCCAGACCTAGTCATGTGAGGCTGATGAAGCGGAGGAGCAGGGCCTACCTTGGGCATTGGAAATGCAGAGGTAGGGGTAGGAGTTGGGCTCTCTGGACTCCCAGGTGGGCTGGCCTCACATCTGACATCTGGAGCCTACGAACATCGAAGCATGTGCTTTAAGTGTTACGAGTCTGTTGTGATGGATGTGGGAAGCTGGCTCTTTATATAGTATACCAAAATGAGGTATGCTGTGCAAAGAGTCCTGGTATCCCTTATGAGTGGACAGGAGCTTGTTCTAGCAATCCCAAGGTGCTCTATCTAGGTAGTGTGGTCGAGCAGCCTTAGGCTTATCTGAGAGGAGTGTTAGTCATCTGTTACACACGCAGAGTCAGTAAATGAGACACACACTCAAAAAGGAGATCCACACCAAAAATATTTATATATATTTTGAACCCAAGAACTTCGTTATCAGGTAATTACTTTTTTGAGATAGACGTTTTACAGTTTTAGCACAGTTAACCAACAGTGCACTTTTATGCGTAATGCCTTCCTATGGGAGAAAAAACATTTACAGCATATATATACTTGTGAGGTGTTTCCGTGGGACCCCTTTAGATCGTGAGGTGGTAGGGGTACAAGGACCAAAGTTCCACCAGCAGATCAGTTGTATCTGCCCTGGTGAGTCCAGATGCAGAGGTTCTGGACAGGTTGGTAGCCTTGCACACTACGTGGTAGAAAGGAATGCGGGCCACCTGGAAATAGACTGCAAGGGGGACTTGGGGACAAGTCTGGGAGCTCCCAACATGGGTTTTGGGTCGTGAGGGTCCTGAGAGCATGGGGGAGCAGTCAGTTTTTTCAGACCCAGGCCTTGCGGCTCAAGTGCAGAGTGTTTGTCGTCGACTGGCTCTCGTGCATCAAGGCATCCACTGGTGTCGGTCATGGCCAGCAGAGAGGACAAAAACAGGACAGCTGGGCCACTCTCTGTGCTGGCCCCTGCGGAGCTGATATCCCTCAGTGGCTGGTCTTCGGTGATGTCATGAGAGTCTCAACTGGACTTTCAACAAGTGTTGGTCACGGCAAGGGTTCGGTACCCGGGTATTGGTGCAGGAGTGCTAGTGGAGGTCCTGGCATCTTCAGGCTTGTCAGGAAGACGGATCTGACCGCCTTGAGTGCACCAGCCTTCTCCTGGTTGGCTACTGCTTGGTGAACCCGGTGGACAGCAGCTTCTTTAAATCAGTCAGTGGTCTTTGCCCCTGCCCTTTGAAAGTTAAATGCTCCCTTACGCATATTCTTATGGACTGCGTCTTTTATCTTGCAAATCGAATTACGTTTTTAAGACCTCTGTTTTTTTAAATATGAAGCTCTCCATAGGAGGAAAGCTGTGGAGCTAATGTCAGAAATGCGCTATTTAGATGTGGCAGTTGGAATTGCTTGGTTTTTACGATCTGTTCAACAGAATTTAAATGATTAAATGTAGTGGATAGGGGGTGTCGGGTAGTTAGGAGGGGGTTCTTCTTTTAAATGTTTTTAATTGTTAATTGAGTCTTTAGAATGTTTATGGACAATTGTCTAAATTAACTTGTTTCCTTCCTTTCCTTTCCTTTAAATCAGTCAGTGCCTGCAGGCTGCAGGGGAATAGCTCCTCTACTCCAAGGGAGATGCTGTCTGCTGGGTGAAGTGCTGGCAATTCTCCAGGTCTTGTGGAGGATGCACAGCTGCAGGACAAGTTGGGTCTTTGCGTTTGTCGAGTTTCTGTGTGGCAGGTAGGGTTTGGCACCAAAAGTCCACAGCAGTCTTCAGTTCTTGCGAGTTTGGCTCTTGGGTGTCCTCTTCTTCTTCTTTTCAGTCAGGGGAATCTGAAGTTCTGGATTCAGGGAGCGCCCTAAATACTAAATTTAGGGGCGTTAAGGGAGTGGAGAGTAGTATACTTGTGTTCACCACGCCCCCATATATGACCACATCACCAAGATGGCGGAATTTTCTTTGAGTGGGGCACATCAGGCAGCTCAAGTTTGGGGCGTGACTGTCCTGGTTGTGCTCCATGCCTTCTTCGCATACTAATTTCCCTCCTGTCCTAGTGCCAAATGGTCCTCAGGGCAGGAGGTGGCATTTCCCAGGTCTGGGGGATGCCGGGGTCACATTTCAAAGGCGGCATGGCTTTGATGCCCCCGGTCTTGATATGCTGATCGAGAGACATCCTGCTTGGGGGGAAGTGTAAACATCCCCGTGCCAGAGCAGGCATTGTTCCTGACCTATGAGAGTGGGGCTCTCACCTCCTAGGGGTCAGATATGCGTCTATGGTGGCAGGCTGGACTGGACCAGTCAGCCAGCACACTAGTGGACTAGTATGTTTCAGGGGGTACCTCTAAGGTACCCTTTGGGTGCATGTATTATCATGTCATCACTGGAATCAGTGTGGATTTATTAATGCAAGATGTTTGATACCAAACATCCTTGGTTTCAGTGAAGCCATCATGTAGCAAGGGAACTCGTAATCACCAGTGCCCCGTACCTATAATCAAGATGGCTTCCCTTTTTACTGGCAATGTCCAAGAATCGACTTGGACATCACGGGGGTAAACCTGCTCATGAACATGTAATATAATGCACCCTACCTTAGGGCTGTAAGGGGGACTTACATATATTGCATGCAGTGTCTGTAGGCATGGCACACAGGAGATGACGTTGAAGAACCTTTGGAAGAAGAATTTGATGACGATCGACCTTGTTTAGTTTCCACTTGCCTCAATTGATCTTATGGGCCTGGCTAGATGGTTTCTGGAACTTTCTGCCATCTATTTCTCTTCTCAACATGACGCAGTTGGTTTCTCTTTCACCTAGCAAACTGCTATGAAATACTTTTCTTTCTCGCAGCCCTTGCATGTTTGTCCAATGGCGAAACATTTACCTTCGAACAGAAAGGAGAATCCACATTGGAAACACAATTTTATTTTCTTCTGAGACATCACTTTCTGGCCCTCGAGGTTGTGTCTCTGCTGCCTTTTTATGTTCAATGCTGATTCACTCTGGGCTACTCCAGCTTCCATATCAGCAGCTTTCAATCTGCATGTTCTTCTGCTCTCGCACCCATGAGCACTCTCTCCAGACTGAGTGTCTCATGCAGCATACGTCATCTGAACGAGTCAGAAAGTCAACCATCTATGAATCTAAGATGGATGGCTTCTTCATCATTCAATTCCTTGAACTTGCAATACCTGATGAGGGCCTCAAGTGTTTCAGCAAACTCATCCATCGTTTCTCCAGCTTTCTGTCTGTGTCACGTGTCCCTCGGAGACCTCTCAGGATCGGTTCGTTGCTCAAATGGGTCCACCTATTGACACCCTCAATTCCGAATTGCTATAGTAGCACGGAAGATTAAGGTGGTCAATCGGGGGAAGGAAAGGATGGGAACAGCGGGGAGGGAGACCTGTGAAATAGAAAGGGTATATTAGAATACATTAACTATAAACCAGTTTCCTCTGAGGAATATCGAATTCTCTAATATCTCCCTTCTATATACCTGTAAAGAAAATTAACAAGTTCTTGCAGCACTTTTTCTGAAGGACGATTAGTTCTCATCAACCCTTCTGTAGGCTATAACTTCTTGTTGTGAGCGAAATTAGGTTTAGAGCTTTCTTTGTGAATTTATACTGTAAACAGAAAAAGTGCATTAGATACACACTCCCTCACCAACCAACAACGGAACCAGGAACACATAGATTGGTAGATCACTTTGTACCCACCAACACTGGTGATTTAGTACGCGTCACAAGGGAGGAAGGAATAGGCTTAACGTCAACCTCTCACTGACACCTTGCTACAAGACGAACAAAAAACACACAACATGTAACACCAGCACTTCATGAAACATAATATTCAGGATTTCACTCCAATGGTAATGCGTGTTTAAATCACACACTTATGAGTATCAATTTAGATATATGCACGTCGCTGTAGGCTTATCAACCTTCAATAAGCAGGTATGCACTTCGTAACAGATTTAACAGCCTTCAAATGTAGAGACATACCACCTGATATAAAGGAAGCGTTTTGGTAATGCCCACGTAATCAAAGCTTCATTACAAACAACACCAATGTCATGCGCCCTTTGTCAATGCGCCTTCAAGCACCACTCTTGCTCCAGAGAAACTATGGAAGGTAACTCTAAAACGGCAAATCAAGCAAGCGTTTTCCCCTTGTAAGGAATGTTTAGGCAGTTTAAGGATTTGTGAACTTGGTGTCAACAACACCCTTACCGCCCCCAAACGCTGAAAAAGATCCGACTCCGTAACCAGGGAGGAATCGCCAATCCATCCGGAATAATCTGCAGCGTCTTCTCTGAGTTTTCCGGCTTTCATAGCCGTTGGGAAGGGGAATGGTCGTCATTTCCTGTGCGCGCGCGACGCGCCGCACAGGCTTCTGGGTCTTGTAGTTTATCCGCTCCTGGTGCGGAATACCCATCGGAATCACGCTGTTTCCCTGTCCTCCACAGCGCCCGGGCAATCGTAATACACCTCGTCCAGTCAAAGGCCTTATGTTGGACTGGATCACGAGAGTGTATAGCGGTCCCTGAACGGTACGTGACAGCACATCCTTCTTCCGAAGACCGCTTACACGAACCAGGTTTGTTAGGATACTTAGCGTGAAAGGTTTTTATACATTTTTGAGCATGCATTCCTTATGCAGATTCCCATGAATTTTCTTCTACCCCATATCCTTTCCACGACACCAAATACCACAGTTTTGAGCCTCTCATTTTGGAATCCAGAATCTTGTGTACTTCATATTCTGGTTCATTGTTTACCCATATAGGAGAAGGATTTTTCTTAATTGGTGTGTATGAGGGTTTTAGCAGAGATACATGAAAAACAGGATGTATTTTCATGGAAGAAGGAAGTGCCAATTTTACAGCAACGGGGAGATGACCTTTATAATCCGATATGGACCTATAAATTTAGGATTAAAAATACTGTATTTCCTGAAGCGAATATTTCGTGTGGATAGCCATACCACCTCACCCACCTTATATGATGGATTAGGTTTACGATGTTTATCGGCTTTTGCTTTGTATAACACCTTAGCTTTTTTCAAATTCCTATATGTTTGTTTCAGGGTTTGTTGAATGTGGGTTATTCTATTCTGCGCTTCAGGTATTGTTTGTGTACTCCCAGGATGTATGAAGGGTATGAACCGAGGATGGAATCCGTAACTGCTATAGAAAGGAGTAATCTTGGTTGACTGATGCTTTGCACTATTGTAAGCCACCTCTGCTAGACACAACAAATCCACCCACTCATCTGAACTTTCTTCAACATAGCACCTGAGATATTGTTTTAGTGTCTGGTTTAACCTTTCTGTTTGTCCGTCTGATTGAGGGTGAAAACTAGTCGACGTTGAGGCTTTCATATGTAAGGCAGTACACCAAGCTTTCCAAAAGCGTGCAGTGAACTGCGGGCCTCGATCGGAAACAATGTTAGAAGGAAGACCATGTAGGCGGAACACATGTTGCATTAGCATTTGTGCTAATTGACCTGAGGTGGGTTCTTGTGCACAAGCTATAAAATGACCCATTTTAGTGAGACTGTCCACTACTACTAGAATGGCAGTACATCCTTTATCTTTTGGTAATCCAACGATAAAATCCAATGAAATCGTTTCCCAGGGGACTAGCGGAGTTGGAAGAGGTTGAAGCAACCCTTGTGATTTACCATGGTCTACTTTAGCTTGTACACATTTTTCGCACTTGCTTATCATGTCCGTAACGTCTTTTCTCACTGAAGGCCACCAGAATTGTCGATTGATTCTGTCTAGTGTCTTTTCGATACCGTTATGTCCTGCACTATGAGCATTGTGACACCATTGAAACACTTCTCTTCTTAAGGCCAGGTTCGGAATTAATAACTGTTTCTCTTTTAGGGGTAGACCTTTTACTAAAGTCCATTGGCTATGTTTCTTGAACCAATTTCTCCAGTAAGGGGTTTGCACCCCTGTGCAACCTTTTTCAAAAAGGAATCTGTTTGGATTAATCCTACTACTTGTTGGGGATGCAAGATAGAATGTTTTATCTCGATGGTATGTTCTGGGACCGTTTCCTGCCTTGAAAGAGCATCAGCTTTCTTATTCTCAGATCCTGGTCTGTAGGTAACTACAAAATTGAACTCTGAAAAGAAAAGCATCCACCGTAATTGTCTGGGTGAGAGCATTCTGGTAGACCTCATAAACTGCAGGTTCCGATGATCTGTATACACCGTTATAACATGTTTGGCTCCCATTAAGAGATGTCTCCAGTCACTGAAAGCATCTTTTATCGCTAGTAATTCTTTTTCAGCAATGGTATATCTTGCCTCCGCTTCATTTAATTTCCTGGACATATATGCCACTGGGTGTAGTTGCCCACTGTTGCTATGCCTTTGTGATAGTATTGCTCCAATTGCTACATCGGATGCGTCAGCTTCCACTATATAGGGCTTTTCAGGATCAGGATGAGCCAAAATAGGAGCTGTGATAAAAGCCCCTTTCAAAGTTTGGAAGGAAGATTCCGCTTCTTCAGACCAATGAAATGATACCTTCTTGCGCAATAGCTTAGTTATCGGGCCACGATGTTGGAAAAATGACTTATAAACCTGCGATAAAAGTTCGCAAATCCTAAAAAACATTGTATATCTCTAACATTAGTAGGACGTGGCCACTCTTTCACAGCTAGGATTTTCCTTTCAGACATTTCTTGTCCGGAGGGTGACAACATTACTCCCAGGAATTCCACTTTACTCGCATGAAACTCACATTTACTGAGTTTGCAGTACAGTTTATTCAGTCTAAGTGCCTTAAACACCTGACTAACATGCAGTAAATGTTCCTTCACAGAAGAGGAGTATATTAAAATGTCATCGATATATGCCACCACAAACCTGTCTAAAAACTCTCTCAGTAATTCGTTCACGAAGTACTGGAACGCCGCGGGGGCGTTACAAAGACCAAAGGGCATTACTGTATATTCATATAATCCATATCTGGTACGAAAGGCTGTTTTCCACTCATCGCCTTCTCTTACGCGTACCAAGTGGTAAGCCCCCTTTAAGTCCAGCCGAGTGAATATGGTGGCCTTCTTGACTTGTTCCAGTAATATGGGTATAAGAGGTAAGGGATACCTATTTTTGATGGTGACATTATTAAGGGCCCTAAAGTCAATGCAGGCTCTTTTCTCACCATTCGCTTTCGGGATAAAAAAAAGCGGAGAGGCTGCGGGTGATTTAGAAGGGCGTATGAAACCATTCTCCAAATATTTATCGATATATTCTCTGAGATGTGTGTTTTCAGGTTCCGTTAAAGCATACAATCTCCCACATGGAATTACTGCTCCCGGTATTAAATCTATCTGACAATCGTAATGCCGATGAGGAGGCAGTGAGTCTGCCTGCTTTTCACAAAAAACGTCTTGGTATTCTGCGTAACAGGAGGGTAATGTAACATCGGTTTCCGCCGCTGTGGCGATTTTATGAATGGTGCTTAAATATTGAACAGGAGACTCTATCCTGAAACACCCATTCTCATGGCACCATACACTTTGAAACTCTAACGTTCTGTCATTCCAGTTAATCGTGGGGTTATGCTGTTCTAACCAAGGAAGTCCTAAAATAACACCATATTGAGGGGCCTGAATAATGTTAAATCTCAAGGATTCCGTATGCCCTTCTCCGCAACTCATTTCTAGGTTAGTCGTATGATATTGTATGGGACCGGTACTTAGTTCTGTTCCATCTACGGTAAGTATTTCTTCGGGTTTGTCTTTAGCTAATACCGAAATCCCCAATTTCTTGACTACCAGGTTATCCATAAACAGCCCTGTGGCTCCGGAATCTATCATTGCTTCTACCTTTCTCCACCCTTTTCCTGTTTTTAACTGTACCGGAATAAAGAAATGATGCGAAGATAGACCTGTCATTTGTTTGATAGAAGGGATGGTTAATCCACCCAAAGAATCCCCTTCTGATGTCTTTGAGGTTGTCAGTTTTCCGATACCATGTCTGCTATGGCCACATGAGGTTTCTTAAAACCTGTAGTGAATTTCGGTTTACTTAAGCATTCTTTAACAAAATGGCCTTTTTTGCCACAGTACATACATAAACCGTTTTTTCTCCTTGTGTCCCTCTCTAATTGAGATAGGGGGCACGTATCATACCTATTTCCATAGGTTCCACCGTAGACCCGGTAGATCCTCCCACCACTCTGGGTTTGTCGAATCTATTAGGAGGTCGTTCTACCTTCCTTCTATCACCCTTACGTTCTCCAATGCGATAATCTAATCTTAATACTAGATTGATAAGGTCCACACACCGTGTGGGCTGAGGGTCAATTTGGGCTAGTACGTCTTTCATATCGTCTTTGAGACCTTGATAAAACACTGCAGCCCTTTTTTCTTCAGGCCACTGTGTTTCTGCCACTAATCTTTGAAACGCATTGATATATACTATAAGATCCTTATTGCCTTGTTTAAGCTCTAAAAGATCTCTATCCGCAGAAAAAGAAGCTGCTCTGCGATCAAATACTGCCTCAAATTCTTTCTTAAATTCATCCCAATCGTATAACAAAGGATCATCTCGGCGTACAAAAGGCACTGCCCACTGTGCGGCATCTCCAGTTAAATGAGAAATCATAAATGCTACCTTAGATTGATTAGAAGGGAAGGCTTTAGGCCTACAAGAGAAATGTAACATAATTTGGGTCAGAAAGACCTGAACTTTCGAGGCGTCCCCTTGAAAGCGTTCAGGAGCCGCTAAAGGTATCGCTATGGGTATTTCCACTGTCAGTGGTGCCTGCAGTGCTGAAGTCCCAAAATGCCAGGGCCCTCCTACATTTCGTCCCGTTGGAACATCAAAGGGATTTCTTTGAAGACTATCTACCTTATCTTGCAAAGCAGCTGTCTCTACCCTAGATGCTGTGATCTCCTGTTGAAGGACCACTAAGGTGGCTAACACCTCCTCTAGGGTGGCCATAGTCACAATGAACCGACCAGGAGAGGTATCTTATTCTTTTTTAAGGCAGATTATTCTGTCACGTGTCCCTCGGAGACCTCTCAGGATCGGTCCGTTGCTCAAATGGGTCCACCTATTGACACCCTCAATTCCGAATTGCTATAATAGCACGGAAGATTAAGGTGGTCAATCGGGGGAAGGAAAGGATGGGAACAGCGGGGAGGGAGACCAGTGAAATAGAAAGTGTATATTAGAATACATTAACTATAAACCAGTTTCCTCTGAGGAATATCGAATTCTCTAATATCTCCCTTCTATATACCTGTAATGAAAATTAACAAGTTCTTGCAGCACTTTTTCTGAAGGACGATTAGTTCTCATCAACCCTTCTGTAGGCTATAACTTCTTGTTGTGAGCGAAATTAGGTTTAGAGCTTTCTTTGTGAATTTATACTGTAAACAGAAAAAGTGCATTAGATACACACTCCCTCACCAACCAACAACGGAACCAGGAACACATAGATTGGTAGATCACTTTGTACCCACCAACACTGGTGATTTAGTACGCGTCACAAGGGAGGAAGGAATAGGCTTAACGTCAACCTCTCACTGACACCTTGCTACAAGACGAACAAAAAACACACAACATGTAACACCAGCACTTCATGAAACATAATATTCAGGATTTCACTCCAATGGTAATGCGTGTTTAAATCACACACTTATGAGTATCAATTTAGATATATGCACGTCGCTGTAGGCTTATCAACCTTCAATAAGCAGGTATGCACTTCGTAACAGATTTAACAGCCTTCAAATGTAGAGACATACCACCTGATATAAAGGAAGCGTTTTTGGTAATGCCCACGTAATCAAAGCTTCATTACAAACAACACCAATGTCATGCGCCCTTTGTCAATGCGCCTTCAAGCACCACTCTTGCTCCAGAGAAACTATGGAAGGTAACTCTAAAACGGCAAATCAAGCAAGCGTTTTCCCCTTGTAAGGAATGTTTAGGCAGTTTAAGGATTTGTGAACTTGGTGTCAACAACACCCTTACCGCCCCCAAACGCTGAAAAAGATCCGACTCCGTAACCAGGGAGGAATCGCCAATCCATCCGGAATAATCTGCAGCGTCTTCTCTGAGTTTTCCGGCTTTCATAGCCGTTGGGAAGGGGAATGGCCATCATTTCCTGTGCGCGCGTGACGCGCCGCACAGGCTTCTGGGTCTTGTAGTTTATCCGCTCCTGGTGCGGAATACCCATTGGAATCACGCTGTTTCCCTGTCCTCCACAGCGCCCGGGCAATCGTAATACACCTCGTCCAGTCAAAGGCCTTATG
Source organism: Calotriton arnoldi (assembly GCA_963921515.1). Classification (NCBI taxonomy): domain Eukaryota; kingdom Metazoa; phylum Chordata; class Amphibia; order Caudata; family Salamandridae; genus Calotriton; species Calotriton arnoldi. The sequence continues at coordinate 194,481 of CAWUFW010012805.1, read as the reverse complement.
TTGGACTGGATCACGAGAGTGTATAGCGGTCCCTGAACGGTACGTGACAGTCTGGCTTGGTGGAAATGTACCTTTCATAGTCGATGTTCGGCATTGGATAGAACTTGATTTCTAATGCCACCTTAATCTGATGGTAAGATATTGCATCAGCTTGTGGTATTTTCTTTATCACTTTTTTCACTCCATCACCTGCAAGGTTCTTTAAGTATTTGATGATCTTTTTGTCATCTGCTTCTTCTAGCGCGTCAATGAAATCATCAAATTTTTCGATCCATGCAGTCCAACTGGTGCCAATATTCTGTTTTTTAGCAGTATCGAATGGAAGCAGTGGTTTCAAGAAAATGGTAGCATCATAACCTCTTGTGGAACTCCCTGCTGTCGAGAGCAGGGTCACTCTGGCACCGTCTGCTGCCCGCTTGGACCTGCTCCAGTCATACCATCTCTAAGCCCTAGCCGCGTCCTTGCATCAGGGTCATCGCGACTGATGTCGTACGCCTCTTTTTCATCTTTGGTAGTGAGTAACTGTTTTGTCTCCTGTACATGGTCACCATCGTTCCCAACCTTGTGCATCATACCTGGTTTTCACTGACTTTAGCATTTCTTGATGCCTGGATGCTTCTGCATTTGGCACGCTTTTGCACCTGGCTATCGCTGCTTTCTGCGTTTCTCATTCTGTATGCTTGACAGCACGGTGTCATGTGTTGGCGCAGTACCTCTTCTTTCGGCCTTACAAGCAGGTTCTGGGCCAACTGTGACTGAACTTTCTGTAGGGTATTCGTCTTCTTCAAAAGCCTTGCACTGGCTGGAGTGGCACTTTGACTCCACAGACTCCAACCGCCGACCGCTTCACTTCAACTGAGGTGCATGTGGCATGCACAAGCTATTTGCTACACCTCGGCAAACTCGCAGGGAGAACACTCGTTTCTTTGGGTTACAAATCCCCTATCTCATCACCTTTTGTAGTGTCCTCCCCAGCCTGGTAGCATGCAAATGACTATGCCACTTCAACTGAGGTGCACGTGGCAAGCACAAGCAGTTTGATGGATCTCTGCGAACTCTTAGGGAGAACACTCTTGTTTCTTTGGGTTACAAATCCCCTATCTCGTCACCAGTTGTAGTGGCCTCCCCAGACTGGTAGCATGCAAATGACTATGCCACACACGGAGCTCTGTAGTGCATGTCTTTATTCTTCAGAGTGCAACTGTTAACTGTACGCACTGCATCATGAACTTCACTGACCACACCCAAACGATTACATCATTCTCCTACTGAGTCCATCAGGGACCAGAAGGGTCCCGCTATTTTACAAGACACTACACCAGTCTGCAGTTGCGACGCATTGATAACTTATATTGCAACACCTATATAGGAGAGGGATGCCCCTTTCTGTTTCCCTTGTATGTGTACGATTCGTAATGGGTCTCAAAACACCTTTTAGAGCCAAAAACGATTTTCAGACGTTTTTTACATTTCAAAACACTCTTTTGTGGTCACCAGTCCTGTGATTTAGCTAAGTTAAGTGTTTGCAACCACAAAACTGTTTTGTACATCAGGCCATGATTAGGGATGAAAGTGGTTTCAAATAGAATAAACAGGTATCAGGATCGTAACCTGAGGAAAAGGGGATGACACAGAAACGTGGAGACCATAAGCCACAAGCAAAGAAACGAAGAAATGTTACTACAGTATTATCAGTGAAAAGGGGGACATCACATCGTGACTACATAGAATTTTTGCAGTAATTCCATGCCCAAAAGAGATTCAAGACTTACAGCGGAGAAATATTTTTCTTCCAGAGTTTCTTTCACATGTGATAATTGTTCTCTTTGGCACAAATGCTGATTATAAAAAGAAAACTTTATACAGAGTTCATGAGTATGTAGGGAGATCACGGAGCACTTCATGTAAAGGGCCCTGTGAGTGCAACAGTCATGACTACCTGGTGCACTCATGAAGTGGACATTGGGGACAGTCTGCCTGTTAAAAATAAGATTTACAGGCAACCTGACTGTGAGAAGTTGGCCTGGTATATGCTGTCCACTAATTAAAGTGGGCACCTTGCACCAGTCCAAACGACCTTTATTGATGATTAGGTTAAAGACAACCTTTATTGAAAGCTATCCTAGTGGTATCTATGGAGAGCAGCCTTCAGGCTAAGTCTCGAAGGAATGTAAAGCAGCTTGTTTTACCAGTATATAACCTCCTGAATGACCAAATGAAAGGAGAACCACACAAGGTATATATAAAATATATGTATTTATTACTAAACACTCTCTACTAACCTCTTTATGAGATTAGAGAACAAGACACACAATATTAAATCACTAGAACGACAGTAAATGGCACCATACACATCGAGACCGAACCATATACTAAGAAAGTGGTATAAGAACCACGACTTGACTAGACACAGTGCCTAGAGCACGTAGAATTGCTGGGACCCCAAGGAACCACCCAAGGTAGTGACACAGGGGACCCACGGAGGATGGGTGAAGTGTGGGAACACAGACGCGAGCTCCGTACAACTCTATGGGAAAATCGCAGTTGGAATTTTAAAGATTAAGGACACTTAGGAGAGGACTTTAAGCAAACCCAGCTAAACATAGAAGGTTCTAAGGCCAGCACCCTTGAGAGTACCGAGGTACCCGTGTTACCTATCCCAGGGGAGCCGGGTGCATAGGGGTCAAGTGGTGTCGGAAACCCTTGTCGTTTTCAATGGCGTGATGCGAGAAAGTACTGCTGCCGTGGAGAAGAAAAGTGTCCGGTGTGATCCAAGCCTGTATCAGAGATGAGAGAACCTGAAAGCAGAGGGGACAAAGTCTGGGTCACTTCACATGACCAGGAGCGGAGCAATCGAATGCCCACCGATGTCGCGTGCTTCAGGTGAGAAGAGGTGAAGATAGACTCTCTAGCCACGGGGACCAGGAGACGTCTATGATGACCAAAGTCCGGATTCGAGCTGTCCCACAAAGGATGTCGAGTGCTGGGGGGTCAGTGTCCGGATTGAATACCAACAAGCCTTGGCCACTGCAACCCATTTGGTCAGAGGAAAGATGCTTCTGTGAGGACCAACAAGGTTCTGGGGACTCCCCAAGCAATGGAGAGTCAGGGCACGTCTGGAGCAACCAGGGAAGCCCACTGAAAGTTAAAGTTGCCTTCTCAGGGACCCACAGGCCAATGAAACATGGATCGCAAAGGGACCTCGAGCTGAATCACTAAATACCAGCCCACGGAACACTCGTGGAGTGTAGGCCGGAAATCTTCAGTGGAATTACTGCTCGGGGTCAGGACTACAAGTAGCACAAAGCACAGCCTCAGGGGTTGCCAAAAAGCATATGCTGCTGCAAATGTACACGGTGCCCAGGGGTTCGGGTTGCACGGTCCCCACGAGGGATACGGGCCTCAGAATTGCTGAGAGTGCAGATCAACCTCAAAGCCCATGGGAACCCACCTCCTGAATTGCAGAAATCTTCGGAGTCCTTCAGGAGCTTCGTAGATGCAAACCGGTCAGATGCATTTTAGGTGCCTGCTCAGCAGGGGAGTAACTCCTTTACTCCAAGGGAGATTCTTCAGTCATCCAGCGTTGTGCAGATCATCGAAGTACTTGGTTTCTGTAGCAGAGTTTAGTCCAGGTAATATCTAAAGTCCTGTAGTCAGGGGTTCCTGTTTTATACCCAAGGAATGGGTGGGACAAACTCTGGGGACCCACCTATGGGAGGGTCAGGACAGAGGGGTGGCTACACCCATGTCCTTTGTCCAGTTTCGCACCAGACCAGGAGCAAATGGCTCCTGCAACCGGTTTGAGCTGGACTATGCACAGGGACACCAAATGTGCCCCCACTGCAGACATCAAAGCACTCTGAGAGTGCACCCACCCAGCCCCAATACACTAAAGCCTGTCTGGGAGGTGGTCACACCTCCCTGTGACAGGAAACCTATTGTCAAACCTTCCCCTGCCGGAGTTTCGTCCAGCAGCAGGAGGGCAGACTCGTGTCTGTGGCTGGCAGCATCCATTTTGTGATGCCAGGGTCAAGAAAGCTGGTACCGGGTGTACCGGTGTTGTCATATTTCTCCCTCTAGGAGGGTGGAATCATACCTCCACACCAGTTACTGGTGTGGAGGTATGATTCCAAGGTGTTTGACACCAAACACAACATGTTTCCATGCAGCCGTTTTAAAGTTAGCATTTACCGCGAGGTTATAATGCACTTAAGTATATATGGTTGGCTGCATCACAAACAACCCCGGAGAATAGGTTCCGAAGGCTGCAGAGGGGCTCTGCTCATGCATGGGCACCCTCTCACATAAAACCCAGCACCCTGCCTTCAGGATTGGTAAGGCCTGCCATAGGGGTGACTGATAGGTTTATATGTGCAGTGATTAGGATAGATATAGTGAACCTATATCTAAGTAAGGGGTGCATGCACCACCTTACACAGGCTGCTGTAGCAGACCTGTTGTGTCATTTTAAATGGTCACTCAGGGGTGGCAAATTACATGCTGCAGCCCCTGGGAGGCCTCTGGGGTACCTATGCCTTGGGTACATAGTATACCATATACTAGGGACTTATAAGGGTACCCCAGAATCCAATCTGGAGTGTACCTAAAGTACCTGAACAACCAATTTAGGGAGAAAGCACATAGACTGGGGTCCTGAATAGCAGGATCCCAGTCAGACTAAGTCGAAAACCAGCAAAACACCAGGAAAAAAGTGGGGGTAACCATGCAGTCAGATTCCACCTTCCTACATAACCCCCCCAAACGAAAGGAGATAAGGCTAACCTTGTCCAGTTGAGCCTTTATTGACTAAGTGGTCATATAAGGAAGATCCTGCACTAGCATGGACACCTCCTTTCTTATGGTCCACTAAGCAATCCCTACCCCTAAGGGTATGGGATGGTCTCCAAAAGTTGGGATTTCTACCTGTAGGGTGTTTTGGCAAAGTAAAAGGCTGGTGGGGTGTCTGAGTAGAGAAGTGAGGCCCTAATAAAGTTGGCCTCAGCTTCCTCAGATCACTGGTCACCATGGAGGCCTTTCTTTCCATGACTGAGTTGTATCTGGCCCTAAGGGTCAACCTCTGGCTGCCTACAGCTGGGGGTTGGGTCCCTCTGGTTGGTACACTGGAGGGACATGGTAGGTTTGGAACCACTTAGTCCCAGGTTTGCCTTTGCCCAACAGAGTCCATCTGGGGGTGGTCCCTATTCAATGGTAAGAGGGATCCCTCAGTGGGTTGAGGAATTTTCACCTGGCTAGGGCTACTAGACTGGGTGCCCCTAATCTGTTGATGGGGGGGTTCCTCTGGGCAGTGGGCCTGTAGGGGTCCACTGACCTCCCTGACCTCTGCAGCCCTAGGCTGATTGAGGTAGGGTAGAGAGGGGCAGGATACCTGCTCCAGACTGGGTACCACCTTGGAAGGGTCCCCTGCCATCAGGGGTGTTGCCAGGCCAGGCCTGACCACCTCTGGGGCAGTTCCTTCACTAGGGGTAGGATCGGTTCCCTGAGGAAGCTGACCCTTACCTATAGTCTGGGGGGAAGAAGACTTTTCTTCAACCCTTCTGCTCTCTTGTGGAGTAGAGTGGGCCATTCTTTCAGGCCCCACCTCTCCAAAATGTCCCTGGGATTGGGCTGAGGCCCTAAGAGCCCCACCAACTTTCTCAGGGAGGCCTAACATTCTTAAATGGGCCTGGTATTCAACTTCAGCCCAGGCTGAAATTGCCAGATCATTGCCCAACAGGTAATCTACAGGCAAGTTTGGGGACACTGCCACTCTCTTTGGGCCAGTGACCCCTCCCCAGCTGAGATTGACTATGGCCATGGGATGATCTGTTTTAATACCATCAATGTTGGTCACCTGGTACTTAAACTCAGGTAAAAGCTGTTGAGGGGGACTAGTTTCCCTGTCACCATGGTGACACTAGCCCCTGTGTCTCTGAATGCCAAAGCTTTCTGACCATTTATCAGTGGCTCCTGTCTGTACTTGCCCAAAGAATTAGGACTGACAGTAAAAGTGGCAAATCCCATGCCACTATCACAGACTAAGGAGGCCTGTGAGGAGGACCTTGATAAGCTGGGGTCCACCTCAGTTCCCCATACCAACCCACCTAACTTTTTGGGGGCTAACCTACCACATGGGGGATTACTACTTGTAGTACCAGGAGGAGTGGTAGTATTGCTGGGAAGAACATTTTCCTTATTGCTGGCCTTAGGGCAACTGGGGTCATTTTTCCAGTGGCCAGGCTTCTTACATATATGGCAATAAGGTTTCTTTTCAGGGGAGGAAGGAGTTTGGGACCCCCCGCCCCCCCGAAGAGGACTTTTGGGGCCCTGTAGTGGATTTATCTTTTGATTTATCCCCACCTTTCTCTTGGTTTTTGGAAGAATCTTTCTTCTGGTCACCACCCTTATTCTTTGGTTTTACCCTGGTTCTGACCAATTTGTCTGCCTTCTTTCCCAATTCTTGGGGAGAGGTCAGATCAGAGTCCACCAGGTACTGGTGTAAAAGCTGGTTTTGACAATTATTAAGGATCTGCTCCCTCATAATCAAATTGTACAATCCTAAAAAGTCATGCACCTTGCTGCCATGTATCCAACCTTCCAGAGCCTTAGTAGCACAATCTACAAAGTCAACCCAGTCCTGAGTCTGTGCCTTTTGGGTGTCTCTGAACTTTATCCTGTATTGTTCAGTGGTTAAGCCAAACCCATCAATCAGAGCACTCTTCAGGACTTTGTAATTATCAGCATCCTCTTCTCTTACAGTGAGGAGCTTGTCCCTACCTTTGTCTGCAAAGGAGAGCCACAAGATTGCTGCTCACTGCTCCTGAGGGACCCTCTGTACCTTACAGGCCCACTCCAGTGCAGTTATCCATTTGTGGATGTCAACCCCACTCTGGTAGGGAGGGACAATCTTGTTCAGGTTCCTATGGTCATGAGTATGTTCTCTACCTCTAGGGACACTGTTGCTGGCACCATGGGGCTCTAGCCCCAACTTTTTAGAAGCTCTCTGAAGCTCCACGGATTCCCTATCTAAGGCCAATTGCTCTCTCTTGATTCTGAGCTTAGCTCTCTCAAACTCAAGCAGTTGGCACTTCTTCTCATAAGAGGACTCCCTTTTATGAGAAGCAGAGGTCCTATGAGAAACAGAGCTCCCTACAGAAGTACCAGAATGATTAGATTCCTGAGAAGGAGATCTTGATCTTCTTGGTAAACTGTTAACCCTTCCAGGTGGGGTAAAGAGAGGGCCACTGAGGCCTCCTTCCTCACCTTCAGGAAGAATTGTATTGTCCAGGGTAGAATCATTTTGATCCTCCTGGCCAGCATCAGAGTCCAGGTCATTGAAGTTCTCACTTCCTGGCCTTTCCTCTACTGCTGTCCCACCCAACTTGCCTGCCTCATCAGACCCTGGGGTCTTTCTGAGGTCATCTAAAATTAAACTCTCTATAAGACGTTGAGTGCTGGGGTTTTTCCCTGTCTTCAGTTTCCTAGATGTACACATGGTTCTCAATTCTTGGAATGAGAGATGGTTATACTTAGTTGGCAAGGAGCCACTGGCTTCAGGCCTAGAAGACATGCTAGTGTGGTGTGGTGTATGCACCTACCTACCCTAGTGGGAACTGAAACTCTCTTGAGTTGTAGAAAGGGTGTGCTAGGCCCTTGACTTACCCAACTCTAAGTTCAGTAGAACTTACTTTATTCTAGTCTTAATTTATATGTACCTAAGTACCTTTAGGGGTTTTCAGTTAGTCACTCAATGAGATTATCTGGTAAAACAATAGCAAGCTTGAATCCCAACCGCTGCACACCAATGTGAGAAGTTGGCCTGGTATATGCTGTCCACTAATTAAAGTGGGCACCTTGCACCAGTCCAAACTACCTTTATTGATGATTAGGTTAAAGACAACCTTTATTGAAAGCTATCCTGGTGGTAGCTATGGAGAGCAGCCTTCAGGCTAAGTCTCGAAGGAATGTAAAGCAGCTTGTTTTACCAGTATATAACCTCCTGAATGACCAAATGAAAGGAGAACCACACAAGGTATATATAAAATATATGTATTTATTACTAAACACTGTCTACTAACCTCTTTATGAGATTAGAGAACAAGACACACAATATTAAATCACTAGAACAACAGTAAATAGCACCATACACAGCGGGCTCCAGGGGGAGACCGAACCATATACTAAGAAAGTGGTATAAGAACCACGACTTGACTAGACACAGTGCCTAGAGCAGGCATGTAGAATCGCTGGGACCCCAAGGAACCACCCAAGGTAGTGACACAGGGGACCCACGGAGGACGGGTGCAGTGTGGGAACACAGACGCGAGCTCCGTACAACTCTATGGGAAAGTCGCGGTTGGAATTTTAAAGATTAAGGACACTTAGGAGAGGACTTTAAGCAAACCTAGCTAAACATAGACGGTTCTAATGCCAGCACCCTTGAGAGTACCGAGGTACCCGTGTTACCTATCCCAGGGGAGCCGGGTGCATAGGGGTCAAGTGGTGTCGGAAACCCTCGTCGTTTTTAATGGCGTGATGCGAGAAAGTACTGCTGCCGTGGAGAAGAAAAGTGTCCGGTGTGATCCAAGCCTGGATCGGAGATGAGAAGAACCTGATAGCAGAGGGGACAAGGTCTGTGTCACTTCAGGTGACCAGGAGCGGAGCAATCGAATGCCCACCGATGTCGGGTGCTTCAGGTGAGAAGAGGTGAAGCTTGACTCTGAAGCCACGGGGACCAGGAGACATCTACGATGATCAAAGTCCGGATTCGATCTGTCCCACAAAGGATGTCGAGTGCTGGGGGGTCAGTGTCCGGATTGAACACCAACAAGCCTTGGCCACTGCAACCCACGCGGGCAGAGGAAAGATGCTTCTGTGAGGACCAACAAGGACCTGGGGACTCCCCAAGCAATGGAAAGTCAGGGCATGTCTGGAGCAACCAGAGAAGCCCACTGAAAGTTAAAGTTGCCTTCTCAGGGACCCACAGGCCAACGGACCAGGGATCGCAAAGGGACTTCGAGCTGAATCACTAAATATCAGCCCACGGAATACTCGTGGAGTGTAGGCCGGAAATCTTCGGAGCAATTATTGCTCGGGGTCAGGACTACAAGCAGCCCAAAGCACAGCCTTTGCTGCTGCAAATGTACACGGTGCCAAGGGGTTCAGGTTGCACGGTCCCCACGAGAGATACGGGCCTCAGAATTGCTGAGTGCGCAGATCAACCTCAAAGACCACAGGATCCCACCTCCTGTATTGCAGAAATCTTCAGAGTCCTTCAGGAGCTTCGTAGATGCAAACCGGTCAGATGCGTTTTAGGTGCCTGCTCAGCAGGGGAGTAACTCCTTTACTCCAAGGGAGATTCTTCAGTCATCCAGCGTTGTGCAGATCGTCGAAGTACTTGGTTTCTGTAGCAGAGTTTAGTCCAGGTAATATCCAAGGTCAGGGGTTCCTGTTTTATACCCAAGGAAGGGGTGGGACAAACTCTGGGGACCCACCTATGGGAGGGTCAGGACAGAGGGGTGGCTACACCCATGTCCTTTGTCCAGTTTCGCACCAGAGCAGGAGCAAATGGCTCCTGCAACCGGTTTGAGCTGGACTATGCACAGGGACACCAAATGTGCCCCCAGTGCAGATATCAAAGCACTCTGAGAGTGCACCCACCCAGCCCCAATACACTAAAGCCTGTCTGGGAGGTGGTCACACCTCCCTGTGACAGGAAACCTATTGTCAAACCTTTCCCTGCCAGACTTTCGTCCAGCAGCAGGAGGGCAGACTCGTGTCTGTGGCTGGCAGCATCCATTTTGTGATGCCAGGGTCAAGAAAGCTGGTACCGGGTGTACCGGTGTTGTCATATTTCTCCCTCTAGGAGGGAGGAATCATACCTCCCACACCAGTTACTGGTGTGGAGGTATGATTCCAAGGTGTTTGACACCAAACACGACATGTTTCCATGCAGCCGTTTTAAAGTTAGCATTTACCGCAAGGTTATAATGCACTTAAGTATATATGGTTGGCTGCATCACAAACAACCCCGGAGAATAGGTTCCGAAGGCTGCAGAGGGGCTCTGCTCATGCATGGGCACCCTCTCACATAAAACCCAGCACCCTGCCATCAGGATCGGTAAGGCCTGCCATAGGGGTGACTGATAGGTTTATATGTGCAGTGATTAGGATAGATATAGTGAACCTATATCTAAGTAAGGGGTGCATGCACCACCTTACACAGGCTGCTGTAGCAGACCTGTTGTGTCATTTTAAATGGTCTCTCAGGGGTGGCATAATACATGCTGCAGCCCCTGGAAGGCCTCTGGGGTACCTATGCCCTGGGTACATAGTATACCATATACTAGGGACTTATAAGGGTACCCCAGAATCCAATCTGGAGTGTACCTAAAGTACCTGAACAACCAATTTAGGGAGATAGCAGATAGACTGGGGTCCTGAATAGTAGGATCCCAGTCAGACTAAGTTGAAAACCAGCAAAGCACCAGGAAAAAAGTGGGGGTAACCATGCAGTCAGATTCCACCTTCCTACACCCACTAGCACTCCCAGCAGCCTCAGCAGCAGCTTGCTGTCTGAGGGGTTGAAGAGAGGGGCAGCTCAGCTGCTCCTGGCTCAGATCTGCCCTGGAAGGGCCCCCTGTCCCCAAGAACTCAACCTGATCAGGTTCAAGCTCATCTGGGACAGTTCCTTCTTCAGGACTAAGATCAGCTCCCTCAAGAGACTGGTCTGGATTCTGAGGCAGGGGGGAAGACACTGCCTTAACCCTACTGTTCCTTCTCTTGGGAGGTGCCTGGTCCATTTTTCAGGATCCAGGGCCTGTTCAGGGTTAGACATTTTTGCTTGTGACCTGGTCATAGCAAACACATCTGCAGGGATACCCAACATTTCTGCATGAGTCCTGAGTTCCACTTCAGCCCAAGCTGAAGTTTCTAAATCATTGCCCAACAAGCATTCAACAGGGAGGTCTGCACTTACCACAACCTTCTTAGGGCCAGTTACCCCTCCCCAGGTGAAATTAACAACTGCCAAGGAATGGTCTGTCCTGACATTGCTAGCATTGGTCACTCTTGGTACATCTCACCAAGTATGATTTGCTCAGGAGCCACAAGATCTTTTGTCACCATGGTGACACTTGCTCCTGTGTCCCTGAATGCCAAGGCCTCCTTTCCATTGATTATAGGCTGTTGTCTGTATTTGCCCAGATTACTGGGGCTTACAAATAAGGAGGCCATATCCATGCCTCCATCACAGATCAACATAGCCTGAGTTGGAACTCTGACTAGGCCAGAGTCCATCTCAGATCCCAGGGTTAACCCTACTACACCCTTATTTGGAGCACCACCACTTGGAGCTGAACTAGGGGGAACACTTGCCTTAGGGGCAGTGGTGGTTGGAGTTGAGTCCTTGGACTTGGTACAATCACTTGTCCAATGGGTCTTCTGTTTACAGATTTGACACCATGGCTTCTTCTTGCCTTTACCCTTGTTTGATTGTGACTCCCCACCAGATGCAGATTTTTGGGGCCCTTGAGAAGACTTCTGGTCTTTACCCTTCTCCCCACCCTTATCAGAGTTTTTAGAATCTTGCTTCTTGGAGTCACCACCTTGGTTCTGAACCTTCTGCCTCACCCTGGTTCTGACCCATTTGTCTGCCTTCTGGCCCAATTCTTGGGGAGAGGTCAGATCAGAGTCCACCAGGTACTGATGCAACAGCTGATTTTGACAGTTATTAAGGATCTGCTCTCTCATAATTAAATTATACAATCCTTTAAAGTCACACACTTTACTGCCAAGTAACCAGCCTTCCAGAGCCTTAGTAGCACAATCTACAAAGTCAACCCAGTCTTGAGTCTGTGCCTTTTGGGTATCTCTGAACTTGATCCTGTATTGCTCAGTGGTTAAGCCAAACTCATCAATCAGAGCACTCTTCAGGAATTTGTAATTATCAGCATCCTCTTCTCTAACAGTGAGGAGCTTGTCTCTACTTTTGTCTGCAAAGGATATCCACAAGATTGCTGTCCACTGCTCCTGAGGGTCCCTCTGTACCTTACAGGCCCTCTCCAGTGCAGTTATCCATTTGTGGATGTCATCCCCACTCTGGTAGGTAGGGACAATCTTGTTCAGGTTCCTATGGTCATGAGTATGTTCTCTACCTCTAGGGACACCGCTGCTGCCACCATAGGGCTCTAGCCCCAACTTTTTAGAAGTTCTCTGAAGCTCCAGGGATTCCCTATCTAAGGCCAATTGCTCTCTCTTGATTCTGAGCTTAGCTCTCTCAAACTCAAGCAGTTGGCACTTCCTCTCATAAGAGGACTCCCTTTTATGAGAGGCAGAGGTCCTATGAGAAACAGAGCTCCCTACAGATGTACCAGAATGATTAGATTCCTGAGAAAAAGATCTTGATCTTCTTGGTAAACTGTTAACCCTTCCAGGTGGGGTAAAGAGAGGTCCACTGAGGACTCCTTCATCACCTTCAGGAAGAATTGGATTGTCCAGGGTAGAATCATTTTGATCCTCCTGGCCAGCATCAGAGTCCAGGTCATAGAAGTTCTCACTTCCTGTCCCTTCCTCTTCTGCTGCCCCACCCAACTTGCCTGTCTCATCAGACCCTGGGGTCTTTCTGAGCTCATCTAAAATCAAACTCTCTATGAGACGTTGAGTGTTTGGGTTTTTCCCTGTCTCCAGTTTCCTAGATGAACACATGGTTCTCAATTCTTGGAATGATAGATGGTCATACTTAGTTGGCAAGGAGCCACTGGCTTCAGGCCTAGAATACATACTAGTGTGGTGTGGTGTATGCACCTACCTACTGGTTTTCAGTTCGTCACTCAATGAGATTATCTGGTAAAACAATAGCAAGCTTGAATCCCAACCGCTGCACACCAATGTGAGAAGTTGGCCTGGTATATGCTGTCCACTAATTAAAGTGGGCACCTTGCACCAGTCCAAACGACCTTTATTGATGATTAGGTTAAAGACAACCTTTATTGAAAGCTATCCTAGTGGTAGCTATGGAGAGCAGCCTTCAGGCTAAGTCTCGAAGGAATGTAAAGCAGCTTGTTTTACCAGTATATAACCTCCTGAATGACCAAATGAAAGGAGAATCACACCAGGTGTATATAAAATATATGTATTTATTACTAAACACTCTCTACTAACCTCTTTATGAGATTAGAGAACAAGGCACACAATATTAAATCACTAGAACGACAGTAAATAGCACAATACACACTGGGCTCCAGGGGGTGACCAAATCATATACTAAGAAAGTGGTATAACAACCACGACTTGACTAGACACAGTGCCTAGAGCACGTAGAATCGCTGGGACCCCAAGGAACCACCCAAGGTAGTGACACAGGGAACCCACGGAAGACCGGTGCAGTGTGGGAACACAGACGCAAAGCTCCGTACAACCCTATGGGAAAGTCGCGGATGGAAATTTAAAGATTAAGGACACTTAGGAGAGGACTTTAAGCAAACCCAGTTAAACATAGAAGGGTCTAAGGCAAGCACCCTTGAGAGTACCGAGGTACCCGAGTTACCTATCCCAGAGGAGCCGGGTGCATAGGGGTCAAGTGGTGTCGGATACCCTCGTCGTTTTCAATGGCGTGATGCGAAAAAGTACTGCTGCCGTGGAGAAGAAAAGTGTCCTGTGTGATCCAAGCCTGGATCGGAGATGAGACGAACCTGAAAGCAGAGGGGACAGAGTCTGGGTCACTTCACGTGACCAGGAGCGGAGCAATGGAATGCCCACCGATGTTGGGTGCTTCAGGTGAGAAGAGGTGAAGCTTGACTCTGCAGCCACGGGGACCAGGAGATGTCTAAGACATCCACAGTCCGTATTCGAGCTGTCCCACAAAGGATGTCGAGTGCTGGGGGGTCAGTGTCCGGATTGAACACCAACAAGCCTTGGCCACTGCAACCAATGTGGTCAGAGGAAAGATGCTTCTGTGAGGACCAGCAAGGTCCTGGGGACTCCCCAAGCAATGGAAAGTCAGGGCACGTCTGGAGCAACCAGGGAAGCCCACTGAAAGTTAAAGTTGCCTTCTCAGGGACCCACAGGCCAACAGACAAAGGATTGCAAAGGGACCATGAGCTGAATCACTAAATACCAGCCCACGGAACACTCGAGGAGTGTAGGCTAGAAATCTTCAGTGGAATTACTGCTCGGGGTCAGGACTACAAGTAGTCCAAAGCACAGCCTCAGGGGTTTCCAAAAAGCATATGCTGCTGCAAATGACCACTGTTTCCAGGGGTTCGGGTTGCACGGTCCCCACGAGGGATACGGGCCTCAGAATTGCTGAGAACGCAGATCAACCTCAAAGACCATGGGAACCCACATCCTGTATTGCAGAAATCTTCGGAGTCCTTCAGGAGCTTCGTAGAAGCAAACTGGTCAGATGCGTTTTAGGTGCCTGCCCAGCAGGGGAGTAACTCCTTTACTCCAAGGGAGATTCTTCAGTCATCCAGCGTTGTGCAGATCATCGAAGTACTTGGTTTCTGTAGCAGAGTTTAGTCCAGGTAATATCTAAAGTCCTGTAGTCAGGGGTTCCTATTTTATACCCAAGGAAGGGGTGGGACAAACTCTGGGGACCCACCTATGGGAGAGTCAGGACAGAGGGGTGGCTACACCCATGTCCTTTGTCCAGTTTCATGCCAGAGCAGGAGCAAATGGCTCCTGCAACCGGTTTGAGCTGGACTATGCACAGGGACACCAAATGTGCCCCCAGTGCAGACATCAAAACACTCTGAGAGTACACCCACCCAGCCCCAATACACTAAAGCCTGTCTGGGAGGTGGTCACACCTCCCTGTGACAGGAAACCTATTGTCAAGCCTTCCCCTGCCGGAGTTTCGTCCAGCAGCAGGAGGGCAGACTTGTGTCTGTGGCTGGCAGCATCCATTTTGTGATGCCAGGGTCAAGAAAGCTGGTACCGGGTGTGCCGGTGTTGTCATATTTCTCCCTCTAGGAGGGTGGAATCATACCCCCCACACCAGTTACTGGTGTGGGAGGTATGATTCCAAGGTGTTTGACACCAAACACGACATGTTTCCATGCAGCCGTTTTAAAGTTAGCATTTACCGCGAGGTTATAATGCACTTAAGTATATATGGTTGGCTGCATCACAAACAACCCCGGAGAGTAGGTTCCGAAGGCTGCAGAGGGGCTCTGCTCATGCATGGGCACCCTCTCACATAAAACCCAGCACCCTGCCTTCAGGATTGATAAGGCCTGCCATAGGGGTGACTGATAGGTTTATATGTGCAGTGATTAGGATAGATATAGTGAACCTATATCTAAGTAAGGGGTGCATGCACCACTTTATACAGGCTGCTGTAGCAGACCTGTTGTGTCATTTTAAATGGTCTCTCGAGGGTGGCATAAAACATGCCCAGAATCCAATCTGGAGTGTACCTAAAGTACATGCAATCAATTTAGAGGAGAAAGCAGCTAGACTTGGGTCCTGAATAGCAGGATCCCAGTCAGACTAAGTCGAGAACAGTGAAACATCAGCAAAAAGGGAGGGTAACTATAAGAAGCAGATCCAACTCTCCTACACCCGCGCCCGGTTTTAAAGCGCCTCCTGGCGCTTAGTGATGATGCAGCCGGCTCTGGCCGCGAAGATTCCTGGAGCTTGTGGTGCCCCCCGTCCCACAGGCAGCAAAGGGCAGCAAAAGGGCTGAATGCGGGTCCCGCGCTGCGAGAGCCCGCGCCCGGTTTTAAAGCACCTCCAGGCGTTTTGTGATGATGCAGGCGGCTCCGGCCATGAAGATTCCTGGAGCTTGTGGTGCCCCCCGTCACACGGGCAGCAAAGGGCAGCAAAAGGGCTGAATGCGGGTCCCGCGCTGCGGGAGCCCGCGCCCGGTTTTAAAGCGAATCCAGGCGCTTAGTGATGATGCAGGCTGCTCCGGCCGCGAAGATTCCTGAAGCTTGTGGTGCCCCACGTCACACAGGCAGCAAAGGGCAGCAAAAGGGCTGAATGCGGGTCCCGCGCTGCGGGAGCCCACGCCCGGTTTTAACCCCTTTGGTGCTTGCGTCGGCCAATGGCCGACGCAAGCACTACCTCCCTGGTGCGGCGCACGTCCATTGGCCGTCACCAGGGAGGGCCCCTTAAACCTCCGGTGCATCGCACCGGAGATTGTTTTTTTAATTCCCCCTGGGGGAGACGT
This sequence comes from Calotriton arnoldi, assembly GCA_963921515.1. Taxonomy (NCBI): domain Eukaryota; kingdom Metazoa; phylum Chordata; class Amphibia; order Caudata; family Salamandridae; genus Calotriton; species Calotriton arnoldi. The sequence continues at coordinate 178,310 of CAWUFW010012805.1, read as the reverse complement.
GGAAGGCTTTCCGCGTCTCCCCCGCCCCCCTCCCGCCCATCTGTGACGTCAGCGCGCGCGAGGCGCTCTGACGTCACTGATTTCCCCACCGGAGCCGAGGACAGCAGCAGGTAAGGCCGCGCTCGACTCTGATGGGGAAATCCGGCCGAAAACGGCCTCCCCAGCTTTCAGGGAGGCCTCGTTTGAAAGGGGAGAGTCTCCCCTTTCAAACGAGGCCTTCCTGAAAGGGTTTCCTGGCCGTGGATCGCGGCAGCGATGCGATCCACGGCCAGGAAACCCCACTAGACACCAGGGATGTCTTTGGGGGGTCGGCCCTCGTGGTAATGGGTCGGCCCCCCCCGGGGGCATATTTATTTAATTTTTTTTAAGTTGGCTTTGTTTGGGGTGCGCGATCGCACCCAAAAATGAAAAAAAACGAATTTTTTTTTTTTTTAAATGGCGGCGATATTGGCAGGGGGTCGGTCCTCCTGCTCAGTGGCCGACCCCCTGTGGGGGCATATTTTCTATTTACCCATGTTGGCTTTCCTTGGGGGGCATGATCGCCCCCAAAAATGCTAAAAATAATTTTAAAAAAGTACAATGGTGGCAATATTGGCAGGGGGTCGGTCCTCCTGCTCAGTGGCCGACCCCTGTGGGGCATTTTTTTTTATACCTATGTGCTTTCCGTGGGGGCCACAATCGGCCCCCAGGGAAGCCATAGCTATAAAAAAAATTAGAGCAAGAGAGAGATCTTTCTTTATATATATATATATATATATATATATATATATATATATATATATATATATATAAGAGAGAGAGAGAGAGAGAGAGTCTCTTTCTCTCTGTAGATGATATATGTATATATATGTATCTATATACATATGTATGTGTATATAGATACATATATATACATAAGTCTAAAGAGTGAATGATATATATATGTATCTATATACATATACATATATATATATAGATATATGTATATAGATGTATATAAATATATGTAGAGATAAAATCTATGTATATATATATATATATATATATATGTGTCCGTGTGTGTGTGTATATATATATATATATTATAGCAAAGGTATCGAATAAACGTCAAGCCTGAATGGCAATGCTACCCTTGTGTCGGTGACCGATTCTTATGAAGATTTCGGAAATGGTTTATATATATATGTGATCAAGGACACAGTCGGTGTCCGAAACGCGTCTGAGGCTGCACCTTTCTTTTGTAAGCACGCATTTTGGCTACAGCTTAATCTTGAGTCCGTGGTCCCATGTGTGCGCGCTCGCACGGGGATACTGTCAGTTGCTATATATATATATATATATATATATATATATATATATGCTCCTTGATGCACAGTGAACGGCGCACTTGCGGACGGGTGCTTCACAAACGCGGGGTGCGCCCGCGATATTTATCCAGGCTCTGTTTCCTTGTTTCCCAAAAAGAAAAACAGCACTCGCGGGGGCAGTTGCTAGAGTTTATTGGCCCCCGCGAGTGCTGTTTTTCGTTTTGGGAAACAAGGAAACGGAGCTTGGTATATATATATATCTATATATATATATATATATATATTCAGAAACACAAAGGATGCCGCACTCCAGAGATTGGTTTCAGAGTTGCTTTATTTTCACCACGACTGGTGGTAGTGGTGGTGAAAATAAAGCAACTCTGAAACCGGTCTTGGAGTGCGGCATCCTTTGTGTTTCTGAATTTAAATATCGGGTAAGGATTCTACCCGTTGCTGCCTGCACCAGGTATTGAGCGCTCTGACATTGGGAATTAATTGTCTATGTGAGAGAGGGGCTATGGAGAGATGAGGGGCACGTTTGCAAGGATGGTAGTGGGCGCATCAAAGGAGGTCATAGTGTGCAATTGTAAAGCACACGTTCACCCGTAGGCATCTTGGCGCCAAAATGATGGTTGCAATGGCTCCCACCAGCGCTAAAAGGCTGCGATGATGGGTATGTGGCAAGGTAAAGTAATACTGTGTCTTTTTTCTCTCTTTCTTAGTCTTTTTGGAGAGCGTACAGAGTTCGCAAAGGTAAGGTGACTTCGTCATTATTGACTTAAACACTTCACTCACGCGCACACACCCACCTACACTTTAAAACCAACAACCTATCTGCCTTCTACGTAGGATTGTGTTTTAAAAGGATAGTTTAGGCACTAGCAGAGATGGCATATCGTTGGATGGATGCTGCCCAGGCCCTAAATCTGGTTCTGGAGTCCAGCTCTGAGGCAGGATCAGAGACTGAGACAGCAGATACTGAGACAGCATCTGAGGGAGAGGACAATGGAGCCGAATCTGGGAGTGACTTTTCAGTCGGCGCAGTTCCATCCGATGACTCATCGTCCAGCGATTCTGAAGGAGACGATGTCAGTCGTGCTGTCCCTTTGCCAGCACAGTCTGTGCAGCAGGACACCCGTAACAGGTTAGAGCAACCCAGAGTGCAGGCACGTGCGGCCGCAAGCACAGACGGAGTGCTGTCTTGGCAGCCTCCCAATTTAGTTCAGCCCCAAATTCCGCCTTTCACTGGTGACGCTGGATGTAAAGTAGATACGGCAAATTTTTTGCCAATTGACTACTTCCATCTCTTTTTTGGTGTTGACTTCCTAGACGAAATTGTGCAGCAAACAAATTTGCGTGCCGAACAATTTCTGAGGGAGCAAGGAGGCACTCTTGGGCCTCATTCTAGGGCGCGCAAGTGGACTCCCACTTCACTAGGGGAGTTGAAGATATTTTTGGGCCTCACACTTAAAATGGGGGTAGTGCATAAACCAACCTTGCTATCCTACTGGTCTACTCGCACGGTTTGGTTAACCCCCATCTTTGCACCATACATGAGCAGAGATCGTTTTTGCTATTGCAGCGCATGCTGCATTTCAATGACAATTCTGCTGCATTGCCCCGGGACCATCCAGACTATGACAGGTTGTTCAAAATTCGGCCTGTCGTGGAACATTTGTCTGCCAGGTTTCCAGAGGTTTATACTCCTGGAAAGAATATAGCCATTGATGAGTCCTTGATCTTGTATAAAGGGCGGCTGCTGTTTAGGCAGTACATTCCGAGCAAACGCGCTCGCTATGGCATCAAGCTGTACATGCTGTGTGAGAGCTCGACTGGCTATGTGTACAGCTTGAGAGTGTATACAGGGAAGGACATAACTCTTAACCCTGTAGGTTGCCCTCCCATGCTAGGGGTCACAGGAAAGATTGTATGGGAGCTTGTCCAGCCACTTCTTCACAAAGGTTATAACCTTTATGTGGACAATTTCTATACAGGAGTAGAGCTATTCAGTGAGCTCTACAAAGCTGGCACCGTGGCTTGTGGTACAATTCGTTGTCGCCGCAAAGGATTCCCGCAGGAGCTTGTTTGCAAGAAGCTCCAGAAATCCCAGAGCACTGCGTTGCGTTCCAACGAGCTGCTCGCAGTTAAGTTCTCAGATAGGCGCGATGTGTACATGCTCACTACAATTCATGCTGAGAGCACTTCCCCTGTCACGGTTTGGGGTCAGATGGCCGAAGTCCACAAGCCCACCTGTATACTTGATTACAACAAGTACATGGGCGGAGTGGACAAGAACGACCAGGTTCTTCAGCCATACAATGCGAGTCGTAAAACTCGCACTTGGTATAAGAAACTGTTTACGCACCTGATCCAGATGGCAACATACAATGCGTATGTTGTTTATCGTGAGACCACCACAGGAAGACTCATGTCTTTCCTTGACTTTCAGTTGTCTGTAATTGAAAGTCTTACTGCTACAGAAGCAGAAGCCTCCACTTCATGTGTTCTGGAGGACGTGGCAAGGCTGCAGGAGCGACACTTTGCAGATAAAATTCCTGCAACACCCAAAAGGAGCGACCATGTCGTCGTTGTAAAGTGTGCTCGATGCAGGGAAAGAGGCAGGAGACTCGTGTTTACTGTCCCCAGTGCCCAAGTAAGCCTGCCTTCTGTTTTCCTACTTGCTTTATGTTGTATCACACTAAAGCAAAATACTGGGAAATTGACTGAGGTGGAGCTGCCAATAGGATAACCTTTCAATTGGTGTGAATGGATACCTACTGTCTGTGGGCCACTCCTTCACTACGCAAGCAGCTGCAGGATATTTCTTCCTCTACTTCATGAAATCATGGACTTCTCAACACCTTTATCTGCTTTCAGAACGTGGTAGTTGTTCTGTTCGCCAATTGACAAGTGCATTATAGTCCCCACGCTGCACATACTGGTGGGCAGAACATATGCCACGTTGTCATGGAGTACCCGTGTTTCACATTCAACCGTTCTTCGTAGTTTATGATGTTCTCTTTAGGAAGTTTTTGAAAATTTCCAGCATGTTTGCCTTAGTTTCAAAGGTAGATATGCTTGCTCAGCTCGAGAAATGTTTTTGCGGCATACTCGGGCACCCCCAACTTGCATCCACAAACTGGAAGGAGTTGGATAGAGCATTGTGAGAGCATTGATAGCTCGTGACAGAAATGTTCACTCAAGCTTCAAGTAGCTAGAGATGAAAGGCATTAGTATAGGGTCTCTTAACAATTGGACAGGGTTAGTCAGGACTCTGAGGACAGACACACGAACGGGTTAGAACAGCTTACGGTAGGTACGCTTTCCGAGGAATATTGCAAAGGTAGAAGGCAGATAGTAAAGGTAGTATAGATACACGTCCTGACTTCTTCTTCACCCATGGATTCAAATCCATTGCTGCCACACTCACACTCAATACTTATGGGTCAATGCTGCTTGCCATGTTCATCCTCCGTTAGAACTTAGTAGATGGTCAGTTTGCTGTATGATAAGTGCATTACAGTCACTGCACATAACGGTGGATTGGACATATGCTACGTTGTCACGGACTACCCTTGTTTCACATTCATCCGTTCATAGTTTATGATGTTACCTTTTGAAAATTTCCAGCATTTTGCCTTAGTTTCAAAGGTAGATATGCTTGCTCAGCTCGAGGAATGGGCTTCACGGCATACTCGAGCACCCCCAACTTGCATCCACAAACTGGAAGGAGTTGGATTTAGCATAGTGAGTGCACTAAAGGTGCATGAAAGACATGTCTTCCTGAGCCTCATGTGGCTGTCATGGAAGTCATTAGTATAGGTTCACTGGGCATGAGTTCGGTAACGTTCTGGAAGAAGGAGGTGGAGACTTGACAGGTGGTAGAATATAGTCAAAGTCATTATGTCTTGTGGCATATAAATGTGATGGGCCCTTGCATGGCGGCAGTATGTTTGTGTGAGTGCAAGTGATATGGTTGTTTGGGCCCGTGGCTGGCGGTACGGAAGTCTTGTGTGTGGTGTGTGAATGGCGTGTGAATGGACCATAAAGTGGTTGGTGCCGTGATGTGGCTTTATGGCTCCCCTTCAGAAGGCTTGGCTTCAATATTTATATACTTTGATAAGTATTTGTGCTTTGAAGCCAGCGTTTCTGGAGGTGCTAAAACCAACCTGTGTAAGTGGTGGATTAGCTTTATCAAATGAGTGTTAGATTTATATTTGTGTCTGTTTAATGGCCTTTTGTAAGATATTTTTTTTTCCACAATGGGTAGCAGGGGACTTTCTGCCCTAGCTCAGTCGTCACCTAGGCAAACCATTACATTTTTGAGTAGTAGACAAAGGGGGAAGTACAAGGGTGAATGACTTGCGTGGTTCTCACTGTTTTTTTACCCAACATGCCCTGCTAGCCTCATATTTTGTTGAAAAAAATCACTATTTCCACACATTTTTGTGTGGGAAATTTGTGGCATCGCCGGGCAGACATGCATTTCCTACCACCCAGTGTTCCCCAAGGTCTCCCGATAAAAATGGTACCTCACTCGTGTGGGAGGCCCAAGTACCCACGACAGGCTAGGGCCGAAAAGGTATTGAGGCGACATTAAAATTGCCTATCACAAAACAACCTGGTTTTGCAAGGGGGGTCACCTCGGTTTTTGGCCCCGTGCTCGGTGGCCAGCTAGGGAAACCTATCAAACCCACCCATTTCTGAAAACTAGACACCCGGGGGTTCCAGGGAGGTATGGCTTGCGTGGATCCCCCAACGTTTTCTTACCCAGAATCCCCTGCAAACCTCGAATTTAGGTGGAAAAATCACTTTTTCCACACATTTTTGTGTGGGAAAGTTGTGGCATCGCCGGGCAGACATGCATTTCCTACCACCCAGTGTTCCCCAAGGTCTCCCGATAAAAATGGTACCTCACTCGTGTGGGAGGCCCAAGTACCCACGACAGGCTAGGGCCGAAAAGGTATTGAGGCGACATTAAAATTGCCTATCACAAAACAACCTGGTTTTGCAAGGGGGTCACCTCGGTTTTTGCCCCGTGCTCGGTGGCCAGCTAGGGAAACCTATCAAACCCACACATTTCTGAAAACTAGACACCCGGGGGTTCCAGGGAGGTATGGCTTGCGTGGATCCCCCAACGTTTTCTTACCCAGAATCCCCTGCAAACCTCGAATTTAGGTGGAAAAATCACTTTTTCCACACATTTTTGTGTGGGAAAGTTGTGGCATCGCCGGGCAGACATGCATTTCCTACCACCCAGTGTTCCCCAAGGTCTCCCGATAAAAATGGTACCTCACTCGTGTGGGAGGCCCAAGTACCCACGACAGGCTAGGGCCGAAAAGGTATTGAGGCGACATTAAAATTGCCTATCACAAAACAACCTGGTTTTGCAAGGGGGTCCCCTCGGTTTTTGGCCCTGTGCTCGGTGGCCAGCTAGGGAAACCTATCAAACCCACACATTTCTGAAAACTAGACACCCGGGGGTTCCAGGGAGGTATGGCTTGCGTGGATCCCCCAACGTTTTCTTACCCAGAATCCCCTGCAAACCTCGAATTTAGGTGGAAAAATCCCTTTTTCCACACATTTTTGGGTGGGAAAGTTGTGGCATCGCTGGGCAGACATGCATTTCCTACCACCCAGTGTTCCCCAAGGTCTCCCGATAAAAATGGTACCTCACTCGTGTGGGAGGCCCAAGTACCCACGACAGGCTAGGGCCGAAAAGGTATTGAGGCGACATTAAAATTGCCTATCACAAAACAACCTGGTTTTGCAAGGGGGTCACCTCGGTTTTGGCCCCGTGCTCGGTGGCCAGCTAGGGAAACCTATCAAACCCACACATTTCTGAAAACTAGACACCCGGGGGTTCCAGGGAGGTATGGCTTGCGTGGATCCCCCAACGTTTTCTTACCCAGAATCCCCTGCAAACCTCGAATTTAGGTGGACAAATCACTTTTTCCACACATTTTTGTGTGGGAAAGTTGTGGCATCGCCGGGCAGACATGTATTTCCTACCACCCAGTGTTCCCCAAGGTCTCCCGATAAAAATGGTACCTCACTCGTGTGGGAGGCCCAAGTACCCACGACAGGCTAGGGCCGAAAAGGTATTGAGGCGACATTAAAATTGCCTATCACAAAACAACCTGGTTTTGCAAGGGGGTCACCTCGGTTTTGGCCCCGTGCTCGGTGGCCAGCTAGGAAACCTATCAAACCCACACATTTCTGAAAACTAGACACCCGGGGGTTCCAGGGAGGTATGGCTTGCGTGGATCCCCCAACGTTTTCTTACCCAGAATCCCCTGCAAACCTCGAATTTAGGTGGAAAAATCACTTTTTCCACACATTTTTGTGTGGGAAAGTTGTGGCATCGCCGGGCAGACATGCATTTCCTACCACCCAGTGTTCCCCAAGGTCTCCCGATAAAAATGGTACCTCACTCGTGTGGGAGGCCCAAGTACCCACGACAGGCTAGGGCCGAAAAGGTATTGAGGCGACATTAAAATTGCCTATCACAAAACAACCTGGTTTTGCAAGGGGGTCACCTCGGTTTTGGCCCCGTGCTCGGTGGCCAGCTAGGGAAACCTATCAAACCCACACATTTCTGAAAACTAGACACCCGGGGGTTCCAGGGAGGTATGGCTTGCGTGGATCCCCCAACGTTTTCTTACCCAGAATCCCCTGCAAACCTCGAATTTAGGTGGAAAAATCACTTTTTCCACACATTTTTGTGTGGGAAAGTTGTGGCATCGCCGGGCAGACATGCATTTCCTACCACCCAGTGTTCCCCAAGGTCTCCCGATAAAAATGGTACCTCACTCGTGTGGGAGGCCCAAGTACCCGCGACAGGCAAGGACACAAAACGTTTTGAGGCAACATCAACATTGCCTATCAAAAAATGTTTTGGGCCCTTGCCTGTCGCTGGTACTTGGGCCTCCCACACAAGTGAGGCACCATTTTTATCGGGAGACCTGGGGGAACGCTGGGTGGTAGGAAATTTGTGTGAGGCCAGTGATGCCACACTTTCCCACACACAAATGTGTGAAAAAGTGATTATTTCAGCTAAAATTGAGGTTTGCAAGGGATTCTGGGTAAGGAAACGTTGGGGGATCCACGCAAGCCATACCTCCCTGGAAGCCCCAGGTGTCTACTTTTTAGAAATGTGTGGGTTTGGTAGGTTTCCCTAGATGGCCGCCGAGCACGGGGCCAAAAACCCAGGTGACTCCCTTGCAAAACCAGGTGGTTTTGAGATAGGCAATTTTGAGGTCGCCTCACTACGTTGTGGGCCCTTGCCTGTCGCGGGTACTTGGGCCTCCCACACAAGTGAGGCACCATTTTTATCGGGAGACCTGGGGAACGCTGGGTGGTAGGAAATTTGTGTGAGGCCAGTGATGCCACACTTTCCCACACACAAATGTGTGAAAAAGTGATTTTTTCAGCTAAAATTGAGGTTTGCAAGGGATTCTGGGTAAGGAAACGTTGGGGGATCCACGCAAGCCATACCTCCCTGGAAGCCCCCGGGTGTCTACTTTTCAGAAATGTGTGTGTTTGGTAGGTTTCCCTAGATGGCCGCCGAGCACGGGCCAAAACCCAGGTGACCCCCTTGCAAAACCAGGTGGTTTTGAGATAGGCAATTTTGAGGTCGCCTCACTACGTTGTGTGCCCTTGCCTGTCGCGGGTACTTGGGCCTCCCACACAAGTGAGGCACCATTTTTATCGGGAGACCTGGGGAACGCTGGGTGGTAGGAAATTTGTGTGAGGCCAGTGATGCCACACTTTCCCACACACAAATGTGTGAAAAAGTGATTTTTTCAGCTAAAATTGAGGTTTGCAAGGGATTCTGGGTAAGGAAACGTTGGGGGATCCACGCAAGCCATACCTCCCTGGAAGCCCCGGGTGTCTACTTTTCAGAAATGTGTGTGTTTGGTAGGTTTCCCTAGATGGCCGCCGAGCACGGGGCCAAAACCCAGGTGACCCCCTTGCAAAACCAGGTGGTTTTGAGATAGGCAATTTTGAGGTCGCCTCACTACGTTGTGTGCCCTTGCCTGTCGCGAGTACTTGGGCCTCCCACACAAGTGAGGCACCATTTTTATCGGGAGACCTGGGGGAACGCTGGGTGGTAGGAAATTTGTGTGAGGCCAGTGATGCCACACTTTCCCACACACAAATGTGTGAAAAAAGTGATTTTTTCAGCTAAAATTGAGGTTTGCAAGGGATTCTGGGTAAGGAAACGTTGGGGGATCCACGCAAGCCATACCTCCCTGGAAGCCCCGGGTGTCTACTTTTCAGAAATGTGTGTGTTTGGTAGGTTTCCCTAGATGGCCGCCGAGCACGGGGCCAAAAACCCAGGTGACTCCCTTGCAAAACCAGGTGGTTTTGAGATAGGCAATTTTGAGGTCGCCTCACTACGTTAGTGGGCCCTTGCCTGTCGCGAGTACTTGGGCCTCCCACACAAGTGAGGCACCATTTTTATCGGGAGACCTGGGGGAACGCTGGGTGGTAGGAAATTTGTGTGAGGCCAGTGATGCCACACTTCCCACACACAAATGTGTGAAAAAGTGATTTTTTCAGCTAAAATTGAGGTTTGCAAGGGATTCTGGGTAAGGAAACGTTGGGGGATCCACGCAAGCCATACCTCCCTGGAAGCCCCCGGGTGTCTACTTTTCAGAAATGTGTGGGTTTGGTAGGTTTCCTAGATGGCCGCCGAGCACGGGCCAAAAACCCAGGTGACCCCCTTGCAAAACCAGGTGGTTTTGAGATAGGCAATTTTGAGGTCGCCTCACTACGTTGTGGGCCCTTGCCTGTCGCGGGTACTTGGGCCTCCCACACAAGTGAGGCACCATTTTTATCGGGAGACCTGGGGAACGCTGGGTGGTAGGAAATTTGTGTGAGGCCAGTGATGCCACACTTTCCCACACACAAATGTGTGAAAAAAGTGATTTTTTCAGCTAAAATTGAGGTTTGCAAGGGATTCTGGGTAAGGAAACGTTCGGGGATCCACGCAAGCCATACCTCCCTGGAAGCCCCCGGGTGTCTACTTTTCAGAAATGTGTGGGTTTGGTAGGTTTCCTAGATGGCCGCCGAGCACGGGGCCAAAACCCAGGTGACCCCCTTGCAAAACCAGGTGGTTTTGAGATAGGCAATTTTGAGGTCGCCTCACTACGTTGTGGGCCCTTGCCTGTCGCGGGTACTTGAGCCTCCCACACAAGTGAGGCACCATTTTTATCGGGAGACCTGGGGGAACGCTGGGTGGTAGGAAATTTGTGTGAGGCCAGTGATGCCACACTTTCCCACACACAAATGTGTGAAAAAAGTGATTTTTTCAGCTAAAATTGAGGTTTGCAAGGGATTCTGGGTAAGGAAACGTTGGGGGATCCACGCAAGCCATACCTCCCTGGAAGCCCCGGGTGTCTACTTTTCAGAAATGTGTGTGTTTGGTAGGTTTCCCTAGGTGCCGGCAGAGCTAGGGTTCACAAACTACAGCTAGGCATTTTGCCAAAAAAGGGTCATTTTTCACTGCGAAATTGAGGTGTGACCACGTTGCGTTTTGCGCCGTTTCCTGTCGCAGGCACTAGGCCGACCCACACAAGTGAGGTACCATTTTTCTCGTAAGACTTTGGGGGACGCGGGGTGGGTGGAAATTTGTGGATCCACGCAGATTCCAGAACTTTCCACCACAGAAATGTGGGGAAAATGTGTTTTTTTTGACAATTTTTTATGTTTGCAAGGGATTCTGGGTAACAGAACCTGGTGGGAGGCAGTCAAGTCACCCCATCCTGGATTCCCCTGGGTGTCTAGTTTTCAAAAATGTATAGGTTTGCTAGGTTTCCCTAGGTGCCGGCAGAGGTAGGGTTCAAAAACTACAGCTAGGCACTTTGCAAAAAAAAGGTCATTTTTCACTGCGAAATTGAGGTGTGACCGCGTTGCGTTTTGCGCCGTTTCCTGTCGCAGGCACTAGGCCGACCCACACAAGTGAGGTACCATTTTTCTCGTAAGACTTTGGGGAACGTGGGGTGGGTGGAAATTTGTGGATCCACGCAGATTCCAGAACTTTCCACCACAGAAATGTGGGGAAAATGTGGTTTTTATGACAATTTTTTATGTTTGCAAGGGATTCTGGGTAACAGAACCTGGTGGGAGGCAGTCAAGTCACCCCATCCTGGATTCCCCTGGGTGTCTAGTTTTCAAAAATGTATAGGTTTGCTAGGTTTCCCTAGGTGCCGGCAGAGGTAGGGTTCAAAAACTATAGCTAGGCACTTTGCAAAAAAAGGTCATTTTTCACTGCGAAATTGAGGTGTGACCGCGTTGCGTTTTGCGCCGTTTCCTGTCGCAGGCTCTAGGCCGACCCACACAAGTGAGGTACCATTTTTCTCGTAAGACTTTGGGGAACGCGGGGTGGGTGGAAATTTGTGGATCCACGCAGATTCCAGAACTTTCCACCACAGAAATGTGGGGAAAATGTGTTTTTTTTGACAATTTTTTATGTTTGCAAGGGATTCTGGGTAACAGAACCTGGTGGGAGGCAGTCAAGTCACCCCATCCTGGATTCCCCTGGGTGTCTAGTTTTCAAAAATGTATAGGTTTGCTAGGTTTCCCTAGGTGCCGGCAGAGGTAGGGTTCAAAAACTACAGCTAGGCACTTTGCCAAAAAAGGGTCATTTTTCACTGCGAAATTGAGGTGTGACCACGTTGCGTTTTGCGCCGTTTCCTGTCGCAGGCACTAGGCCGACCCACACAAGTGAGGTACCATTTTTCTCGTAAGACTTTGGGGGACGCGGGGTGGGTGGAAATTTGTGGATCCACGCAGATTCCAGAACTTTCCACCACAGAAATGTGGGGAAATGTGTTTTTTGGACAATTTTTTATGTTTGCAAGGGATTCTGGGTAACAGAACCTGGTGGGAGGCAGTCAAGTCATCCCATCCTGGATTCCCCTGGGTGTCTAGTTTTCAAAAATGTATAGGCTTGCTAGGTTTCCCTAGGTGCCGGCAGAGGTAGGGTTCAAAAACTACAGCTAGGCACTTTGCCAAAAAGGGTCATTTTTCACTGCGAAATTGAGGTGGGACCGCGTTGCGTTTTGCGCCGTTTCCTGTCGCAGGCACTAGGCCGACCCACACAAGTGAGGTACCATTTTTCTCGTAAGACTTTGTGAAACGCCGGGTGGGTGGAAATTTGTGGATCCACGCAGATTCCAGAACTTTCCACCACAGAAATGTGGGGAAAATGTGTTTTTTTTGACAATTTTTTATGTTTGCAAGGGATTCTGGGTAACAGAACCTGGTGGGAGGCAGTCAAGTCACCCCATCCTGGATTCCCCTGGGTGTCTAGTTTTCAAAAATGTATAGGTTTGCTAGGTTTCCCTAGGTGCCGGCAGAGCTAGGGTTCAAAAACTACAGCTAGGCACTTTGCCAAAAAAGGGTCATTTTTCACTGCGAAATTGAGGTGTGACCACGTTGCGTTTTGCGCCGTTTCCTGTCGCAGGCACTAGGCCGACCCACACAAGTGAGGTACCATTTTTCTCGTAAGACTTTGGGGAACGCGGGGTGGGTGGAAATTTGTGGATCCACGCAGATTCCAGAACTTTCCACCACAGAAATGTGGGGAAAATGTGTTTTTTTTGACAATTTTTTATGTTTGCAAGGGATTCTGGGTAACAGAACCTGGTGGGAGGCAGTCAAGTCACCCCATCCTGGATTCCCCTGGGTGTCTAGTTTTCAAAAATGTATAGGTTTGCTAGGTTTCCCTAGGTGCCGGCAGAGGTAGGGTTCAAAAACTACAGCTAGGCACTTTGCCAAAAAAGGGTCATTTTTCACTGCGAAATTGAGGTGTGACCACGTTGCGTTTTGCGCCGTTTCCTGTCGCAGGCACTAGGCCGACCCACACAAGTGAGGTACCATTTTTCTCGTAAGACTTTGGGGGACGCGGGGTGGGTGGAAATTTGTGGATCCACGCAGATTCCAGAACTTTCCACCACAGAAATGTGGGGAAATGTGTTTTTTGGACAATTTTTTATGTTTGCAAGGGATTCTGGGTAACAGAACCTGGTGGGAGGCAGTCAAGTCACCCCATCCTGGATTCCCCTGGGTGTCTAGTTTTCAAAAATGTATAGGCTTGCTAGGTTTCCCTAGGTGCCGGCAGAGGTAGGGTTCAAAAACTACAGCTAGGCACTTTGCCAAAAAGGGTCATTTTTCACTGCGAAATTGAGGTGGGACCGCGTTGCGTTTTACGCCGTTTCCTGTCGCAGGCACTAGGCCGACCCACACAAGTGAGGTACCATTTTTCTCGTAAGACTTTGTGAAACGCCGGGTGGGTGGAAATTTGTGGATCCACGCAGATTCCAGAACTTTCCACCACAGAAATGTGGGGAAAATGTGTTTTTTTGACAATTTTTTATGTTTGCAAGGGATTCTGGGTAACAGAACCTGGTGGGAGGCAGTCAAGTCACCCCATCCTGGATTCCCCTGGGTGTCTAGTTTTCAAAAATGTATAGGTTTGCTAGGTTTCCCTAGGTGCCGGCAGAGCTAGGGTTCAAAAACTACAGCTAGGCACTTTGCCAAAAAAGGGTCATTTTTCACTGCGAAATTGAGGTGTGACCACGTTGCGTTTTGCGCCGTTTCCTGTCGCAGGCACTAGGCCGACCCACACAAGTGAGGTACCATTTTTCTCGTAAGACTTTGGGGAACGCGGGGTGGGTGGAAATTTGTGGATCCACGCAGATTCCAGAACTTTCCACCACAGAAATGTGGGGAAAATGTGGTTTTTTTGACAATTTTTTCTGTTTGCAAGGGATTCTGGGTAACAGAACTTGGTGGGAGGCAGTCAAGTCACCCCATCCTGGATTCCCCTGGGTGTCTAGTTTTCAAAAATGTATAGGTTTGCTAGGTTTCCCTAGGTGCCGGCAGAGCTAGGGTTCAAAAACTACAGCTAGGCACTTTGCCAAAAAGGGTCATTTTTCACTGCGAAATTGAGGTGTGACCACGTTGCGTTTTGCGCCGTTTCCTGTCGCAGGCACTAGGCCGACCCACACAAGTGAGGTACCATTTTTCTCGTTAGACTTTGGGGAACGCGGGGTGGGTGGAAATTTGTGGATCCACGCAGATTCCAGAACTTTCCACCACAGAAATGTGGGGAAAATGTGATTTTTTTGACAATTTTTTATGTTTGCAAGGGATTCTGGGTAACAGAACCTGATGGGAGGCAGTCAAGTCACCCCATCCTGGATTCCCCTGGGTGTCTAGTTTTCAAAAATGTATAGGTTTGCTAGGTTTCCCTAGGTGCCGGCAGAGCTAGGGTTCAAAAACTACACCTAGGCACTTTGCAAAAAAAGGGTAATTTTTCATTGTGAAAATGTGGTACGTCCACGTTGCATTTTGAGCCATTTCCTGTTGTGGGCACAAGGGCTACCCACACAAGTGAGGTACCATTTTTATCGGGAGACTTAGGGTAACACAGAATTGTAGAGCAACTGTTATTACCTATTGACTTTCGATGCATTTCTGCCTTCCAAATGAAAGACAATGTGTAAAAAATAAGTCATTTTGAAAAATGACCTATAATTCTCATGCTAGTATGGGTACTCCCAATTTCGGAAATGTGCAAATATCTACTGTTTCTAAAATCTACATTTTGTTCCCATTTCAGAAATACATAGGTGTCTTTCATAACAATTTTTCCATGTATACATTTTCCCAAAATAATTGCTATATACCCGGTACTTAAAAAAAAATCATTGCAAGATGTTGCTCAATTATTGGCTCTGGGTTCGTCGGGTTCTTGGTGAACCTACAAGTCCTATATATCCCCACAACCAGAAAGGTCCAGCGGATATAACGGTATATTGC
The DNA here is from genome assembly GCA_963921515.1 of Calotriton arnoldi. Lineage (NCBI taxonomy): Eukaryota > Metazoa > Chordata > Amphibia > Caudata > Salamandridae > Calotriton > Calotriton arnoldi. Next base: position 163,191 of record CAWUFW010012805.1, on the reverse strand, counting down.
CTTCAAATAGCTGTCATAATTAGAAGAAGTTACAGGTGAAAACGTTGACACAAATGGCTGTTTTTTTCAACTAATTTTCAATTTTTCCTTTATTTAACTGTTAGTTTCTATAAGGAAAACTTTAAGGATCTACACAAATGACCCCTTGCTGAATTCAGAATTTTGTCTACTTTTCATAAATGTATGGCTTTCCAGGATCCATTATTGGTTTCATACCCATTTCTACCATTAACTGGAAGGAGGTTGAAAGCACAAAAAATAGCAAAAATAGGCTATGTCCCAGAAAAATGCCAAAACTGTGTAAAATTTTTTGGTTTTCTGACAAAAGTCTGTCATTCCCTAAAATCTGGGAAAATGGAGATTTCAGCCCCACAAACCTTTTTTGATACCATTTGCAGGGAAAAACCCAGACGCTTTTATATGCGGGACTTTTTCCCATTTTTCCCAAAAACCAAAATATAGCTGTATTTTGGCTAAAATCTGGGACCCCTCCAGGGGAATCCACAAACCCTGGGTACCTTTAGAATCCCCATGATGTTGGAAGAAAAGGACGCAAATTTGGCGTGGATACCTTATGTGGTCCAAAAGTTACAGAGGCCTAATCGCGAACTACTACAAATAGCCAAAAAGGGCTCAGCACTGGGGGAAAAGGCCCAGCAGTTAAGGGGTTAAAGCGCCTCCATGTCCTTAGTGATGATGAAGGCGGCTCCGGCCACGAAGATTTCTGGAGCTTGTGGTGCCCCCCGTCACACAGGCAGCAAAGGGCAGCAAAGGGCAACAAAAGGGCTGAATTCGGGTCCCATGCTGCGGGAGCCCGCGCCCGGTTTTAAAGCACCTCCATGCGCTTAGTGATGATGCAGGCGGCTCCGGCCGTGAAGATTCCTGGAGCTTGTGGTGCCCCCCCATCACACAGGCAACAAAGGGCAGCAAAAGGGCTGAATACGGGTCCCGCGCTGCAGGAGCCCGCGGTTGGTTTTAAAGCGCCTCCAGGCGCTTAGTGATGATGCAGGCGGTGCCGGCCGCCAAGATTCCTGGAGCTTGTGGGAGCCCCGTCACACAGGCAGCAAAGGGCAGCAAAAGGGCTGAATGCGGGTCCCGCGCTGCGGGAGCCCGTGCCCGGTTTAAAGCGCCTCTAGGCGCTTAGTGGTGATGCAGGCGGCTCCGGCCGCGAGGATTTCTGGAGCTTGTGGTGCCCCCCGTCACACAGGCAGCAAAGGGCAACAAAAGGGCTGAATGTGGGTCCCTTGCTGCGGGAGCCCGCGCCCAGTTTTAAAGCGCCTCCAGGCGCTTAGTGATGATGCAGGCGGCTCCGGCCATGAAGATTCCTGGAGCTTGTGGTGCCCCCAGTCACACAGGCAGCAAAGGGCAGCAAAAGGGCTGAATGCGGGTCCCGCACTGCGGGAACCCGCGCCCGGTTTAAAGTGCCTCCAGGCGCTTAGTGATGATGCAGGCGGTGCCGGCCGCCAAGATTCCTGGAGCTTGTGGGGCCCCCGTCACACAGGCAGCAAAGGGCAGCAAAGGGCAGCAAAAGGGCTGAATGCGGGTCCCGCGCTGCGGGAGCCCGTGCCCGGTTTAAAGCGCCTCCAGGCGCTTAGTGATGATGCAGGCGGCTCCGGCCGCGAGGATTTCTGGAGCTTGTGGTGCCCCCCGTCACACAGGCAGCAAAGGGCAACAAAAGGGCTGAATGTGGGTCCCTTGCTGCGGGAGCCCGCGCCCAGTTTTCAAGCGCCTCCAGGCGCTTAGTGATGATGCAGGCGGCTCCGGCCGTGAAGATTCCTGGAGCTTGTGGTGCCCCCAGTCACACAGGCAGCAAAGGGCAGCAAAAGGGCTGAATGCGGGTCCGCGCTGCGGAACCCGCGCCCGGTTTTAAAGCGCCTCCAGGCGCTTAGTGATGATGCAGGCGGCTCCGGCCGTGAAGATTCCTGGAGCTTATGGTGCCCCTGTCACACAGGTAGCAAAGGGCAGCAAAGGCCACCAAAAGGGCTGAATGCGGGTCCCGCGCTGCGGGAACCCGCGCCCTGTTTTAAAGCACCTCCAGGCACTTACTGATGATGCAGGCGGCTCCGGCCGCAAAGATTTCTGGAGCTTGTGGTGCCCCCCATCACACAGGCAGCAAAGGGCAGCAAAGGAGCTGAATGCGGGTCCTGCGCTGCGGGAGCCGGCGCACAGTTTTAAAGTGCCTCCAAGCGCTTAGTGATGATGCAGGCGGCTCCGGCCGCTAAGATTCCTGGAGATTGTGGTGCCCCCTGTCACACAGGCAGCAAAGGGCAGCAAAAGGGCTGAATGCGGCTCCCGCGCTGCGGGAGCCCACGCCCGGTTTTAAAGCGCCTCCAGGCGCTTGGTGATGATGCAGGCGGCTCCGGCCGCGAAGATTCCTGGAGCTTGTGGTGCCCCCCATCACACAGGCAGCAAAGGGCAGCAAAACGGCTGAATGTGGGTGCACCGCTGCGGGAGCCCACACACAGTTTTAAAGCGCCTCCAGGCGCTTAGTGATGATGCCGGCGGCTCCGGACGCGAAGATTCCTGGAGCTTGTGGTGCCCCCGTCACACAGGCAGCAAAGGGCAGCAAAAGGGCTGAATGCGGCTCCCGCGCAGCGGGAGCCCACGCCCGGTTTTAAAGCGGCTCCAGGCGCTTACTGATGATGCAGGCGGCTCCGGCCGCGAAGATTTCTGGAGCTTGTGGTGCCCCCCGTCACACAGGCAGCAAAGGGCAGCAAATGGCAGCAAAAGGGCTGAATGCGGGTCCCGCACTGCGGGAGCCCGCGCCCGGTTTTAAAGCGCCTGACGATGCAGGCGGCTCCAGCCGCGAAGACTCCTGGAGCTTGTGGTGCCCCCCGTCACACAGGTAGCAAAGGGCAGCAAAAGGGCTGAATGTGCGTCCCGAGCTGCGGGAGCCTGCGCCCAGTTTTAAAGTGCCTGCAGGTGCTTAGTGATGATGCAGTCGGCTCCGGCCGCGAAGATTCCTGGAGCTTGTGGTGCCCCCGTCACACAGGCAGCAAAGGGCAGCAAAAGGGCTGAATGCGGGTCCCACGCTACGGGAGCCCGCGCCCGGTTTTAAAGCGCCTCCTGGCGCTTAGTGATGATGCAGGCAGCTCCGGCCGCGAAGATTCCTGGAGCTTGTGGTGCCCCAGTCACACAGGCAGCAAAGGGCAGCGAAAGGGCTGAATGCGGGCCCCGTGCTGCGGGGAGCCCGCACCCTGTTTTAAAGCACCTCCAGTCACTTAGTGATGATGCAGGCGGCTCCGGCCGTGAAGATTTCTGGAGCTTGTGGTGCCCCCCATCACACAGGCAGCAAAGGGCAGCAAAAGGGCTGAAGGCGGGTCCTGCACTGCAGGAGCCCGCGCCCGGTTTTAAAGCGCCTGACGATGCAGGCTGCTCCGGCCGCGAAGATTCCAGAAGCTTGTGGTGCCCCCGTCACACAGGCAGCAAAGGGCAGCAAAGGGCAGCAAAAGGGCTGAATGCGGGTCCCGAGCTGCGGGAGCCCGCGCCCGGTTTTAAAGCGCCTCCATGTGCTTAGTGATGATAAAGGCGCTCCGGCCACGAAGATTCCTGGAGCTTGTGGTGCCCCCCGTCACACAGGCAGCAAAATGCAGCAAAGGGCAGCAAAATGGCTGAATGCGGGTCCCACACTGCGGGAGCTCGCGCCCGGTTTTAAAGCGCCTCCTGGCGCTTAGTGATGATGCAGGCGGCTCCGGCCGCAAAGATTCCTGGAGCTTGTGGTGCCCCCCGTCACACAGGCAGCAAAGGGCAGCAAAGGGCAGCAAAGGGCAGCAAAAGGGCTGAATGCGGGTCCCGTGCTGCGGGAGCCCGCGCCCTGTTTTAAAGCGCCTCCAGGCACTTAGTGATGATGCAGGCGGCTCCGGCCGCGAAGATTTCTGGAGCTTGTGGTGCCCCCCATCACACAGGCAGCAAAGGGCAGCAAAAGGGCTGAATGCGGATCCTGCGCTGCGGGAGCCCGCGCCCTGTTTTAAAGCGCCTCCATGCGCTTAGTGATGATGCAGGCGGCTCCGGCCACGAAGATTTCTGGAGCTTGTGGTGCCCCCATCACACAGGCAGCAAAGGGCAGCAAAAGGGCTGAATGCGGGTCCCATGCTGCGGGAGCCCGCGCCCTGGTTTAAAGCGCCTCCAGGCACTTAGTGATGATGCAGGCGGCTCCGGCCGCGAAGATTTCTGGAGCTTGTGGTGCCCCCCATCACACAGGCAGCAAAGGGCAGCAAAAGGGCTGAATGTGGGTCCCGCGCTGCGGGAGCCCGCGCCCGGTTTTAAAGCACCTGACGATGCAGGCGGCTCCGGCTGCGAAGACTCCTGGAGCTTGTGGTGCCCCCCGTCACACAGGCAGCAAAGGGCAGCAAAAGGGCTGAATGCGGGTCCCGTGCTGCGGGAGCCCGCGCCCTGGTTTCAAGCGCCTCCAGGCACTTAGTGATGATGCAGGCGGCTCCGGCCGCGAAGATTTCTGGAGCTTGTGGTGCCCCCATCACACAGGCAGCAAAGGGCAGCAAAGGGCTGAATGTGGGTCCCGCGCTGCGGGAGCCCGCGCCCGGTGTTAAAGCGCCTGACGATGCAGGCGGCTCCGGCTGCGAATACTCCTGGAGCTTGTGGTGCCCCCCGTCACACAGGTAGCAAAGGGCAGCAAAGGGCAGCAAAAGGGCTGAATGAGCGTCCCGAGCTGTGGGAGCCTGCGCCTGGTTTTAAAATGCCTGCAGGAGCTTAGTGATGATGCAGGTGGCTCCGGCCACGAAGATTCCTGGAGCTTGTGGTGCCCCCCATCACACAGGCAGCAAAAGGGCAGCAAAGGGCAGCAAAAGGGCTGAATGCGGATCCCACGCTACGGGAGCCCGCGCCCGGTTTTAAAGCGCCTGATGATGCAGGCGGCTCCGGCTGCGAAGACTCCTGGAGCTTGTGGTGCCCCCCGTCACACAGGTAGCAAAGGGCAGCAAAGGTCAGCAAAAGGGCTGAATGCGCGTCCCGAGCTGCGGGAGCCTGCGCCTGGTTTTAAAGTGCCTACAGGCGCTTAGTGATGATGCAGGCAGCTCCGGCCGCGAAGATTTCTGGAGCTTGTGGTGCCCCCGTCACACAGGCAGCAAAGGGCAGCAAAAGGGCTGAATGTGGGTCCCGCGCTGCGGGAGCCCGCGCCCGGTGTTAAAGCGCCTGACGATGCAGGCGGCTCCGGCTGCGAATACTCCTGGAGCTTGTGGTGCCCCCCGTCACACAGGTAGCAAAGGGCAGCAAAGGGCAGCAAAAGGGCTGAATGAGCGTCCCGAGCTGTGGGAGCCTGCGCCTGGTTTTAAAATGCCTGCAGGCGCTTAGTGATGATGCAGGTGGCTCCGGCCACGAAGATTCCTGGAGCTTGTGGTGCCCCCCATCACACAGGCAGCAAAGGGCAGCAAAGGGCAGCAAAAGGGCTGAATGCGGATCCCACGCTACGGGAGCCCGCGCCCGGTTTTAAAGCGCCTGATGATGCAGGCGGCTCCGGCTGCGAAGACTCCTGGAGCTTGTGGTGCCCCCGTCCACACAGGTAGCAAAGGGCAGCAAAGGTCAGCAAAGGGGCTGAATGCGCGTCCCGAGCTGCGGGAGCCTGCGCCTGGTTTTAAAGTGCCTGCAGGCGCTTAGTGATGATGCAGGCAGCTCCGGCCGTGAAGATTTCTGGAGCTTGTGGTGCCCCCGTCACACAGGCAGCAAAGGGCAGCAAAAGGGCTGAATGAGGGTCCTGTGCTGCAGGAGCCCGCGCCCGGTTTTAAAGCGCCTCCAGGCGCTTAGTGATGATGCAGGGGGGTCCGGCCGCGAAGATTCCTGGAGCTTCTGGTGCCCCCCGTCACACAGGCAGCAAAGGGCAGCAAAGGGCAGCAAAAGGGCTGAATGCGGGTCCGGCGCTGCGGGAACACGTGCCTGGTTTTAAAGCGCCTGACGATGCAGGCGGTTCCGGCCGCGAAGATTCCTGGAGCTTGTGGTGCCCCCCGTCACACAGGTAGCAAAGGGCAGCAAAGGGCAGCAAAAGGGCTGAATGCGGGTCCCGAGCAGCGGGAGCCTGCGCCCGGTTTTAAAGCATCTCCAGGCGCTTAGTGATGATGCAGGCGGCTCCGGCCGCGAAGACTCCTGGAGCTTGTGGTGCCCCCCGTCACACAGGCAGCAAAGGGCAGCAAAGGGCAGCAAAGGGCAGCAAAAGGGCTGAATTCGGGTCCCACGCTGTGGGAGCCCGCGCCCGGTTTTAAAGTGTCTCCTGGCTCTTAGTGATGATGCAGGCGGCTCCGGCCACGAAGATTCCTGGAGCTTGTCGTGCCCCCCGTCACACAGGCAGCAAAGGGCAGCAAAGGGCAGCAAAAGGGCTGAATGCGGGTCCCGCGCTGCGGGATCCCGTGCCCGGTTTAAAGCGACTCTAGGCGCTTAGTGGTGATGCAGGTGGCTCCGGCCGCGAGGATTTCTGGAGCTTGTGGTGCCCCCGTCACACAGGCAGCAAAGGGCAACAAAAGGGCTGAATGTGGGTCCCTTGCTGCGGGAGCCCGCACCCAGTTTTAAAGCGCCTCCAGGCGCTTAGTGATGATGCAGGCGGCTCCGGCCATGAAGATTCCTGGAGCTTGTGGTGCCCCCAGTCACACAGGCAGCAAAGGGCAGCAAAAGGGCTGAATGCGGGTCCCGCGCTGCGGGAACCCGCGCCCGGTTTTAAAGCGCCTCCAGGCGCTTAGTGATGATGCAGGCGGTGCCGGCCGCCAAGATTCCTGGAGCTTGTGGGGCCCCCCGTCACACAGGCAGCAAAGGGCAGCAAAGGGCAGCAAAAGGGCTGAATGCGGGTCCCGCGCTGCGGGAGCCCGTGCCCGGTTTAAAGCGCCTCCAGGCGCTTAGTGATGATGCAGGCGGCTCCGGCCGCGAGGATTTCTGGAGCTTGTGGTGCCCCCGTCACACAGGCAGCAAAGGGCAATAAAAGGGCTGAATGTGGGTCCCTTGCTGCGGGAGCCCGCGCCCAGTTTTAAAGCGCTTCCAGGCGCTTAGTGATGATGCAGGCGGCTCCGGCCGTGAAGATTCCTGGAGCTTGTGGTGCCCCCAGTCACACAGGCAGCAAAGGGCAGCAAAAGGGCTGAATGCGGGTCCCGCGCTGCGGGACCCCGCGCCCGGTTTTAAAGCGCCTCCAGGCGCTTAGTGATGATGCAGGCGGTTCCGGCCGCGAAGATTCCTGGAGCTTGTGGTGCCCCCGTCACACAGTTAGCAAAGGGCAGCAAAGGCCACCAAAAGGGCTGAATGCGGGTCCCGCGCTGCGGGAACCCGCGCCCTGTTTTAAAGCGCCTCCAGGCACTTACTGATGATGCAGGCGGCTCCGGCCGCAAAGATTTCTGGAGCTTGTGGTGCCCCCCATCACACAGGCAGCAAAGGGCAGCAAAGGGGCTGAATGCGGGTCCTGCGCTGCGGGAGCCCGCGCACAGTTTTAAAGCGCCTCCAAGCACTTAGTGATGATGCAGGCGGCTCCGGCCGCTAAGATTCCTGGAGCTTGTGGTGCCCCCTGTCACACAGGCAGCAAAGGGCAGCAAAGGGCAGCAAAAGGGCTGAATGCGGCTCCCGCGCTGCGGGAGCCCACGCCCGGTTTTAATGCAGGCGGCTCCGGCCGCGAAGATTCCTGGAGCTTGTGGTGCTCCCCATCACACAGGCAGCAAAGGGCAGCAAAACGGCTGAATGTGGGTGCACCGCTGCGGGAGCCCGCACACAGTTTTAAAGCGCCTCCAGGCGCTTAGTGATGATGCAGGCGGCTCCGGCCGCGAAGATTTCTGGAGCTTGTGGTGCCCCCCGTCACACAGGCAGCAAAGGGCAGCAAATGGCAGCAAAAGGGCTGAATGCGGGTCCCGCACTGCGGGAGCCCGCGCCCGGTTTTAAAGCGCCTGACGATGCAGGCGGCTCCAGCCGCGAAGACTCCTGGAGCTTGTGGTGCCCCCTGTCACACAGGTAGCAAAGGGCAGCAAAAGGGCTGAATGTGCGTCCCGAGCTGCGGGAGCCTGCGCCCAGTTTTAAAGTGCCTGCAGGCGCTTAGTGATGATGCAGTCGGCTCCGGCCGCGAAGATTCCTGGAGCTTGTGGTGCCCCCCGTCACACAGGCAGCAAAGGGCAGCAAAAGGGCTGAATGCGGGTCCCACGCTACGGGAGCCCGCGCCCGGTTTTAAAGCGCCTCCTGGCGCTTAGTGATGATGCAGGCAGCTCTGGCCGCGAAGATTCCTGGAGCTTGTGGTGCCCCAGTCACACAGGCAGCAAAGGGCAGCAAAAGGGCTGAAGGCGGGTCCTGCGCTGCAGGAGCCCGCGCCCGGTTTTAAAGCGCCTCCAGGCGCTTAGTGATGATGCAGGGGGCTCCGGCCGCGAAGGTTCCTGGAGATTCTGGTGCCCCCGTCACACAGGCAGCAAAGGGCAGCAAAGGGCAGCAAAAGGGCTGAATGCGCTGCGGGAGCCCACGTCCGGTTTTAAAGCGCCTGACGATGCAGGCTGCTCCGGCCGCGAAGATTCCAGAAGCTTGTGGTGCCCCCGTCACACAGGCAGCAAAGGGCAGCAAAGGGCTGAATGCGGGTCCCGCGCTGCGGGAGCCCGCGCCCGGTTTTAAAGCGCCTCCATGTGCTTAGTGATGATAAAGGCGCTCCGGCCACGAAGATTCCTGGAGCTTGTGGTGCCCCCCGTCACACAGGCAGCAAAATGCAGCAAAGGGCAGCAAAATGGCTGAATGCTGGTCCCACGTTGCGGGAGCTCGCGCCCAGTTTTAAAGCGCCTCCTGGCTCTTAGTGATGATGCAGGCGGCTCCGGCCACAAAGATTCCTGGAGCTTGTGGTGCCCCCCGTCACACAGGCAGCAAAGGGCAGCAAAGGGCAGCAAAGGGCAGCAAAGGGCAGCAAAAGGGCTGAATGCGGGTCCCGTGCTGCGGGAGCCCGCGCCCTGTTTTAAAGTGCCTCCAGGCACTTAGTGATGATGCAGGCGGCTCTAGCCGCGAAGATTTCTGGAGCTTGTGGTGCCCCCCATCACACAGGCAGCAAAGGGCAGCAAAAGGGCTGAATGCGGGTCCTGCGCTGCGGGAGCCCGCGCCCTGTTTTAAAGCGCCTCCATGCGCTTAGTGATGATGCAGGCGGCTCCGGCCACGAAGATTTCTGGAGCTTGTGGTGCCCTCATCACACAGGCGGCAAAGGGCAGCAAAAGGGCTGAATGCGGGTCCCGTGCTGCGGGAGCCCGCGCCCTGGTTTAAAGCGCCTCCAGGCACTTAGTGATGATGCAGGCGGCTCCGGCCGCGAAGATTTCTGGAGCTTGTGGTGCCCCCCATCACACAGGCAGCAAAGGGCAGCAAAAGGGCTGAATGTGGGTCCCGCGCTGCGAGAGCCCGCGCCCGATTTTAAAGCGCCTGACGATGCAGGCGGCTCCGGCTGCGAAGACTCCTGGAGCTTGTGGTGCCCCCGTCACACAGGCAGCAAAGGGCAGCAAAAGGGCTGAATGCGGGTCCCGTGCTGCGGGAGCCCGCGCCCTGGTTTCAAGCGCCTCCAGGCACTTAGTGATGATGCAGGCGGCTCCGGCCGCGAAGATTTCTGGAGCTTGTGGTGCCCCCCATCACACAGGCAGCAAAGGGCAGCAAAAGGGCTGAATGTGGGTCCCGCGCTGCGGGAGCCCGCGCCCGGTGTTAAAGCGCCTGACGATGCAGGCGGCTCCGGCTGCGAATACTCCTGGAGCTTGTGGTGCCCCCCGTCACACAGGTAGCAAAGGGCAGCAAAGGTCAGCAAAAGGGCTGAATGAGCGTCCCGAGCTGTGGGAGCCTGCGCCTGGTTTTAAAGTGCCTGCAGGCGCTTAGTGATGATGCAGGTGGCTCCGGCCATGATGATTCCTGGAGCTTGTGGTGCCCCCCGTCACACAGGCAGCAAAGGGCAGCAAAGGGCAGCAAAAGGGCTGAATGCGGATCCCAAGCTACGGGAGCCCGCGCCCGGTTTTAAAGCGCCTGACGATGCAGGCGGCTCCGGCTGCGAAGACTCCTGGAGCTTGTGGTGCCCCCCGTCACACAGGTAGCAAAGGGCAGCAAAGGTCAGCAAAAGGGCTGAATGCGCGTCCCGAGCTGCGGGAGCCTGCACCTGGTTTTAAAGAGCCTGCAGGCGCTTAGTGATGATGCAGGCAGCTCCGGCCGCGAAGATGTCTGGAGCTTGTGGTGCCCCCGTCACACAGGCAGCAAAGGGCAGCAAAAGGGCTGAATGCGGGTCCCGTGCTGAGGGAGCCCGCGCCCTGTTTTAAAGCGCCTCCAGGCACTTAGTGATGATGCAGGCGGCTCCGGCCGTGAAGATTTCTGGAGCTTGTGGTGCCCCCCATCACACAGGCAGCAAAGGGCAGCAAAAGGGCTGAATGTGGGTCCTGTGCTGCAGGAGCCCGCGCCCGGTTTTAAAGCGCCTCCAGGCGCTTAGTGATGATGCAGGGGGGTCCGGCCGCGAAGAATCCTGGAGCTTCTGGTGCCCCCCGTCACACAGGCAGCAAAGGGCAGCAAAGGGCAGCAAAAGGGCTGAATGCGGGTCCGGCGCTGCGGGAGCACGCGCCTGGTTTTAAAGCGCCTGACGATGCAGGCGGTTCCGGCCGCGAAGATTCCTGGAGCTTGTGGTGCCCCCCGTCACACAGGTAGCAAAGGGCAGCAAAGGGCAGCAAAAGGGCTGAATGCGGGTCCCGAGCTGCGGGAGCCTGCGCCCGGTTTTAAAGCGTCTCCAGGCGCTTAGTGATGATGCAGGCGGCTCCGGCCACAAAGATTCCTGGAGCTTGTGGTGCCCCCCGTCACACAGGCAGCAAAGGGCAGCAAAGGGCAGCAAAAGGGCTGAATTCGGGTCCCACACTGTGGGAGCCCGCGACCGGTTTTAAAGTGCCTCCTGGCTCTTAGTGATGATGCAGGCGGCTCCGGCCGCGAAGATTCCTGGAGCTTGTGGTGCCCCCGTCACACAGGCAGCAAAAGGGCAGCAAACGGCAGCAAAAGGGCTGAATGCGGCTCCCGCGCTGCGGGAGCCCATGCCCGGTTTTAAAGCGCCTCCAGGCGCTTAGTGATGATGCAGGCGGCTCCGGCCACAAAGATTCCTGGAGCTTGTGGTGCCCCCCGTCACACAGGCAGCAAAGGGCAGCAAATGGCAGCAAAAGGGCTGAATGCGGGTCCCGCGCTGCGGGTGCCCGCGCCCGGTTTTAAAGCACCTCCAGGCGCTTGGTGATGATGCAGGCGGCTCCGGCCGCGAAGATTCCTGGAGCTTTTGGTGCCCCCGTCACACAGGCAGCAAAGGGCAGCAAAAGGGCTGAATGCGGGTCACGCGCTGTTGTAGCCCGCGCCCGGTTTTAAAGCGCCTCCAGGCGCTTAGTGACGATGAAGGTGGCTCCGGCCGCGAAGATTCCTGGAGCTTCTGGTGCCCCCCTGTCACACAGGCAGCAAAGGACAGCAAAGGGCAGCAAAAGGGCTGAATGCGGGTCCGGCGCTGCGGGAGCACGTGCCTGGTTTTAAAGCGCCTGACGATGCAGGCGGCTCCGGCCGCGAAGTTTCCTGGAGCTTGTGGTGCCCCCCGTCACACAGGTAGCAAAGGGCAGCAAAGGGCAGCAAAAGGGCTGAATGCGGGTCCCGAGCTGCGGGAGCCTGCGCCCGGTTTTAAAGCGTTTCCAGGCGCTTAATGATGATGCAGGCGGCTCCGGCCGCGAAGACTCCTGGAGCTTGTGGTGCCCCCCATCACACAGGCAGCAAAGGGCAGCAAAGGGCAGCAAAAGGGCTGAATGCGGGTCCCACGCTGCGGGAGCCCGCGCCCGGTTTTAAAGTGCCTCCTGGCTCTTAGTGATGATGCAGGCGGCTCCGGCCGCGAAGATTCCTGGAGCTTGTGGTGCCCCCTGTCACACAGGCAGCAAAGGGCAGCAAAAGGGCTGTATGCGGGTCCCGCGCTGTGGTAGCCCGCACCCGGTTTTAAAGCGCCTCCAGGCGCTTAGTGACGATGAAGGTGGCTCCGGCCGCGAAGATTCCTGGAGCTTCTGGTGCCCCCCGTCACACAGGCAGCAAAGGGCAGCAAAGGGCAGCAAAAGGGCTGAATGCTGGTCCCGCGCTGCGGGAGCCCGCGGCCCGGTTTTAAAGCGCCTCCAGGCGCTTAGTGATGATGCAGGCGGCTCCGGACACGAAGATTCCTGGAGCTTGTGGTGCCCCCGTCACACAGGCAGCAAAGGGCAGCAAAGGGCAGCAGAGGGCAGCAAAAGGGCTGAATGCGGGTCCCGCGCTGCAGGAGCCCACGCCCGGTTTTAAAGCACCTCCAGGCGCTTAGTGATGATGCAGGCGGCTCCGGCCATGAAGATTCCTGGAGATTGTGGTGCCCCCCATCACACAGGCAGCAAAGGGCAGCAAAGGGGCTGAATGCGGGTCCTGCGCTGCGGGAGCCGGCGCACAGTTTTAAAGTGCCTCCAAGCGCTTAGTGATGATGCAGGCGGCTCCGGCCGCTAAGATTCCTGGAGCTTGTGGTGCCCCCTGTCACACAGGCAGCAAAGGGCAGCAAAAGGGCTGAATGCGGCTCCCGCGCTGCGAGAGCACGCCCGGTTTTAAGCGCCTCCAGGCGCTTGGTGATGATGCAGGCGGCTCCGGCCGCGAAGATTCCTGGAGCTTGTGGTGCCCCCCATCACACAGGCAGCAAAGGGCAGCAAAACGGCTGAATGTGGGTGCACCGCTGCGGGAGCCCACACACAGTTTTAAAGCGCCTCCGGGCGCTTAGTGATGATGCCGGCGGCTCCGGACGCGAAGATTCCTGGAGCTTGTGGTGCCCCCGTCACACAGGCAGCAAAGGGCAGCAAAAGGGCTGAATGCGGCTCCCGCGCTGCGGGAGCCCACGCCCGGTTTTAAAGCCGCTCCAGGCGCTTACTGATGATGCAGGCGGCTCCGGCCGCGAAGATTTCTGGAGCTTGTGGTGCCCCCCGTCACACAGGCAGCAAAGGGCAGCAAATGGCAGCAAAAGGGCTGAATGCGGGTCCCGCACTGCGGGAGCCCGCGCCCGGTTTTAAAGCGCCTGACGATGCAGGCGGCTCCAGCCGCGAAGACTCCTGGAGCTTGTGGTGCCCCCCGTCACACAGGTAGCAAAGGGCAGCAAACAGGGCTGAATGTGCGTCCCGAGCTGCGGGAGCCTGCGCCCAGTTTTAAAGTGCCTGCAGGTGCTTAGTGATGATGCAGTCGGCTCCGGCCGCGAAGATTCCTGGAGCTTGTGGTGCCCCCCGTCACACAGGCAGCAAAGGGCAGCAAAAGGGCTGAATGCGGGTCCCACGCTACGGGAGCCCGCGCCCGGTTTTAAAGCGCCTCCTGGCGCTTAGTGATGATGCAGGCAGCTCCGGCCGCGAAGATTCCTGGAGCTTGTGGTGCCCCAGTCACACAGGCAGCAAAGGGCAGCGAAAGGGCTGAATGCGGGCCCCGTGCTGCGGGAGCCCGCACCCTGTTTTAAAGCACCTCCAGTCACTTAGTGATGATGCAGGCGGCTCCGTCCGTGAAGATTTCTGGAGCTTGTGGTGCCCCCCATCACACAGGCAGCAAAGGGCAGCAAAAGGGCTGAAGGCGGGTCCTGCGCTGCAGGAGCCCGCGCCCGGTTTTAAAGCGCCTCCAGGCGCTTAGTGATGATGCAGGGGGCTCCGGCCGCGAAGGTTCCTGGAGATTCTGGTGCCCCCGTCACACAGGCAGCAAAGGGCAGCAAAGGGCAGCAAAAGGGCTGAATGCGGGTCCCGCGCTGCGGGAGCCCACGTCCGGTTTTAAAGCGCCTGACGATGCAGGCTGCTCCGGCCGCGAAGATTCCAGAAGCTTGTGGTGCCCCCGTCACACAGGCACCAAAGGGCAGCAAAGGGCAGCAAAAGGGCTGAATGCGGGTCCCGCGCTGCGGGAGCCCGCGCCCGGTTTTAAAGCGCCTCCATGTGCTTAGTGATGATAAGGCGCTCCGGCCACGAAGATTCCTGGAGCTTGTGGTGCCCCCCGTCACACAGGCCGCAAAATGCAGCAAAGGGCAGCAAAATGGCTGAATGCGGGTCCCACGCTGCGGGAGCTCGCGCCCGGTTTTAAAGCGACTTCTGGCGCTTAGTGATGATGCAGGCGGCTCCGGCCGCGAAGATTCCTGGAGCTTGTGGTGCCCCCCGTCACACAGGCAGCAAAGGGCAGCAAAGGGCAGCAAAGGGCAGCAAAAGGGCTGAATGCGGGTCCCGTGCTGCGGGAGCCCGCGCCCTGTTTTGAAGCGCCTCCAGGCACTTAGTGATGATGCAGGCGGCTCCGGCCGCGAAGATTTCTGGAGCTTGTGGTGCCCCCCATCACACAGGCAGCAAAGGGCAGCAAAAGGGCTGAATGCGGATCCTGCGGTGCGGGAGCCCGCGCCCTGTTTTAAAGCGCCTCCATGCGCTTAGTGATGATGCAGGTGGCTCCGGCCATGAAGATTTCTGGAGCTTGTGGTGCCCCCATCACACAGGCAGCAAAGGGCAGCAAAAGGGCTGAATGCGGGTCCCGTGCTGGGGAGCCCGCGCCCTGGTTTAAAGCGCCTCCAGGCACTTAGTGATGATGCAGGCGGCTCCGGCCGCGAAGATTTCTGGAGCTTGTGGTGCCCCCCATCACACAGGCAGCAAAGGGCAGCAAAAGGGCTGAATGTGGGTCCGCGCTACGGGAGCCCGCGCCCGGTTTTAAAGCACCTGACGATGCAGGCGGCTCCGGCTGCGAAGACTCCTGGAGCTTGTGGTGCCCCCCGTCACACAGGCAGCAAAGGGCAGCAAAAGGGCTGAATGCGGGTCCCGTGCTGCGGGAGCCCGCGCCCTGGTTTCAAGCGCCTCCAGGCACTTAGTGATGATGCAGGCGGCTCCGGCCGCGAAGATTTCTGGAGCTTGTGGTGCCCCCATCACACAGGCAGCAAAGGGCAGCAAAGGGCTGAATGTGGGTCCCGCGCTACGGGAGCCCGTGCCCGGTTTTAAAGCACCTGACGATGCAGGCGGCTCCGGCTGCGAAGACTCCTGGAGCTTGTGGTGCCCCCCGTCACACAGGTAGCAAAGGGCAGCAAAGGGCAGCAAAAGGGCTGAATGAGCGTCCCGAGCTGTGGGAGCCTGCGCCTGGTTTTAAAATGCCTGCAGGCGCTTAGTGATGATGCAGGTGGCTCCGGCCACGAAGATTCCTGGAGCTTGTGGTGCCCCCCATCACACAGGCAGCAAAGGGCAGCAAAGGGCAGCAAAGGGCAGCAAAAGGGCTGAATGCGGATCCCACGCTACGGGAGCCCGCGCCCGGTTTTAAAGCGCCTGATGATGCAGGCGGCTCCGGCTGCGAAGACTCCTGGAGCTTGTGGTGCCCCCGTCACACAGGTAGCAAAGGGCAGCAAAGGTCAGCAAAAGGCCTGAATGCGCGTCCCGAGCTGCGGGAGCCTGCGCCTGGTTTTAAAGTGCCTGCAGGCGCTTAGTGATGATGCAGGCAGCTCCGGCCGCGAAGATTTCTGGAGCTTGTGGTGCCCCCGTCACACAGACAGCAAAGGGCAGCAAAAGGGCTGAATGCGGGTCCCGTGCTGAGGGAGCCCGCACCCTGTTTTAAAGCGCCTCCAGGCACTTAGTGATGATGCAGGCGGCTCCGGCCGTGAAGATTTCTGGAGCTTGTGGTGCCCCCCATCACACAGGCAGCAAAGGGCAGCAAAAGGGCTGAATGAGGGTCCTGTGCTGCAGGAGCCCGCGCCCGGTTTTAAAGCGCCTCCAGGCGCTTAGTGATGATGCAGGGGGGTCCGGCCGCGAAGATTCCTGGAGCTTCTGGTGCCCCCCGTCACACAGGCAGCAAAGGGCAGCAAAGGGCAGCAAAAGGGCTGAATGCGGGTCCGGCGCTGCGGGAGCACGCGCCTGGTTTTAAAGCGCCTGACGATGCAGGCGGTTCCGGCCGCGAAGATTCCTGGAGCTTGTGGTGCCCCCCGTCACACAGGTAGCAAAGGGCAGCAAAGGGCAGCAAAAGGGCTGAATGCGGGTCCCGAGCAGCGGGAGCCTGCGCCCGGTTTTAAAGCGTCTCCAGACGCTTAGTGATGATGCAGGCGGCTCCGGCCGCGAAGACTCCTGGAGCTTGTGGTGCCCCCCGTCACACAGGCAGCAAAGGGCAGCAAAGGGCAGCAAAAGGGCTGAATTCGGGTCCCACGCTGTGGGAGCCCGCGCCCGGTTTTAAAGTGTCTCCTGGCTCTTAGTGATGATGCAGGCGGCTCCGGCCACGAAGATTCCTGGAGCTTGTCGTGCCCCCCGTCACACAGGCAGCAAAGGGCAGCAAAGGGCAGCAAAAGGGCTGAATGCGGGTCCCGCGCTGCGGGAATCCCGTGCCCGGTTTAAAGCGACTCTAGGCGCTTAGTGGTGATGCAGGCGGCTCCGGCCGCGAGGATTTCTGGAGCTTGTGGTGCCCCCGTCACACAGGCAGCAAAGGGCAACAAAAGGGCTGAATGTGGGTCCCTTGCTGCGGGAGCCCGCACCCAGTTTTAAGCGCCTCCAGGCGCTTAGTGATGATGCAGGCGGCTCCGGCCATGAAGATTCCTGGAGCTTGTGGTGCCCCCAGTCACACAGGCAGCAAAGGGCAGCAAAAGGGCTGAATGCGGGTCCCGCGCTGCGGGAACCCGCGCCCGGTTTTAAAGCGCCTCCAGGCGCTTAGTGATGATGCAGGCGGTGCCGGCCGCCAAGATTCCTGGAGCTTGTGGGGCCCCCCGTCACACAGGCAGCAAAGGGCAGCAAAGGGCAGCAAAAGGGCTGAATGCGGGTCCCGCGCTGCGGGAGCCCGTGCCCGGTTTAAAGCGCCTCCAGGCGCTTAGTGATGATGCAGGCGGCTCCGGCCGCGAGGATTTCTGGAGCTTGTGGTGCCCCCCGTCACACAGGCAGCAAAGGGCAATAAAAGGGCTGAATGTGGGTCCCTTGCTGCGGGAGCCCGCGCCCAGTTTTAAAGCGCTTCCAGGGGCTTAGTGATGATGCAGGCGGCTCCGCCGTGAAGATTCCTGGAGCTTGTGGTGCCCCCAGTCACACAGGCAGCAAAGGGCAGCAAAAGGGCTGAATGCGGGTCCCGCGCTGCGGGAACCCGTGCCCGGTTTTAAAGCGCCTCCAGGCGCTTAGTGATGATGCAGGCGGCTCCGGCCGCGAAGATTCCTGGAGCTTGTGGTGCCCCCGTCACACAGGTAGCAAAGGGCAGCAAAGGCCACCAAAAGGGCTGAATGCGGGTCCGCGCTGCGAGACCCGCGCCCTGTTTAAAGCGCCTCCAGGCACTTACTGATGATGCAGGCGGCTCCGGCCGCAAAGATTTCTGGAGCTTGTGGTGCCCCCATCACACAGGCAGCAAGGGCAGCAAAGGGGCTGAATGCGGGTCCTGCGCTGCGGGAGCCCACGCACAGTTTTAAAGCGCCTCCAAGCACTTAGTGATGATGCAGGCGGCTCCGGCCGCTAAGATTCCTGGAGCTTGTGGTGCCCCCTGTCCACACAGGCAGCAAAGGGCAGCAAAGGGCAGCAAAAGGGCTGAATGCGGCTCCCGAGCTGCGGGAGCCCACGCCCGGTTTTAATGCAGGCGGCTCCGGCCGCGAAGATTCCTGGAGCTTGTGGTGCCCCCCATCACACAGGCAGCAAAGGGCAGCAAAACGGCTGAATGTGGGTGCACCGCTGCGGGAGCCCGCACACAGTTTTAAAGCGCCTCCAGGCGCTTAGTGATGATGCAGGCGGCTCCGGCCGCGAAGATTTCTGGAGCTTGTGGTGCCCCCCGTCACACAGGCAGCAAAGGGCAGCAAATGGCAGCAAAAGGGCTGAATGCGGGTCCCGCACTGCGGGAGCCCGCGCCCGGTTTTAAAGCGCCTGACGATGCAGGCGGCTCCAGCCGCGAAGACTCCTGGAGCTTGTGGTGCCCCCCGTCACACAGGTAGCAAAGGGCAGCAAAAGGGCTGAATGTGCGTCCCGAGCTGCGGGAGCCTGCGCCCAGTTTTAAAGTGCATGCAGGCGCTTAGTGATGATGCAGTCGGCTCCGGCCGCGAAGATTCCTGGAGCTTGTGGTGCCCCCCGTCACACAGGCAGCAAAGGGCAGCAAAAGGGCTGAATGCGGGTCCCACGCTACGGGAGCCCGCACCCGGTTTTAAAGCGCCTCCTGGCGCTTAGTGATGATGCAGGCAGCTCCGGCCGCGAAGATTCCTGGAGCTTGTGGTGCCCCAGTCACACAGGCAGCAAAGGGCAGCGAAAGGGCTGAATGCGGGCCCCGTGCTGCGGGAGCCCGCACCCTGTTTTAAAGCACCTCCAGTCACTTAGTGATGATGCAGGCGGCTCCGGCCGTGAAGATTTCTGGAGCTTGTGGTGCCCCCCATCACACAGGCAGCAAAGGGCAGCAAAAGGGCTGAAGGCGGGTCCTGCGCTGCAGGAGCCCGCGCCCGGTTTTAAAGCGCCTCCAGGCGCTTAGTGATGATGCAGGGGGCTCCGGCCGCGAAGGTTCCTGGAGATTCTGGTGCCCCCGTCACACAGGCAGCAAAGGGCAGCAAAGGGCAGCAAAAGGGCTGAATGCGGGTCCCGCGCTGCGGGAGCCCACGTCCAGTTTTAAAGCGCCTGACGATGCAGGCTGCTCCGGCCGCGAAGATTCCAGGAGCTTGTGGTGCCCCCGTCACACAGGCAGCAAAGGGCAGCAAAGGGCAGCAAAAGGGCTGAATGCGGGTCCCGCGCTGCGGGAGCCCGCGCCCGGTTTTAAAGCGCCTCCATGTGCTTAGTGATGATAAAGGCGCTCCGGCCACGAAGATTCCTGGAGCTTGTGGTGCCCCCCGTCACACAGGCAGCAAAATGCAGCAAAGGGCAGCAAAATGGCTGAATGCTGGTCAAACGCTGCGGGAGCTCGCGCCCAGTTTTAAAGCGCCTCCTGGCGCTTAGTGATGATGCAGGCGGCTCCGGCCGCAAAGATTCCTGGAGCTTGTGGTGCCCCCCGTCACACAGGCAGCAAAGGGCAGCAAAGGGCAGCAAAGGGCAGCAAAAGGGCTGAATGCGGGTCCCGTGCTGCGGGAGCCCGCGCCCTGTTTTAAAGCGCCTCCAGGCACTTAGTGATGATGCAGGCGGCTCCAGCCACGAAGATTTCTGGAGCTTGTGGTGCCCCCCATCACACAGGCAGCAAAGGGCAGCAAAAGGGCTGAATGCGGGTCCTGCGCTGCGGGAGCCCGCGCCCTGTTTTAAAGCGCCTCCATGCGCTTAGTGATGATGCAGGCGGCTCCGGCCACGAAGATTTCTGGAGCTTGTGGTGCCCTCATCACACAGGCGGCAAAGGGCAGCAAAAGGGCTGAATGCGGGTCCCGTGCTGCGGGAGCCCGCGCCCTGGTTTAAAGCGCCTCCAGGCACTTAGTGATGATGCAGGCGGCTCCGGCCGCGAAGATTTCTGGAGCTTGTGGTGCCCCCCATCACACAGGCAGCAAAGGGCAGCAAAAGGGCTGAATGTGGGTCCCGCGCTGCGGGAGCCCGTGCCCGGTTTTAAAGCACCTGACGATGCAGGCGGCTCCGGCTGCGAAGACTCCTGGAGCTTGTGCTGCCCCCCGTCACACAGGCAGCAAAGGGCAGCAAAAGGGCTGAATGCGGGTCCCGTGCTGCGGGAGCCCGCGCCCTGGTTTCAAGCGCCTCCAGGCACTTAGTGATGATGCAGGCGACTCCGGCCGCGAAGATTTCTGGAGCTTGTGGTGCCCCCCATCACACAGGCAGCAAAGGGCAGCAAAAGGGCTGAATGTGGGTCCCGCGCTGCGGGAGCCCGCGCCCGGTGTTAAAGCGCCTGACGATGCAGGCGGCTCCGGCTGCGAATACTCCTGGAGCTTGTGGTGCCCCCCGTCACACAGGTAGCAAAGGGCAGCAAAGGTCAGCAAAAGGGCTGAATGAGCGTCCCGAGCTGTGGGAGCCTGCGCCTGGTTTTAAAGTGCCTGCAGGCGCTTAGTGATGATGCAGGTGGCTCCGGCCACGATGATTCCTGGAGCTTGTGGTGCCCCCCGTCACACAGGCAGCAAAGGGCAGCGAAGGGCAGCAAAGGGCAGCAAAAGGGCTGAATGCGGATCCCAAGCTACGGGAGCCCGCGCCCGGTTTTAAAGCGCCTGACGATGCAGGCGGCTCCGGCTGCGAAGACTCCTGGAGCTTGTGGTGCCCCCCGTCACACAGGTAGCAAAGGGCAGCAAAGGTCAGCAAAAGGGCTGAATGCGCGTCCCGAGCTGCGGGAGCCTGCACCTGGTTTTAAAGTGCCTGCAGGCGCTTAGTGATGATGCAGGCAGCTCCGGCCGCGAAGATGTCTGGAGCTTGTGGTGCCCCCGTCACACAGGCAGCAAAGGGCAGCAAAAGGGCTGAATGCGGGTCCCGTGCTGAGGGAGCCCGCGCCCTGTTTTAAAGCGCCTCCAGGCACTTAGTGATGATGCAGGCGGCTCCGGCCGTGAAGATTTCTGGAGCTTGTGGTGCCCCCATCACAAAGGCAGCAAAGGGCAGCAAAAGGGCTGAATGCGGGTCCTGTGCTGCAGGAGCCCGCGCCCGGTTTTAAAGCGCCTCCAGGCGCTTAGTGATGATGCAGGGGGGTCCGGCCGCGAAGAATCCTGGAGCTTCTGGTGCCCCCCGTCACACAGGCAGCAAAGGGCAGCAAAGGGCAGCAAAAGGGCTGAATGCGGGTCCGGCGCTGCGGGAGCACGCACCTGGTTTTAAAGCGCCTGACGATGCAGGCGGTTCCGGCCGCGAAGATTCCTGGAGCTTGTGGTGCCCCCGTCACACAGGTAGCAAAGGGCAGCAAAGGGCAGCAAAAGGGCTGAATGCGGGTCCCGAGCTGCGGGAGCCTGCGCCCGGTTTTAAAGCGTCTCCAGGCGCTTAGTGATGATGCAGGCGGCTCCGGCCACAAAGATTCCTGGAGCTTGTGGTGCCCCCCGTCACACAGGCAGCAAAGGGCAGCAAAGGGCAGCAAAAGGGCTGAATTCGGGTCCCACGCTGTGGGAGCCCGCGCCCGGTTTTAAAGTGCCTCCTGGCTCTTAGTGATGATGCAGGCGGCTCCGGCCGCGAAGATTCCTGGAGCTTGTGGTGCCCCCGTCACACAGGCAGCAAAAGGGCAGCAAACGGCAGCAAAAGGGCTGAATGCGGCTCCCGCGCTGCGGGAGCCCATGCCCGGTTTTAAAGCGCCTCCAGGCGCTTAGTGATGATGCAGGCGGCTCCGG
The DNA here is from genome assembly GCA_963921515.1 of Calotriton arnoldi. Lineage (NCBI taxonomy): Eukaryota > Metazoa > Chordata > Amphibia > Caudata > Salamandridae > Calotriton > Calotriton arnoldi. The sequence goes on along the minus strand of CAWUFW010012805.1, from coordinate 142,091 downwards.
CCTAAAGATTCCTGGAGCTTGTGGTGCCCCCGTCACACAGGCAGCAAAGGGCAGCAAATGGCAGTAAAAGGGCTGAATGCGGGTCCCGCGCTGCGGGTGCCCGCGCCCGGTTTAAAGCACCTCCAGGCGCTTGGTGATGATGCAGGCGGCTCCGGCCGCGAAGATTCCTGGAGCTTTTGGTGCCCCCCGTCACACAGGCAGCAAAGGGCAGCAAAAGGGCTGAATGCGGGTCACGCGCTGTTGTAGCCCGCGCCCGGTTTTAAAGCGCCTCCAGGCGCTTAGTGACGATGAAGGTGGCTCCGGCCGCGAAGATTCCTGGAGCTTCTGGTGCCCCCTGTCACACAGGCAGCAAAGGACAGCAAAGGGCAGCAAAAGGGCTGAATGCGGGTCCGGCGCTGCGGGAGGCACGTGCCTGGTTTTAAAGCGCCTGACCGATGCAGGCGGCTCCGGCCGCGAAGTTTCCTGGAGCTTGTGGTGCCCCCGTCACACAGGTAGCAAAGGGCAGCAAAGGGCAGCAAAAGGGCTGAATGCGGGTCCCGAGCTGCGGGAGCCTGCGCCCGGTTTTAAAGCGTTTCCAGGCGCTTAGTGATGATGCAGGCGGCTCCGGCCGCGAAGACTCCTGGAGCTTGTGGTGCCCCCCGTCACACAGGCAGCAAAGGGCAGCAAAGGGCAGCAAAAGGGCTGAATGCGGGTCCCACGCTGCGGGAGCCCGCGCCCGGTTTTAAAGTGCCTCCTGGCTCTTAGTGATGATGCAGGCGGCTCCGGCCGCGAAGATTCCTGGAGCTTGTGGTGCCCCCCGTCACACAGGCAGCAAAGGGCAGCAAAAGGGCTGTATGCGGGTCCCGCGCTGTGGTAGCCCGCACCCGGTTTTAAAGCGCCTCCAGGCGCTTAGTGACGATGAAGGTGGCTCCGGCCGTGAAGATTCCTGGAGCTTCTGGTGCCCCCCGTCACACAGGCAGCAAAGGGCAGCAAAGGGCAGCAAAAGGGCTGAATGCTGGTCCCGCGCTGCGGGAGCCCGCGGCCCGGTTTTAAAGCGCCTCCAGGCACTTAGTGATGATGCAGGCGGCTCCGGACACGAAGATTCCTGGAGCTTGTGGTGCCCCCGTCACACAGGCAGCAAAGGGCAGCAGAGGGCAGCAAAAGGGCTGAATGCGGGTCCCGCGCTGCAGGAGCCCACGCCCGGTTTTAAAGCACCTCCAGGCGCTTAGTGATGATGCAGGCGGCTCCGGCCATGAAGATTCCTGGAGATTGTGGTGCCCCCCGTCACACAGGCAGCAAAGGGCAGCAAAAGGGCTGAATGCGGGTCCCGTGCTGCGGGTGCCCGCGCCCGGTTTTAAAGTGCCTCCAGGCGCTTAGTGATGATGCAGGCGGCTCCGGCCGCAAAGATTCCTGCCGCTTGTGGTGCCCCCGTCACATAGGTAGCAAAGGGCAGCAAAAGGGCTGAATGCGGGTCCCACGCTGCTGGAGCCCGCGCCCGGTTTTAAAGCGCCTCCAGGGGCTTAGTGATGATGCAGGCGGCTCCGGCCACGAAGATTCCTGGAGCTTGTGGTGACCCCCGTCACATAGGCAGCAAAGGGCAGCAAAAGGGCTGAATGCGGGTCCCGCGCTGCGGAAGCCCGCGCCCGGTTTTAAAGCGCCTCCAGGCGCTTCGTGATGATGCAGGCGGCTCCGGCCACGAAGATTCTTGGAGCTTGTGGTCCCCCCCGTCACACAGGCAGCAAAGGACAGCAAAGGGCAGCAAAAGGGCTGAATGCGGGTCCCGCGCTGCGGGAGCCCATGCCCGGTTTTAAAGCGCCTCCAGGCGCTTAGTGATGATGCAGGCATCTCCGGCCGCGAAGATTCCTGGAGCTTGTGGTGCCCCCCGTCACTTAGGCAGCAAAGGGCAGCAAAAGGGCTGAATGCGGGTCCCACGCTGCGGGAGCCCATGCCCGGTTTTAAAGCGCCTCCAGGCGCTTAGTGATGATGCAGGCGTCTCCGGCCGCGAAGATTCCTGGAGCTTGTGGTGCCCCCCGTCACACAGGCAGCAAAGGGCAGCAAAGGGCAGCTACGGGCAGCAAAGGGCAGCAAAGGGCAGCAAAAGGGCTGAATGCGGGTCCCACGCTGCGGGAGCCCGCGCCCGGTTTTAAAGTGCCTCCTGGCTCTTAGTGATGTTGCAGGCGGCTCCGGCCGCGAAGATTCCTGGAGCTTGTGGTGCCCGCCATCACACAGGCAGCAAAAGGGCAGCAAAGGGCAGCAAAAGGGCTGAATGCGGGTCCCGCGCTGCGGGAGCTCGCGCCCCGGTTTTAAAGCTCCTCCAGGCGCTTGGTGATGATGCAGGCGGCTCCGGCCGCGAAGATTCCTGGAGCTTGTGGTGCCCCCCGTCACACAGGCAGCAAAGGGCAGCAAAAGGGCTGTATGCCGGTCCCGCGCTGTGGTAGCAAGCGCCCGGTTTTAAAGCGCCTCCAGGCGCTTAGTGACGAAGAAGGTGGCTCCGGCCACGAAGATTCCTGGAGCTTCTGGTGCCCCCGTCACACAGGCAGCAAAGGGCAGCAAAGGGCAGCAAAATGGCTGAATGCTGGTCCCGCGCTGCGGGAGCCCGCGCCCGGTTTTAAAGCGCCTCCAGGCGCTTAGTGATGATGCAGGCGGCTCCGGACACGAAGATTCCTGGAGCTTGTGGTGCCCCGTCACACAGGCAGCAAAGGGCAGCAAAGGGCAGCAGAGGGCAGCAAAAGGGCTGAATGCGGGTCCCGCACTGCGGGAGCCCGCGCCCGGTTTTAAAGCACCTCCATGCGCTTAGTGATGATGCAGGCGGCTCCGGCCGTGAAGATTCCTGGAGCTTGTGGTGCCCCCCGTCACACAGGCAGCAAAGGGCAGCAAAAGGGCTGAATGCGGGTCCCGCGCTGCAGGAGCCCGCGGTTGGTTTTAAAGCGCCTCCAGGCGCTTAGTGATGATGCAGGCGGTGCCGGCCGCCAAGATTCCTGGAGCTTGTGGGGCTCCCCGTCACACAGGCAGCAAAGGGCAGCAAAGGGCAGCAAAAGGGCTGAATGTGGGTCCCGCGCTGCGGGAGCCCGTGCCCGGTTTAAAGGACCTCCAGGCGCTTAGTGATGATGCAGGCGGCTCCGGCCGTGAAGATTCCTGGAGCTTGTGGTGCCCCCAGTCACACAGGCAGCAAAGGGCAGCAAAAGGGCTGAATGCGGGTCCCGCGCTGCGGGAACCCGCGCCCGGTTTTAAAGCGCCTCCAGGCGCTTAGTGATGATGCAGGCGGTGCCGGCCGCCAAGATTCCTGGAGCTTGTGGGGCCCCCAGTCACACAGGCAGCAAAGGGCAGCAAAAGGGCTGTATGCGGGTCCCGTGCTGTGGTAGCCCGCGCCCGGTTTTAAAGCGCCTCCAGGCGCTTAGTGATGATGCAGGCGGCTCGGGCCGTGAGGATTTCTGGAGCTTGTGGTGCCCCCCGTCACACAGGCAGCAAAGGGCAACAAAAGGGCTGAATGTGGGTCCCTTGCTGCGGGAGCCCGCGCCCAGTTTTAAAGCACCTCCAGGCGCTTAGTGATGATGCAGGCGGCTCCGGCCGTGAAGATTCCTGGAGCTTGTGGTGCCCCCAGTCACACAGGCAGCAAAGGGCAGCAAAAGGGCTGAATGCGGGTCCCGCGCTGCGGGAACCCGCGCCCGGTTTTAAAGCGCCTCCAGGCGCTTAGTGATGATGCAGGCGGTGCCGGCCGCGAAGATTCCTGGAGCTTGTGGGGCCCCCAGTCACACAGGCAGCAAAGGGCAGCAAAAGGGCTGTATGCGGGTCCCGCGCTGTGGTAGCCCGCGCCCGGTTTTAAAGCGCCTCCAGGCGCTTAGTGACGATGAAGGTGGCTCCGGCCGTGAAGATTCCTGGAGCTTCTGGTGCCCCCCCCGTCACACAGGCAGCAAAGAGCAGCAAAGGGCAGCAAAAGGGCTGAATGCTGGTCCCGCGCTGCGGGAGCCCGCGCCCGGTTTTAAAGCGCTTCCAGGCGCTTAGTGATGATGCAGGCATCTCCGGCCGCGAAGATTCCTGGAGCTTGTGGTGCCCCCCGTCACACAGGCAGCAAAGGACAGCAAAGGGCAGCAAAAGGGCTGAATGCGGGTCCCGCGCTGCGGGAGCCCATGCCCGGTTTTAAAGCGCCTCCAGGCGCTTAGTGATGATGCAGGCATCTCCGGCCGCGAAGATTCCTGGAGCTTGTGGTGCCCCCCGTCACACAGGCAGCAAAGGGCAGCAAAGGGCAGCAAAAGGGCTGAATGCGGGTCCCACGCTGCGGGAGCCCGCGCCCGGTTTTAAAGTGCCTCCTGGCTCTTAGTGATGATGCAGGCGGCTCCGGCCGTGAAGATTCCTGGAGCTTGTGGTGCCCCCCGTCACACAGGCAGCAAAAGGGCAGCAAAGGGCAGCAAAAGGGCTGAATGCGGGTCCCGCGCTGCGGGAGCTCGCGCCCCGGTTTTAAAGCTCCTCCAGGCGCTTGGTGATGATGCAGGCGGCTCCGGCCGCGAAGATTCCTGGAGCTTGTGGTGCCCCCCGTCACACAGGCAGCAAAGGGCAGCAAAAGGGCTGTATGCGGGTCCCGCGCTGTTGTAGCAAGCGCCCGGTTTTAAAGCGCCTCCAGGCGCTTAGTGACGAAGAAGGTGGCTCCGGCCGCGAAGATTCCTTGAGCTTCTGGTGCCCCCCGTCACACAGGCAGCAAAGGGCAGCAAAGGGCAGCAAAACGGCTGAATGCTGGTCCAGCGCTGCGGGAGCCCGCGCCCGGTTTTAAAGCGCCTCCAGGCGCTTAGTGATGATGCAGGCGGCTCCGGACACGAAGATTCCTGGAGCTTGTGGTGCCCCCGTCACACAGGCAGCAAAGGGCAGCAAAGGGCAGCAAGGGCAGCAAAGGGCTGAATGCGGGTCCCGCAGCTGCGGGAGCCCGCGCCCGGTTTTAAAGCGCCTCCAGGCGCTTAGTGATGATGCAGGCGGCTCCGGCCGCGAAGATTCCTGGAGCTTGTGGTGCTCCCCGTCACACAGGCAGCAAAGGGCAGCAAAGGGCAGCAAAAGGGCTGAATGCGGGTCCCGCGCTGCGGGAGCCCGTGCCCGGTTTAAAGCGCCTCCAGGCGCTTAGTGATGATGCAGGCGGCTCGGGCCGCGAGGATTTCTGGAGCTTGTGGTGCTCCCCGTCACACAGGCAGCAAAGGGCAACAAAAGGGCTGAATGTGGGTCCCTTGCTGCGGGAGCCCGCGCCCAGTTTTAAAGCGCCTCCAGGCGCTTAGTGATGATGCAGGCGGCTCCGGCCGTGAAGATTCCTGGAGCTTGTGGTGCCCCCAGTCACACAGGCAGCAAAGGGCAGCAAAAGGGCTGAATGCGGGTCCCGCGCTGCGGGAACCCGCGCCCGGTTTTAAAGCGCCTCCAGGCGCTTAGTGATGATGCAGGCGGTGCCGGCCGCCAAGATTCCTGGAGCTTGTGGGGCCCCCAGTCACACAGGCAGCAAAGGGCAGCAAAAGGGCTGTATGCGGGTCCCGCGCTGTGGTAGCCCGCGCCCGGTTTTAAAGCGCCTCCAGGCGCTTAGTGACGATGAAGGTGGCTCCGGCCGCGAAGATTCCTGGAGCTTCTGGTGCCCCCCCCGTCACACAGGCAGCAAAGAGCAGCAAAGGGCAGCAAAAGGGCTGAATGCTGGTCCCGCGCTGCGGGAGCCCGCGCCCGGTTTTAAAGCGCCTGCAGGCGCTTAGTGATGATGCAGGCGGCTCCGGACACGAAGATTCCTGGAGCTTGTGGTGCCCCCGTCACACAGGCAGCAAAGGGCAGCAAAGGGCAGCAGAGGGCAGCAAAAGGGCTGAATGCGGGTCCCGCGCTGCGGGAGCCCGCGCCCGGTTTTAAAGCACCTCCATGCGCTTAGTGATGATGCAGGAGGCTCCGGCCGTGAAGATTCCTGGAGCTTGTGGTGCCCCCCGTCACACAGGCAGCAAAGGGCAGCAAAAGGGCTGAATGCGGGTCCCGCGCTGCGGGAGCCCGCGCCTGGTTTTAAAGCGCCTCCAGGCGCTTAGTGATGATGCAGGCGGCTCCGGCCGCGAAGATTCCTGGAGCTTGTGGTGCCCCCGTCACACAGGCAGCAAAGGGCAGCAAAGGGCAGCAAAGGGCTGAATGTGGGTCCCGCGCTGCGGGAGCCCGCGCCCGGTTTAAAGCGCCTCCAGGCGCTTAGTGATGATGCAGGCGGCTCCGGCCGCGAAGATTCCTGGAGCTTGTGGTGCCCCCGTCACACAGGCAGCAAAGGGCAGCAAAGCAGCAAAGGGCTGAATGCGTGTCCCGTGCTGCGGGAGCCCGCGCCCAGTTTTAAAGCACCTCCAGGCGCTTAGTGATGATGCAGGCGGCTCCGGCCGTGAAGATTCCTGGAGCTTGTGGTGCCCCCAGTCACACAGGCAGCAAAGGGCAGCAAAAGGGCTGAATGCGGGTCCCGCGCAGCGGGAACCCGCGCCCGATTTTAAAGCGACTCCAGGCGCTTAGTGATAATGCAGGCGGTGCCGGCCGCCAAGATTCCTGGAGCTTGTGGGGCCCCCCGTCACACAGGCAGCAAAGGGCAGCAAAGGGCAGCAAAGGGCAGCAAAAGGGCTGAATGCGGGTCCCGCGCTGCGGGAGCCCGCGCCTGGTTTAAAGCGCCTCCAGGCGCTTAGTGATGATGCAGGCGGCTCCGGCCGCGAAGATTCCTGGAGCTTGTGGTGCCCCCGTCCACACAGGCAGCAAAGGGCAGCAAAAGGGCTGAATGCGGGTCCCGTGCTGCGGGAGCCCGCGCCCAGTTTTAAAGCGCCTCCAGGCACTTAGTGATGATGCAGGCGGCTCCGGCCGTGAAGATTCCTGGAGCTTGTGGTGCCCCCAGTCACACAGGCAGCAAAGGGCAGCAAAAGGGCTGAATGCGGGTCCCGCGCTGCGGGAGCCCGCGCCCGGTTTTAAAGCGCCTCCAGGCGCTTAGTGATGATGCAGGCAGCTCCGGCCGCGAAGATTCCTGGAGCTTGTGGTGCCCCCGTCACACAGGCAGCAAAGGGCAGCAAAGGCCACCAAAAGGGCTGAATGCGGGTCCCGCGCTGCGGGAGCCGCGCCCTGTTTTAAAGCGCCTCCAGGCACTTAGTGATGATGCAGGCGGCTCCGGCCGCGAAGATTTCTGGAGCTTGTGGTGCCCCCATCACACAGGCAGCAAAGGGCAGCAAAAGGGCTGAATGCGGGTCCTGCGCTGCAGGAGCCCGCGCCCGGTTTTAAAGCGCCTCCAGGCGCTTAGTGATGATGCAGGGGGCTCCGGCCGCGAAGATTCCTGGAGCTTCTGGTGCCCCCCGTCACACAGGCAGCAAAGGGCAGCAAAGGGCAGCAAAAGGGCTGAATGCGGGTCCGGCTGCGGGAGCCCGCGCCCGGTTTTAAAGCGCCTGACCTGATGCAGGCTGCTCCGGCCGCGAAGATTCCTGGAGCTTGTGGTGCCCCCTGTCACACAGGCAGCAAAGGGCAGCAAAGGGCAGCAAAAGGGCTGAATGCGGGTCCCGCGCTGCGGGAGCCCGCGCCCGGTTTTAAAGCGCCTCCAGGCGCTTAGTGATGATGAAGGCGGCTCCGGCCGCGAAGATTCCTGGAGCTTGTGGTGCCCCCCGTCACACAGGCCGCAAAATGCAGCAAAGGGCAGCAAAATGGCTGAATTTGGGTCCCACGCTGCGGGAGCTCGCGCCCGGTTTTAAAGCGACTTCTGGCGCTTAGTGATGATGCAGGCGGCTCCGGCCGCGAAGATTCCTGGAGCTTGTGGTGCCCCCCGTCACACAGGCAGCAAAGGGCAGCAAAGGGCAGCAAAGGGTAGCAAAGGGCAGCAAAGGGCAGCAAAAGGGCTGAATGCGGGTCCCGTGCTGCGGGAGCCCGCGCCCTGTTTTGAAGCGCCTCCAGGCACTTAGTGATGATGCAGGCGGCTCCAGCCGCGAAGATTCCTGCAGCTTGTGGTGCCCCCAGTCACACAGGCAGCAAAGGGCAGCAAAAGGGCTGAATGCGGGTCCTGCGCTGCGGGAACCCGCGCCCGGTTTTAAAGCGCCTCCAGGCGCTTAGTGATGATGCAGGCGGCTCCGGCCGCGAAGATTCCTGGAGCTTGTGGTGCCCCCGTCACACAGGTAGCAAAGGGCAGCAAAGCCCACCAAAAGGGCTGAATGCGGGTCCCGCGCTGCGGGAACCCGCGCCCTGTTTTAAAGCGCCTCCAGGCACTTAGTGATGATGCAGGCGGCTCCGGCCGCAAAGATTTCTGGAGCTTTTGGTGCCCCCCATCCCACAGGCAGCAAAGGGCAGCAAAAGGGCTGAATGCGGGTCCCGTGCTGCGGGAGCCCGCGCCCTGCTTTAAAGCGCCTCCAGGCACTTAGTGATGATGCAGGCGGCTCCGGCCGCGAAGATTTCTGGAGCTTGTGGTGCCCCCCATCACACAGGCAGCAAAGGGCAGCAAAAGGGCTGAATGTGGGTCCCGCGCTGCGGGAGCCCGCGCCCGATTTTAAAGCGCCTGACGATGCAGGCGGCTCCGGCTGCGAAGACTCCTGGAGCTTGTGGTGCCCCCCGTCACACAGGTAGCAAAGGGCAGCAAAGGTCAGCAAAAGGGCTGAATGAGCGTCCCGAGCTGCGGGAGCCTGCGCCTGGTTTTAAAGTGCCTGCAGGCGCTTAGTGATGATGCAGGTGGCTCCGGCCACGAAGATTCCTGGAGCTTGTGGTGCCACCGTCACTCAGGCAGCCAATGGCAGCAAAGGGCAGCAAAAGGGCTGAATGCGGGTCCCACGCTACGGGAGCCCGCGCCCGGTTTTAAAGCGCCTGACGATGCAGGCGGCTCCGGCTGCGAAGACTCCTGGAGCTTGTGGTGCCCCCCATCACACAGGTAGCAAAGGGCAGCAAAGGTCAGCAAAAGGGCTGAATGCGCGTCCCGAGCTGCGGGAGGCTGCGCCTGGTTTTAAAGTGCCTGCAGGCGCTTAGTGATGATGCAGGCAGCTCCGGCCGCGAAGATTTCTGGAGCTTGTGGGGCCCCCGTCACACAGGCAGCAAAGGGCAGCAAAAGGGCTGAATGCGGGTCCCGTGCTGAGGGAGCCCGCGCCCTGTTTTAAAGCGCCTCCAGGCACTTAGTGATGATGCAGGCGGCTCCGGCCGTGAAGATTTCTGGAGCTTGTGGTGCCCCCATCACACAGGCAGCAAAGGGCAGCAAAAGGGCTGAATGCGCGTCCTGTGCTGCAGGAGCCCACGCCCGGTTTTAAAGCGCCTCCAGGCGCTTAGTGATGATGCAGGGGGGTCCGGCCGCGAAGATTCCTGGAGCTTCTGGTGCCCCCCGTCACACAGGCAGCAAAGGGCAGCAAAAGGGCTGAATGCGGGTCCGGCCCTGCGGGAGCACGCGCCTGGTTTTAAAGCGCCTGATGATGCAGGCGGCTCCGGCCGCGAAGATTCCTGGAGCTTGTGGTGCCCCCCGTCACACAGGTAGCAAAGGGCAGCAAAGGGCAGCAAAAGGGCTGAATGCGAGTCCCGAGCTGCGGGAGCCTGCGCCCGGTTTTAAAGCGTCTCCAGGCGCTTAGTGATGATGCAGGCGGCTCCGGCCGCGAAGACTCCTGGAGCTTGTGGTGCCCCCCGTCACACAGGCAGCAAAGGGCAGCAAAGGGCAGCAAAAGGGCTGAATGCGGGTCCCACGCTGCGGGATCCCGCGCCCGGTTTTAAAGTGCCTCCTGACTCCTAGTGATGATGCAGGCGGCTCCGGCCGCGAAGATTCCTGGAGCTTGTGGTGCCCCCCGTCACACAGGCAGCAAAGGGCAGCAAATGGCAGCAAAAGGGATGAATGCGGGTCCCGCGCTGCGGGAGCCCGAGCCCGGTTTTAAAGCACCTCCAGGCGCTTGGTAATGATGCAGGCGGCTCCAGCCGCGAAGATTCCTGGAGCTTGTGGTGCCCCCGTCACACAGGCAGCAAAGGGCAGCAAAAGGGCTGTATGCGGGTCCCGCGCTGTGGTAGCCCGCGCCCGGTTTTAAAGCGCCTCCAGGCGCTTAGTGACGATGAAGGTGGCTCCGGCCGCGAAGATTCCTGGAGCTTCTGGTGCCCCCCGTCACACAGGCAGCAAAGGGCAGCAAAAGGGCTGAATGCGGGTCCCGCGCTGCGGGAGCCCATGCCCGGTTTTAAAGCGCCTCCAGGTGCTTAGTGATGATGCAGGCGGCTCCGACCGCAAAGATTCCTGGAGCTTGTGGTGCCCCCCATCACACAGGCAGCAAAGGGCAGCAAATGGCAGCAAAAGGGCTGAATGCGGGTCCCGCGCTGCGGGAGCCCATGCCCGGTTTTAAAGCGCCTCCAGGCGCTTAGTGATGATGCAGGCGGCTCCGGCCGCGAAGATTCCTGGAGCTTGTGGTGCCCCCGTCACACAGGCAGCAAAGGGCAGCAAATGGCAGCAAAAGGGCTGAATGCGGGTCCCGCGCTGCGGGAGCCCGCGCCCGGTTTTAAAGCACCTCCAGGCGCTTGGTGATGATGCAGGCGGCTCCGGCCGCGAAGATTCCTGGAGCTTGTGGTGCCCCCCGTCACACAGGCAGCAAAGGGCAGCAAAAGGGCTGAATGCGGGTCCCGCGCTGTGGTAGCCCGCGCCCGGTTTTAAAGCGCCTCCAGGCGCTTAGTGACGATGAAGGTGGCTCCGGCCACGAAGATTCCTGGAGCTTCTGGTGCCCCCCGTCACACAGGCAGCAAAGGGCAGCAAAGGGCAGCAAAAGGGCTGAATGCGGGTCCGGCGCTGCGGGAGCACTCGCCTGGTTTTAAAGCGCCTGACGATGCAGGCGGCTCCGGCCGCGAAGATTCCTGGAGCTTGTGGTGCCCCCCGTCACACAGGTAGCAAAGGGCAGCAAAGGGCTGAATGCGGGTCCCGAGCTGCGGGAGCCTGCGCCCGGTTTTAAAGCGTCTCCAGGTGCTTAGTGATGATGCAGGCGGCTCCGGCCGCGAAGACTCCAGGAGCTTGTGGTGCCCCCCGTCACACAGGCAGCAAAGGGCAGCAAAGGGCAGCAAAAGGGCTGAATGCGGGTCCCACGCTGCGGGAGCCCGCGCCCGGTTTTAAAGTGCCTCCTGGCTCTTAGTGATGATGCAGGCGGCTCCGGCCGCGAAGATTCCTGGAGCTTGTGGTGCCCCCGTCACACAGGCAGCAAAAGGCCAGCAAAGGGCAGCAAAAGGGCTGAATGCGGCTCCCGCGCTGCGGGAGCCCATGCCCGGTTTTAAAGCGCCTCCAGGCGCTTAGTGATGATGCAGGCGGCTCCGGCCGCAAAGATTCCTGGAGCTTGTGGTGCTCCCCGTCACACAGGCAGCAGAGGGCAGCAAATGGCAGCAAAAGGGCTGAATGCGGGTCCCGCGCTGCGGGAGCCCGCGCCCGGTTTTAAAGCACCTCCAGGCGCTTGGTGATGATGCAGGCGGCTCCGGCCGCGAAGATTCCTGGAGCTTGTGGTGCCCCCCGTCACATGGGCAGCAAAGGGCAGCAAAAGGGCTGTATGCGGGTCCCGCGCTGTGGTAGCCTGCGCCCGGTTTTAAAGCGCCTCCAGGCGCTTAGTGACGATGAAGGTGGCTCCGGCCGCGAAGATTCCTGGAGCTTCTGGTGCCCCCCCGTCACACAGGCAGCAAAGGGCAGCAAAGGGCAGCAAAAGGGCTGAATGCTGGTCCCGCGCTGCGGGAGCCCGCGCCCGGTTTTAAAGCGCCTCCAGGCGCTTAGTGATGATGCAGGCGGCTCCGGACACGAAGATTCCTGGAGCTTGTGGTGCCCCCGTCACACAGGCAGTAAAGGGCAGCAAAGTGCAGCAGAGGGCAGCAAAAGGGCTGAATGCGGGTCCCGCGCTGCGGGAGCCCGCGCCCTGTTTTAAAGCACCTCCAGGCGCTTAGTGATGATGCAGGCGGCTCCGGCCGCGAGGATTCCTGGAGCTTGTGGTGCCCCCCGTCACACAGGCAGCAAAGGGCAACAAAAGGGCTGAATGTGGGTCCCTTGCTGCGGGAGCCTGCGCCCAGTTTTAAAGCGCCTCCAGGCACTTAGTGATGATGCAGGCGGCTCCGGCCGTGAAGATTCCTGGAGCTTCTGGTGCCCCCCGTCACACAGGCAGCAAAGGGCAGCAAAAGGGCTGAATGCGGGTCCGGCCCTGCGGGAGCACGCGCCTGGTTTTAAAGCGCCTGATGATGCAGGCGGCTCCGGCCGCGAAGATTCCTGGAGCTTGTGGTGCCCCCGTCACACAGGTAGCAAAGGGCAGCAAAGGGCAGCAAAAGGGCTAAATGCGGGTCCCGAGCTGCGGGAGCCTGCGCCCGGTTTTAAAGCGTCTCCAGGCGCTTAGTGATGATGCAGGCAGCTCCGGCCGCGAAGACTCCTGGAGCTTGTGGTGCCCCCCGTCACACAGGCAGCAAAGGGCAGCAAAGGGCAGCAAAAGGGCTGAATGCGGGTCCCACGCTGCGGGATCCCGCGCCCGGTTTTAAAGCACCTCCAGGCGCTTGGTGATGATGCAGGCGGCTCCAGCCGCGAAGATTCCTGGAGCTTGTGGTGCCCCCCGTCACACAGGCAGCAAACGGCAGCAAAAGGGCTGTATGCGGGTCCCGCGCTGTGGTAGCCCGCGCCCGGTTTTAAAGCGCCTCCAGGCGCTTAGTGACGATGAAGGTGGCTCCGGCCGCGAAGATTCCTGGAGCTTCTGGTGCCCCCCGTCACACAGGCAGCAAAGGGCAGCAAAAGGGCTGAATGCGGGTCCCGCGCTGTGGGAGCCCATGCCCGGTTTTAAAGTGCCTCCAGGCGCTTAGTGATGATGCAGGCGGCTCCGGCCACGAAGATTCCTGGAGCTTGTGGTGCCCCCGTCACACAGGCAGCAAAGGGCAGCAAATGGCAGCAAAAGGGCTGAATGCGGGTCCCGCGCTGCGGGAGCCCATGCCCGGTTTTAAATCGCCTCCAGGCGCTTAGTGATGATGCAGGCGGCTCCGGCCGCGAAGATTCCTGGAGCTTGTGGTGCCCCCCGTCACACAGGCAGCAAAGGGCAGCAAATGGCAGCAAAAGGGCTGAATGCGGGTCCCGCGCTGCGGGAGCCCGCGCCCGGTTTTAAAGCACCTCCAGGCGCTTGGTGATGATGCAGGCGGCTCCGGCCGCGAAGATTCCTGGAGCTTGTGGTGCCCCCCGTCACACAGGCAGCAAAGGGCAGCAAAAGGGCTGAATGCGGGTCCCGTGCTGTGGTAGCCCGCGCCCGGTTTTAAAGCGCCTCCAGGCGCTTAGTGACGATGAAGGTGGCTCCGGCCACGAAGATTCCTGGAGCTTCTGGTGCCCCCCGTCACACAGGCAGCAAAGGGCAGCAAAGGGCAGCAAAAGGGCTGAATGCGGGTCCGGCGCTGCGGGAGCACTCGCCTGGTTTTAAAGCGCCTGACGATGCAGGCGGCTCCGGCCGCGAAGATTCCTGGAGCTTGTGGTGCCCCCCGTCACACAGGTAGCAAAGGGCAGCAAAGGGCATCAAAAGGGCTGAATGCGGGTCCCGAGCTGCGGGAGCCTGCGCCCGGTTTTAAAGCGTCTCCAGGCGCTTAGTGATGATGCAGGCGGCTCCGGCTGCGAAGACTCCTGGAGCTTGTGGTGCCCCCCGTCACACAGGCAGCAAAGGGCAGCAAAGGGCAGCAAAAGGGCTGAATGCGGGTCCCACGCTGCGGGAGCCCGCGCCCGGTTTTAAAGTGCCTCCTGGCTCTTAGTGATGATGCAGGCGGCTCCGGCCGCGAAGATTCCTGGAGCTTGTGGTGCCCCCCGTCACACAGGCAGCAAAAGGCCAGCAAAGGGCAGCAAAAGGGCTGAATGCGACTCCCGCGCTGCGGGAGCCCATGCCCGGTTTTAAAGCGCCTCCAGGCGCTTAGTGATGATGCAGGCGGCTCCGGCCGCAAAGATTCCTGGAGCTTGTGGTGCCCCCCGTCACACAGGCAGCAAAGGGCAGCAAATGGCAGCAAAAGGGCTGAATGCGGGTCCCGCGCTGCGGAGCCCGCGCCCGGTTTTAAAGCACCTCCAGGCGCTTGGTGATGATGCAGGCGGCTCCGGCCGCGAAGATTCCTGCAGCTTGTGGTGCCCCCGTCACATGGGCAGCAAAGGGCAGCAAAAGGGCTGTATGCGGGTCCCGCGCTGTGGTAGCCCGCGCCCGGTTTTAAAGCGCCTCCAGGCGCTTAGTGACGATGAAGGTGGCTCCGGCCGCGAAGATTCCTGAAGCTTCTGGTGCCCCCCCGTCACACAGGCAGCAAAGGGCAGCAAAGGGCAGCAAAAGGGCTGAATGCTGGTCCCGCGCTGCGGGAGCCCGCGCCTGGTTTTAAAGCGCCTCCAGGCGCTTAGTGATGATGCAGGCGGCTCCGGACACGAAGATTCCTGGAGCTTGTGGTGCCCCCGTCACACAGGCAGTAAAGGGCAGCAAAGGGCAGCAGAGGGCAGCAAAAGGGCTGAATGCGGGTCCCGCGCTGCGGGAGCCCGCGCCCTGTTTTAAAGCACCTCCAGGCGCTTAGTGATGATGCAGGCGGCTCCGGCCGCGAGGATTCCTGGAGCTTGTGGTGCCCCCCGTCACACAGGCAGCAAAGGGCAACAAAAGGGCTGAATGTGGGTCCCTTGCTGCGGGAGCCCGCGCCCAGTTTTAAAGCGCCTCCAGGCACTTAGTGATGATGCAGGCGGCTCCGGCCGTGAAGATTCCTGGAGCTTCTGGTGCCCCCCGTCACACAGGCAGCAAAGGGCAGCAAAAGGGCAGCAAAAGGGCTGAATGCGGGTCCGGCCCTGCGGGAGCACGCGCCTGGTTTTAAAGCGCCTGATGATGCAGGCGGCTCCGGCCGCGAAGATTCCTGGAGCTTGTGGTGCCCCCCGTCACACAGGTAGCAAAGGGCAGCAAAGGGCAGCAAAAGGGCTAAATGCGGGTCCCGAGCTGCGGGAGCCTGCGCCCGGTTTTAAAGCGTCTCCAGGCGCTTAGTGATGATGCAGGCAGCTCCGGCCGCGAAGACTCCTGGAGCTTGTGGTGCCCCCCGTCACACAGGCAGCAAAGGGCAGCAAAGGGCAGCAAAAGGGCTGAATGCGGGTCCCACGCTGCGGGATCCCGCGCCCGGTTTTAAAGCACCTCCAGGCGCTTGGTGATGATGCAGGCGGCTCCAGCCGCGAAGATTCCTGGAGCTTGTGGTGCCCCCCGTCACACAGGCAGCAAACGGCAGCAAAAGGGCTGTATGCGGGTCCCGCGCTGTGGTAGCCCGCGCCCGGTTTTAAAGCGCCTCCAGGCGCTTAGTGACGATGAAGGTGGCTCCGGCCGCGAAGATTCCTGGAGCTTCTGGTGCCCCCCGTCACACAGGCAGCAAAGGGCAGCAAAAGGGCTGAATGCGGGTCCCGCGCTGTGGGAGTCCATGCCCGGTTTTAAAGTGCCTCCAGGCGCTTAGTGATGATGCAGGCGGCTCCGGCCACGAAGATTCCTGGAGCTTGTGGTGCCCCCGTCACACAGGCAGCAAAGGGCAGCAAATGGCAGCAAAAGGGCTGAATGCGGGTCCGCGCTGCGGGAGCCCATGCCCGGTTTTAAATCTCCTCCAGGCGCTTAGTGATGATGCAGGCGGCTCCGGCCGCGAAGATTCCTGGAGCTTGTGGTGCCCCCCGTCACACAGGCAGCAAAGGGCAGCAAATGGCAGCAAAAGGGCTGAATGCGGGTCCCGCGCTGCGGGAGCCCGCGCCCGGTTTTAAAGCACCTCCAGGCGCTTGGTGATGATGCAGGCGGCTCCGGCCGCGAAGATTCCTGGAGCTTGTGGTGCCCCCCGTCACACAGGCAGCAAAGGGCAGCAAAAGGGCTGAATGCGGGTCCCGTGCTGTGGTAGCCCGTGCCCGGTTTTAAAGCGCCTCCAGGCGCTTAGTGACGATGAAGGTGGCTCCGGCCACGAAGATTCCTGGAGCTTCTGGTGCCCCCCGTCACACAGGCAGCAAAGGGCAGCAAAGGGCAGCAAAAGGGCTGAATGCGGGTCCGGCGCTGCGGGAGCACTCGCCTGGTTTTAAAGCGCCTGACGATGCAGGCGGCTCCGGCCGCGAAGATTCCTGGAGCTTGTGGTGCCCCCGTCACACAGGTAGCAAAGGGCAGCAAAGGGCATCAAAAGGGCTGAATGCGGGTCCCGAGCTGCGGGAGCCTGCGCCCGGTTTTAAAGCGTCTCCAGGCGCTTAGTGATGATGCAGGCGGCTCCGGCTGCGAAGACTCCTGGAGCTTGTGGTGCCCCCCGTCACACAGGCAGCAAAGGGCAGCAAAGGGCAGCAAAAGGGCTGAATGCGGGTCCCACGCTGCGGGAGCCCGCGCCCGGTTTTAAAGTGCCTCCTGGCTCTTAGTGATGATGCAGGCGGCTCCGGCCGCGAAGATTCCTGGAGCTTGTGGTGCCCCCCGTCACACAGGCAGCAAAAGGCCAGCAAAGGGCAGCAAAAGGGCTGAATGCGACTCCCGCGCTGCGGGAGCCCATGCCCGGTTTTAAAGCGCCTCCAGGCGCTTAGTGATGATGCAGGCGGCTCCGGCCGCAAAGATTCCTGGAGCTTGTGGTGCCCCCCGTCACACAGGCAGCAAAGGGCAGCAAATGGCAGCAAAAGGGCTGAATGCGGGTCCCGCGCTGCGGGAGCCCGCGCCCGGTTTTAAAGCACCTCCAGGCGCTTGGTGATGATGCAGGCGGCTCCGGCCGCCAAGATTCCTGCAGCTTGTGGTGCCCCCCGTCACATGGGCAGCAAAGGGCAGCAAAAGGGCTGTATGCGGGTCCCGCGCTGTGGTAGCCCGCGCCCGGTTTTAAAGCGCCTCCAGGCGCTTAGTGACGATGAAGGTGGCTCCGGCCGCGAAGATTCCTGAAGCTTCTGGTGCCCCCCCGTCACACAGGCAGCAAAGGGCAGCAAAGGGCAGCAAAAGGGCTGAATGCTGGTCCCGCGCTGCGGGAGCCCGCGCCTGGTTTTAAAGCGCCTCCAGGCGCTTAGTGATGATGCAGGCGGCTCCGGACACGAAGATTCCTGGAGCTTGTGGTGCTCCCGTCACACAGGCAGCAAAGGGCAGCAAAGGGCAGCAGAGGGCAGCAAAAGGGCTGAATGCGGGTCCCGCGCTTCGGGAGCCCGCGCCCGGTTTTAAAGCACCTCCAGGCGCTTAGTGATGATGCAGGCGGCTCCGGCCGCGAGATTCCTGGAGCTTGTGGTGCCCCCCGTCACACAGGCAGCAAAGGGCAACAAAAGGGCTGAATGTGGGTCCCTTGCTGCGGGAGCCCGCGCCCAGTTTTAAAGCGCCTCCAGGCACTTAGTGATGATGCAGGCGGCTCCGGCCGTGAAGATTCCTGCAGCTTGTGGTGCCCCCAGTCACACAGGCAGCAAAGGGCAGCAAAAGGGCTGAATGCGGGTCCTGCGCTGCGGGAACCCGCGCCCGGTTTTAAAGCGCCTCCAGGCGCTTAGTGATGATGCAGGCGGCTCCGGCCGCGAAGATTCCTGGAGCTTGTGGTGCCCCCGTCACACAGGTAGCAAAGGGCAGCAAAGCCCACCAAAAGGGCTGAATGCGGGTCCCGCGCTGCGGGAGCCGCGCCCTGTTTTAAAGCGCCTCCAGGCACTTAGTGATGATGCAGGCGGCTCCGGCCGCAAAGATTTCTGGAGCTTTTGGTGCCCCCCATCCCACAGGCAGCAAAGGGCAGCAAAAGGGCTGAATGCGGGTCCCGTGCTGCGGGAGCCCGCGCCCTGCTTTAAAGCGCCTCCAGGCACTTAGTGATGATGCAGGCGGCTCCGGCCGCGAAGATTTCTGGAGCTTGTGGTGCCCCCCATCACACAGGCAGCAAAGGGCAGCAAAAGGGCTGAATGTGGGTCCCGCGCTGCGAGAGCCCGCGCCCGATTTTAAAGCGCCTGACGATGCAGGCGGCTCCGGCTGCGAAGACTCCTGGAGCTTGTGGTGCCCCCCGTCACACAGGTAGCAAAGGGCAGCAAAGGTCAGCAAAAGGGCTGAATGAGCGTCCCGAGCTGCGGGAGCCTGCGCCTGGTTTTAAAGTGCCTGCAGGCGCTTAGTGATGATGCAGGTGGCTCCGGCCACGAAGATTCCTGGAGCTTGTGGTGCCACCGTCACTCAGGCAGCCAATGGCAGCAAAGGGCAGCAAAAGGGCTGAATGCGGGTCCCACGCTACGGGAGCCCACGCCCGGTTTTAAAGCGCCTGACGATGCAGGCGGCTCCGGCTGCGAAGACTCCTGGAGCTTGTGGTGCCCCCCATCACACAGGTAGCAAAGGGCAGCAAAGGTCAGCAAAAGGGCTGAATGCGCGTCCCGAGCTGCGGGAGGCTGCGCCTGGTTTTAAAGTGCCTGCAGGCGCTTAGTGATGATGCAGGCAGCTCCGGCCGCGAAGATTTCTGGAGCTTGTGGGGCCCCCGTCACACAGGCAGCAAAGGGCAGCAAAAGGGCTGAATGCGGGTCCCGTGCTGAGGGAGCCCGCGCCCTGTTTTAAAGCGCCTCCAGGCACTTAGTGATGATGCAGGCGGCTCCGGACGTGAAGATTTCTGGAGCTTGTGGTGCCCCCATCACACAGGCAGCAAAGGGCAGCAAAAGGGCTGAATGCGGGTCCTGTGCTGCAGGAGCCCAAGCCCGGTTTTAAAGCGCCTCCAGGCGCTTAGTGATGATGCAGGGGGGTCCGGCCGCGAAGATTCCTGGAGCTTCTGGTGCCCCCCGTCACACAGGCAGCAAAGGGCAGCAAAAGGGCTGAATGCGGGTCCGGCCCTGCGGGAGCACGCGCCTGGTTTTAAAGCGCCTGATGATGCAGGCGGCTCCGGCCGCGAAGATTCCTGGAGCTTGTGGTGCCCCCCGTCACACAGGTAGCAAAGGGCAGCAAAGGGCAGCAAAAGGGCTGAATGCGAGTCCTGAGCTGCGGGAGCCTGCGCCCGGTTTTAAAGCGTCTCCAGGCGCTTAGTGATGATGCAGGCGGCTCCGGCCGCGAAGACTCCTGGAGCTTGTGGTGCCCCCCGTCACACAGGCAGCAAAGGGCAGCAAAGGGCAGCAAAAGGGCTGAATGCGGGTCCCACGCTGCGGGATCCCGCGCCCGGTTTTAAAGTGCCTCCTGACTCCTAGTGATGATGCAGGCGGCTCCGGCCGCGAAGATTCCTGGAGCTTGTGGTGCCCCCCGTCACACAGGCAGCAAAGGGCAGCAAATGGCAGCAAAAGGGATGAATGCGGGTCCCGCGCTGCGGGAGCCCGAGCCCGGTTTTAAAGCACCTCCAGGCGCTTGGTGATGATGCAGGCGGCTCCAGCCGCGAAGATTCCTGGAGCTTGTGGTGCCCCCCGTCACACAGGCAGCAAAGGGCAGCAAAAGGGCTGTATGCGGGTCCCGCGCTGTGGTAGCCCGCGCCCGGTTTTAAAGCGCCTCCAGGCGCTTAGTTACGATGAAGGTGGCTCCGGCCGCGAAGATTCCTGGAGCTTCTGGTGCCCCCCGTCACACAGGCAGCAAAGGGCAGCAAAAGGGCTGAATGTGGGTCCCGCGCTGCGGGAGCCCATGCCCGGTTTTAAAGCGCCTCCAGGCGCTTAGTGATGATGCAGGCGGCTCCGGCCGCGAAGATTCCTGGAGCTTGTGGTGCCCCCCATCACACAGGCAGCAAAGGGCAGCAAATGGCAGCAAAAGGGCTGAATGCGGGTCCCGCGCTGCGGGAGCCCATGCCCGGTTTTAAAGCGCCTCCAGGCGCTTAGTGATGATGCAGGCGGCTCCGGCCACGAAGATTCCTGGAGCTTGTGGTGCCCCCCGTCACACAGGTAGCAAAGGGCAGCAAAGGGCTGAATGCGGGTCCCGAGCTGCGGGAGCCTGCGCCCGGTTTTAAAGCGTCTCCAGGCGCTTAGTGATGATGCAGGCGGCTCCGGCCGCGAAGACTCCAGGAGCTTGTGGTGCCCCCCGTCACACAGGCAGCAAAGGGCAGCAAAGGGCAGCAAAAGGGCTGAATGCGGGTCCCACGCTGCGGGAGCCCGCGCCTGGTTTTAAAGTGCCTCCTGGCTCTTAGTGATGATGCAGGCGGCTCCGGCCGCGAAGATTCCTGGAGCTTGTGGTGCCCCCCGTCACACAGGCAGCAAAAGGCCAGCAAAGGGCAGCAAAAGGGCTGAATGCGGCTCCCGCGCTGCGGGAGCCCATGCCCGGTTTTAAAGCGCCTCCAGGCGCTTAGTGATGATGCAGGCGGCTCCGGCCGCAAAGATTCCTGGAGCTTGTGGTGCCCCCCGTCACACAGGCAGCAAAGGGCAGCAAATGGCAGCAAAGGGCTGAATGCGGGTCCCGCGCTGCGGGAGCCCGCGCCCGGTTTTAAAGCACCTCCAGGCGCTTGGTGATGATGCAGGCGGCTCCGGCCGCGAAGATTCCTGGAGCTTGTGGTGCCCCCCGTCACATGGGCAGCAAAGGGCAGCAAAAGGGCTGTATGCGGGTCCCGCGCTGTGGTAGCCCGCGCCCGGTTTTAAAGCGCCTCCAGGCACTTAGTGACGATGAAGGTGGCTCCGGCCGCGAAGATTCCTGGAGCTTCTGGTGCCCCCCGTCACACAGGCAGCAAAGGGCAGCAAAGGGCAGCAAAGGGCTGAATGCTGGTCCCGCGCTGCGGGAGCCCGCGCCCGGTTTTAAAGCGCCTCCAGGCGCTTAGTGATGATGCAGGCGGCTCCGGACACGAAGATTCCTGGAGCTTGTGGTGCCCCCGTCACACAGGCAGTAAAGGGCAGCAAAGGGCAGCAGAGGGCAGCAAAAGGGCTGAATGCGGGTCCCGCGCTGCGGGAGCCCGCGCCCTGTTTTAAAGCACCTCCAGGCGCTTAGTGATGATGCAGGCGGCTCCGGCCGCGAGGATTCCTGGAGCTTGTGGTGCCCCCCGTCACACAGGCAGCAAAGGGCAACAAAAGGGCTGAATGTGGGTCCCTTGCTGCGGGATTCCGCGCCCAGTTTTAAAGCGCCTCCAGGCACTTAGTGATGATGCAGGCGGCTCCGGCCGTGAAGATTCCTGGAGCTTGTGGTGCCCCCAGTCACATAGGCAGCAAAGGGCAGCAAAAGGGCTGAATGCGGGTCCCGCGCTGCGGGAACCCGCGCCCGGTTTTAAAGCGCCTCCAGGCGCTTAGTGATGATGCAGGCGGCTCCGGCCGCGAAGATTCCTGGAGCTTGTGGTGCCCCCGTCACACAGGTAGCAAAGGGCAGCAAAGGCCACCAAAAGGGCTGAATGCGGGTCCCGCGCTGCGGGAACCCGCGCCCTGTTTTAAAGCGCCTCCAGGCACTTAGTGATGATGCAGGCGGCTCCGGCCGCAAAGATTTCTGGAGCTTTTGGTGCCCCCATCACACAGGCAGCAAAGGGCAGCAAAGAGGGCTGAAGGCGGGTCCTGCGCTGCAGGAGCCCGCGCCCGGTTTTAAAGCGCCTCCAGGTGCTTAGTGATGATGCAGGGGTTCCGGCCGCAAAGGTTCCTGGAGATTCTGGTGCCCCCGTCACACAGGCAGCAAAGGGCAGCAAAAGGGCTGAATGCGGGTCCCGCGCTGCGGGAGCCCACGTCCGGTTTTAAAGCGCCTGACGATGCAGGCTGCTCCGGCCGCGAAGATTCCAGAAGCTTGTGGTGCCCCCGTCACACAGGCAGCAAAGGGCAGCAAAGGGCAGCAAAAGGGCTGAATGCGGGTCCCGCGCTGCAGGAGCCCGCGCCCAGTTTTAAAGCGCCTCCAGGCACTTAGTGATGATGCAGGCGGCTCCGGCCGTGAAGATTCCTGGAGCTTGTGGTGCCCCCAGTCACACAGGCAGCAAAGGGCAGCAAAAGGGCTGAATGCGGGTCCCGCGCTGCGGGAACCCGCGCCCGGTTTTAAAGCGCCTCCAGGCGCTTAGTGATGATGCAGGCGGCTCCGGCCGCGAAGATTCCTGGAGCTTGTGGTGCCCCCGTCACACAGGTAGCAAAGGGCAGCAAAGGCCACCAAAAGGGCTGAATGCGGGTCCCGCGCTGCGGGAACCCGCGCCCTGTTTTAAAGCGCCTCCAGGCACTTAGTGATGATGCAGGCGGCTCCGGCCGCAAAGATTTCTGGAGCTTGTGGTGCCCCCCATCACACAGGCAGCAAAGGGCAGCAAAAGGGCTGAAGGCGGGTCCTGCGCTGCAGGAGCCCGCGCCCGGTTTTAAAGCGCCTCCAGGTGCTTAGTGATGATGCAGGGGGTTCCGGCCGCAAAGGTTCCTGGAGATTCTGGTGCCCCCGTCACACAGGCAGCAAAGGGCAGCAAAAGGGCTGAATGCGGGTCCCGCGCTGCGAGAGCCCACGTCCGGTTTTAAAGCGCCTGACGATGCAGGCTGCTCCGGCCGCGAAGATTCCAGAAGCTTGTGGTGCCCCCGTCACACAGGCAGCAAAGGGCAGCAAAGGGCAGCAAAAGGGCTGAATGCGGGTCCCGCGCTGCGGGAGCCCGCGCCCGGTTTTAAAGCGCCTCCATGTGCTTAGTGATGATAAAGGCGCTCCGGCCACGAAGATTCCTGGAGCTTGTGGTGCCCCCCGTCACACAGGCCGCAAAATGCAGCAAAGGGCAGCAAAATGGCTGAATGCGGGTCCCACGCTGCGGGAGCTCGCGCCCGGTTTTAAAGCGCCTCCTGGCGCTTAGTGGTGATGCAGGCGGCTCCGGCCACGAAGATTCCTGGAGCTTGTGGTGCCCCCCGTCACACAGGCAGCAAAGGGCAGCAAAGGGCAGCAAAGGGCAGCAAAAGGGCTGAATGCGGGTCCCGTGCTGCGGGAGCCCGCGCCCTGTTTTAAAGCGCCTCCAGGCACTTAGTGATGATGCAGGCGGCTCCGGCCGCGAAGATTTCTGGAGCTTGTGGTGCTCCCCATCACACAGGCAGCAAAGGGCAGCAAAAGGGCTGAATGCGGGTCCTGCGCTGCGGGAGCCCGTGCCCTGTTTTAAAGCGCCTCCATTCGCTTAGTGATGATGCAGGCGGCTCCGGCCACGAAGATTTCTGGAGCTTCTGGTGCCCCCTTCACACAGGCAGCAAAGGGCAGCAAAAGGGCTGAATGCGGGTCCCGTGCTGCGGGAGCCCGCGCCCAGGTTTAAAGCGCCTCCAGGCACTTAATGATGATGCAGGCGGCTCCGGCCACGAAGATTTCTGAAGCTTGTGGTGCCCCCCATCACACAGGCAGCAAAAGGGCTGAATGTGGGTCCCGCGCTGCGGGAGCCCGCACCCGGTTTTAAAGCACCTGACGATGCAGGCGGCTCCGGCTGCGAAGACTCCTGGAGCTTGTGGTGCCCCCCGTCACACAGGCAGCAAAGGGCAGCAAAAGGGCTGAATGCGGGTCCCGTGCTGCGGGAGCCCGCGCCCTGTTTTAAAGCGCCTCCAGGCACTTAGTGATGATGCAGGCGGCTCCGGCCGCGAAGATTTCTGGAGCTTGTGGTGCCCCCCATCACACAGGCAGCAAAGGGCAGCAAAAGGGCTGAATGCGGGTATTGCGCTGCGGGAGCCCGCGCCCGGTTTTAAAGCGCCTGACGGTGTAGGCGGCTCTGGCTGCAAAGACTACTGGAGCTTGTGGTGCCCCCCGTCACACAGGTAGCAAAGGGCAGCAAAGGTCAGCAAAAGGGCTGAATGAGCGTCCCGAGCTGCGGGAGCCTGCGCCTGGTTTTAAAGTGCCTGCAGGCGCTTAGTGATGATGCAGGTGGCTCCGGCCACGAAGATTCCTGGAGCTTGTGGTGCCCCCGTCACACAGGCAGCAAAGGGCAGCAAAGGGCAGCAAAAGGGCTGAATGCGGGTCCCACGCTACGGGAGCCCGCGCCCGGTTTTAAAGCGCCTGACGATGCAGGCGGCTCCGGCTGCGAAGACTCCTGGAGCTTGTGGTGCCCCCCATCACACAGGTAGCAAAGGGCAGCAAAGGTCAGCAAAAGGGCTGAATGCGCGTCCCGAGCTGCGGGAGCCTGCGCCTGGTTTTAAAGTGCCTGCAGGCGCTTAGTGATGATGCAGGCAGCTCCGGCAGCGAAGATTTCTGGAGCTTGTGGTGCCCCCGTCACACAGGCAGCAATGTGCAGCAAAAGGGCTGAATGCGGGTCCCGTGCTGAGGGAGCCCGCGCCCTGTTTTAAAGCGCCTCCAGGCACTTAGTGATGATGCAGGCGGCTCCGGCCGTGAAGATTTCTGGAGCTTGTGGTGCCCCCATCACACAGGCAGCAAAGGGCAGCAAAAGGGCTGTATGCGGGTCCCGCGCTGTGGTAGCCCGCGCCCGGTTTTAAAGCTCCAGGCGCTTAGTGACGATGAAGGTGGCTCCGGCCGCGAAGATTCCTGGAGCTTCTGGTGCCCCCCGTCACACTGGCAGCAAAGGGCAGCAAAGGGCAGCAAAAGGGCTGAATGCTAGTCCCGCGCTGCGGGAGCCCGCGCCCGGTTTTAAAGCGCCTCCAGGCGCTTAGTGATGATGCAGGCGGCTCCGGACATGAAGATTCCTGGAGCTTGTGGTGCCCCCGTCACACAGGCAGCAAAGGGCAGCAAAGGGCAGCAGAGGGCAGCAAAAGGGCTGAATGCGGGTCCCGCGCTGCGAGAGCCCGCGCCCGGTTATAAAGCACCTCCAGGCGCTTAGTGATGATGCAGGCGGCTCCGGCCGCGAAGATTCCTGGCGCTGTGGTGCCCCCGTCACATAGGTAGCAAAGGGCAGCAAAAGGGCTGAATGCGGGTCCCGCGCTGCTGGAGCCCGCGCCCGGTTTTAAAGCGCCTCCAGGCGCTTAGTGATGATGCAGGCGGCTCCGGCCACGAAGATTCCTGGAGCTTGTGGTGCCCCCCGTCACATAGGCAGCAAAGGGCAGCAAAAGGGCTGATTTCGGGTCCCGCGCTGTGGGAGCCCGCGCCCGGTTTTAAAGCGCCTCCAGGCGCTTCGTGATGATGCAGGCGGCTCCGGCCACGAAGATTCTTGGAGCTTGTGGTCCCCCCGTCACACAGGCAGCAAAGGACAGCAAAGGGCAGCAAAAGGGCTGAATGCGGGTCCCGCGCTGCGGGAGCCCATGCCCGGTTTTAAAGCGCCTCCAGGCGCTTAGTGATGATGCAGGCATCTCCGGCCGCGAAGATTCCTGGAGCTTGGGGTGCCCCCCGTCACTTAGGCAGCAAAGGGCAGCAAAAGGGCTGAATGCGGGTCCCGCGCTGCGGGAGCCCATGCCCGGTTTTAAAGCGCCTCCAGGCGCTTAGTGATGATGCAGGCGTCTCCGGCCGCGAAGATTCCTGGAGCTTGTGGTGCCCCCCGTCACACAGACAGCAAAGGGCAGCAAAAGGGCTGAATATGTGTTCTTTTTATATGTTTAATATATTTGATTTTTGATTTTTTAAATATTGTTTATTTATTTTTATGATTGTTTTTAATTTTTAATATATATATATATATATATTTTTTTTTTTAACTCTTTGAGTGTGAATAGTAATTTTTGTTTCTCCGCTATCCTACACTTTCCCTAATTTTGCACTCACTGGAGTGGAAATAGTAATTTTTACCTCTCCGCTATCCAGCACTTTCCATACTACTGCTGCACTCACTGGAGTGGGAATAGGTAATTTTTATCCCTCCGCTATCCAGCACTTTCCCTACTGTTGCACTCACTGGAGTGGGAATAGTAATTTTTACCCCTCTGCTATCCGGCACTTTCCCTACTGTTGCACACACTGGAGTTGGAATAGTAATTTTTACCTCTCCGCATTCCAACACTTTCTCTACTGTTGCACTCTCTGGAGTGGGAATAGTAATTTTTTCCCCTCCCCTATCCAACACTTTCCCTACTGTTGCACTCACCGAACACAGACTCGAGTGGGGGGGAGCAGATGCAGTGTGCTAGCTGCGTCTTGGCCCTGCCTCTGTGCCGGCCGCCCAAAGACTGAGCTACTGAGAAACACTGACAGACCAGGGGCACACACAGCCCTACGCCCTCTACATTGCAACGGCACCTGGGTCCACCTGAACACAGGAGTTACTTATGCTGGAAGCTATGTAGATGTGGCATTGAAGGACCATCTTTCTTGTACTTGACTCAGAAGTTGCTACACCTACCCTTGCTGGGAGGGTCTCCCCGCAGCTGGATCTTACCTAACGCTGCTGCCTTCCCTACGATGGGCTGCCTAAGGTCAGTCACACGGCTGATCCACCAAGTACAGTGCTGGAGACCCCTATACCCGAGGACCTCATATGCCCCAGGTGCTGCCCGATGGCAAGGTAGACAAAGGTCCTTGCATCCATTGAAAAATCCAGAATATCCATGGAGAACAAGATAGGTTCTCTAGTGGCAGAACTAGGATTTTTTATGAGATGACCTACACAAACTCATAGACAGTCACAGAGGGAGAGAAAACACTGGCCGAACTACAGTCGTAGACTACGTCAACCCAGAATGCAATCTGAGACCTACAAGACAGAGTGTGGGTGCTTGAGGAGAGGGTGGAGGAAGCCGAAGGGCACTAGCACAGAAGCAACCTCCGCATCTTAGGGATTCCGGAGGTGATAGAGGGATGAATTCCACTGACCTTCCTTGAAAACTGTTTCAAAACTTTCATCCCCACATCAGACTTGACACCGTACTACTCATTGGAAAGCACCCACAGGGTCCCGGGATGCCCACCTGTCTCAAGGGCACCACCTCGCCCTATGCTGGCCAAACTCCTCCATTTCATAGACCGTGATTCCATTCTAAAAGCTGCCTGACTCACCGTGCCCCTGAGGCTCAAGGAAAAGACAGTCATGTAATTCCCTGATTACACCCAGGGGGTCCAATGCTAGCGAGCCTCCTTCTTAGGAGTAAAAAAAAGGGCTAAGAGAACTGAACATTCAGTACTCCTTGTTGTTTCTGATTCGCCTCAAAATCCTTGCGCATGGTAAATCCCTTTTCTTCATAGACCCTAGGGATGCATTGGACTGGGCCGAGATACATCATGGAGAGACACCTGCAAAGTCAGGTGGAGTCACCCCCGCACCTCAGCGAAAGGGAACAGAAGACGGAATCAGGCCAGGCAGGGCCCCTCTCTCTGATCACGGCGACAAGATCTCTAGCACTGGAGCAGGTCATAGAGAACTCCCATCTGGCCCTCCAGTGAGTGGCGCCTCTGAGGGACAGCGCCAGTGCCTAAGATAGAGAGAAAGTCCCACATATCTTCTCATCGGATGTTGACTCCACAATGACAGATGCCTCGCCGGGGTGTTTGCAAATTCCACCGCTGCTGACCCAATAAATAGCAGAAAATATACTACAGTGTGGGCAAGTGCAAGACACAGTCAAACTAGACTCTGAACATTGATTGTTTCCCAGCACCGGAGAACACACGAACGACCCCAGAACAACAAACTAGCGAAGCCCGCCCTTGGCATATAAATGTCAGGTGGGAGGTTCACACCGAATGCATCATTCCTGAGCCATACCCAGTTTCAATGAAGAAAATGGGGGCTGAGCCACCCTTCCATCATGCTCTTTACCACTAAGCCACAACCCTACATTGTGTACTGGTTTGTTGCCTTACTTTATTTGGGCATACTGCTGTATTAACAGTAGGCCCTGTGAGTTGTTGATTCTATTTGTTTGCTTGTTAACCCAATACACCACCATATGATTCACCAAGGCAGGCGGAGAACTCTCTTATGACAGCAGTTGGGGGGCCACACTATCACAAGCGAAGGGACTTCCTGGAGGATGCCTAGAACCCATCCCAGCCATCTGCAAACACACACACCATGTCTCCTTCCATTAAGACTTGTTTTCTTACCTTAATCGTACTCAGTATGCTCACAGCGAGAAAGCGCTATTAGGTCTTCTCGTATATCAAGCTTCAGAAGGCACACATTATATTCCTACAGGAAACCCACACCACAGCTATGGAACTGCAGCGCTTGCAAAAACGCAGGAGAGGTAACGTCATTGCCACCACTTACTCTGTATTTACAAGTGGATCATTAGTGTGGGTTCAGCCGGGTGTCCCCTTCCAGCTGCTCGACATGGTTATAGACAAAGAGGGGCAGCATGTACTGGTCGAGGGACGATGAAACAGCTTGCTGTTCCTTTTCAGGGAGCATCTATGCTCCGAACACTGATCAGGGGGCCTTCTGGGCCACACTTTCAGGGGTACTGAGACACAGAACTGCAACGCCATGTATATTAGGTGGCGATCACAATTGTATACTTGACAAACAACTAGACCGCTTCCATCCTCCCTTTCCCCACACCCTCCCATGCACCCAATCAGTGCGATTTGCAGGGTGGGCCCCTCAATTGGAGGATTTGCTTGGAGGACCCTGCATCCGCACACTCAGCTCTACCCATTCCACTCCATGCCGCATAACCTTTACATTCACCTCAACTGTATACTATGCTCCTTCTCCTTCCTAGACGCCATAAGCCATGCAGATTACCCGGGATGCATTATCTCTGACCATGAGGTTCACATAGTGGACAAGACATGGAATGCCCCAGTCCCCCTGTGCCCATCTTGAGCCTATCTCGGGAAACATTGTAAGATCCAACTTTTCATGACTCTCAAGACTCACAAATCAGACACTACTTCAAGAAGAACCGAGCCACCACACCTACTCGGGTACTTGAATGGGATGCTTTTAAGGTGGTCACAAGACAGGTTTGTCTGCAGGAGGTGGTAGGGGTCCACAGAGTTCTCAAGTGGGAGATCAAAGAGACTGAAAACACTCTTGTCCACACTTGAAAGGGCTGTGGTTCAAGATGCTCTTAAAGGCCCAGAGCTGGCTGAGGCTTCAACCTCAGTGCCTACATTGCCAAAACACATCGAAGGAGAGACAAATCGGGGCGACTTCTCGCGTGATTAGCTTGGCAAGACACTCACTCAAGCCCAATCCTGGAGACATCCATGACAACTGGGGAGAACCTGTACACACAATGCACCTTTTTTAAGTGCATTCCTCAAGTATTACTCCTCCGTATACAAGGTCCCCCTCCCCAGATGCTGGGGCTGTTGACAAATTCCTGACACATACATTACGACTTCTGAAATCCAGGAAGCCATTTAGGACGTGGCCAGGAATAAATCCTCGGGCCTAGATGGGCTGCCAATAGAATACTGTAGCAGCTTTGCCCCCCTAGGCTGACAGAGATATACCATGAAGCCCTGCAAATCGGTGTGCTGCCTCCATCCCTTCAAGTATACCTCTTGGTGTCCCTCCCTAAACCTGACAGGTGCCCAATCCAACTAACATCCTACCGATCGATCGCCATCCTCAGCACAGATTATAAAATTCTCTGAAAGATCCTAGCCAATCAATATGCCTGGATATTGCCTGAGCTCATTCTCTCAGACCAAAATGGCTTCGTTCTGGGCAGAAGTACATCTCAAAATATACAGCAACTGTTCACATAATGAATCAAGCCCCCAGGAAACTCCCACATGCAGCCTGCCTGATATTAGATCTGGAAAAGGTGTTCAACACACTCACGTGGGATTACTTTTTCTGGGTGTTGGAATGTATGGGGATAGGTAGACGCCTCTTGGCCTACACAAAGCTCCTATACACCAGCTCCTCCTCCAAAATACACCTGGGTTGCGTAATCTTGCCAACCTTTGCCGTGGTCAGGGGCACCAGACAGGGCTGCCCTCCTATCCCCCCTGTTATTTGAAATAGTCATGGAACCCCTTGCCGCCCGGCTTTGTCTAGAAGGCAGGATATGGGGAATCCCCTTGGATGATGCAACCCACTCAGTGTCTCAGATGACCTGCTTCTCTACCTTCATGACATTCGCGCAGATCTCTGCCCCATCCACTCCACTCTCCCTTCGTTAGCACATGCAGCAGGCCTCCGAGTCAACTGGGCCAAGTCATGCTTACACCCGCTTAGCCAAGAAGAAACCCTGTGCAAGTTGAGACTCGGCAACACCCGACTGAGTTGGGAAAGTGATTCAGTTAGATAGTTCAGAGTCTGTATCTATCGCTCACCAGCCTATGTCTGTGAAGACAACATCAAGAGAGACCTTTCTGCCCTTAAATTACAGGTGAAATTTTTAAAGAATCTGCCATTTCTTGCAACTAGGAAGATACCCTTCCTAAAATTATAATCTTTCAGAGGCTACTCTACTACTTTGTAAGCATCTCAGTAATCCCTCCAGGATGTTTTTTTCAGGAACTTGACACCAGGGGAGCTTATCTGGGGAGACAAGTGTTACTAAATAGCACTGAAAAAACTGCAGCTTTCAGTCGGCGGAGGGGGGCCCGGAGCCCCCTCTTTTAAGGCATACTACCTACTGGCGCAACTGCAGTGGGTATCGAACAGGTTGTGGGATGCACTTGGGAGGGACATGCAATGGATCAGGACCCCCTTTTGTTATCTGTGCTTCTAAACTTCCTGCTCCCCAGGGCCGCACCCTAGGCCACTGGGTTCCTACAAGTCATGATCACCTGCAAATGCCTTACTGGGGTTTACTACATCAGGTGCCCCATTCCTTCATATGCCCCGACACTTACACTACAGGACTTGCCATGATTTCCTGGCTTCTATTCCACCTCAGACTTGAGGAGCTGGCATGAGCGATCCATAGACACAGTAGGGGACCTCTTTGCTGATGGGCATGTCCTCACCTTTGATCGACTCATCTCAGAACACGCTATACTGCTTGGACAGTTTCTAACATACAAGCATTTACACAATACCTGTAAATTCCTCTGGTCAATGCGAGATGAAGAGCCCCCAACACACACTGTTACCCAGACTCTTCTGCACATGGAGACAGGGCGTCACCTAATAATGTGGATCTATAAGGGCATATGGGAACACCCAGTGCTCCCACTGGCAACCTTGAGATGCAAGTGGGAGGAAGATATAGGATGGTCCTTGCATGATAAAGAGTGGGAACGGGCACCGGAATTTCCTCAACAAGTGCCCAGAAATGCCTGGTTCAAACGTACACACTTCTCTATCCTACACAGGGCTTTCTTGACACCAGAACAACTCAGCCGTTTCTTTCCTCAAGCACACTTAGGCTGTCCCTGCTGCAATCTGGTCTCTGCAGCACATGCTATGGTTCTATCCCATCTTATCCTTATACTGGCACTCCATACTCACTACACTACAAGAGGTTACTGAACTCACAGACTTCAACACATGGGAGGCTTATGCTTTTGGCATATTCAAGCGTAGGAAGCAACACAAGGTGAGGACTCGATTTGATGGCATGGCCCTCCTGCTCTCTAAGACAGTCTTCACACTGCAGTGGAGGGAGAAGTGGGCACCATTGATGACGGCGTGATATGGGGCGCTGTGGAAACGGGGGAACGCCGAAGAGGAGGCACTATAATACAAAGAAGTAAGGCACCTGCGCAAGCGACCCATCTCCTCAGCCTGGGACATTCTCCTTGATCACTTTGAGCAACTCACCCACAATGATGACCTCCCCTTTGAACTCTGTATTGAGTACATCATTATTTACACCCGGGAGAGATGGTCCAAGCCACTGCTCACTGCCCCATATGCGCCTGCTCACACACCACTGCATCCCCTGGCCCTCTGTCCTCTCCCCCCCACATTGTCATCTGCTGCTTTGGGTCAGGGACGCTGGGTAGCAACCCAACCCCAAGCCCCACTCATACTGCCCAGCACGTATATTGGCCGGAACCTAGATCTGACCTTATCAGCGCATCCGCTACACATATGATCCTGCCTACTATTGAATTCAAAACATTATGCCCCTTTCTCCCCCAAGTTTAGGGGTCCTACCTCAGTTATTAGAGTGAATTTATCAGCGCCCCCTAGATTAGCATGCCCACCTTGAATAGGAAACTTTACCCCGCATTTTTTGCTCCGCAAGCCATTACCCCGCATTTTTTACTCCGCAAAAACTTTTACAACGCAGGGCTTTACAACGGAATCTGTTACAACACATTCCCCATTCCAAAGCGATTACTATTCTAACTCCAGGGGGGGGGCGTTACTTTTGGGAATGCGTTGTAACAGTTTTGCGGTGGAAAGCCCGGCGTTGTAAAAGTTTTTGCAGAGTAAAAACTGCGTGGTAATGGCATGCGGAGTAAAGCATGCCGGGTAAGGGATGTTTCCCGCCCACCTTGGCTACTTTGGACTAAGGTATCATGGAGGTTGAATCGCCTGCTTCACGGACCTACAGCTGTGCTACTATCCAGCGATCACTGAAGTGCAATTATAAGACAGAATGTAATTACTGCAAATGTTTTGGTGTCAATATCTTTTTGTTTGAATATGAAAACCCCCCCAAAAAAATTTAAAAAGAAAATCCTGACAAGGACTGTGGTTGTTGATTGAGTGGAGCTTCCATCCCTTTCAATCAATAACCCAATTTCTTACATTAATGTTGCATTTTATCCGCTAATGCCAATGTTCGACATTTTGTGCTATCTTTTGGTTTTCTCTAGGTCTTTGATGCACCACTTTTTAATATTTATTTTTGCAGGTGATGTTTTTTGTTATTTTTGTTTTTCTAATAATTTTGAATTTAATGTCCATTTACCATTGAATGTTTATTGGTGTTCTTTTTTATTCAGCCAATAGTCTTTACAACTATTAATCATTTTGACTGATTTTTATCATGCTTTTCTTATCATTAATCTTTCAGCTAGTAACTTAAACGGGTTGTGGACATTGAAGTTATTTATTTCTTACTTTACCATTTTGATGTTAGTTTGTTAAGGACTGTATCTACATGCATCACTTTGATTTGCATTCTTTCTCATGTCTAGCTTCCCAATGCGGGAATAGTGTGCACACTTTGGAACCTATTCACATTTGTGGACCAGACTGTGGGTCATTGTCTAACAAGCCAGTATTTCCCATAATGGCAGTTAGATTTATTTGGGGCTAATACACATAGTGCAGAGATGACTAAAGTGAATGTTACACATTTTGAACATGGCAAGACAGCATGTCAGGTCACTGCATATGCTCCTGAAGGGGTTTTTGTGCTTGTGCACACATCTCTGTGTGACCTCTAGATTGCACTTTACTTAACAACTTACTTGATGAGTGGAGTTATGCAGAGAGGTTACATTTTTAAATCTCAGTGAAATAGCTATGTTTGGTAACTTGTTAGCTGGAGACAGGCGTGGGTAATCTGTAGGTTAGAGGTACCCATCAGAGTAATCTAGCTGAAGTGCAACCTGGAAGTAACAAATGCCAGTTCTCTCAAATAAATCAGACATCTAGCTTGCTGCAAAGATATGTATCTGACCTGCAGATTAAAAGGCTTAAATTCTCATGATCCACACATTCCTTTTACCCTTCCAAGGTTGACAGAATACGTGCAATTAAATGTGGCGCCACTAACCTCTGTTTTTAAAGTTAGGACTCAGCAACTTTGTAGTACTTAATAAGCTCTCAGTTACCTCACTCCACTCTCCAGCAATAGAAAAGTGTCTCTTGATATGATGGATTTTTAAGAAGTAAATTTCTTGCAAATTGGTGTTAAATTAGGGCTCCTTTCCTAAAGAGGGGCAATCCTGGGGCCTCTATTCATTTATGTTGAAGCCTCTGGTAAGACTGCCTACTTTCCACAGTAATAACACACTTTGCTCTGTTCTGTTCTACAATACAAATGAGAGAAACATAAAGAGACTGAGGCCCTCATTTGGATGTCGGGCGGACCGCCACCAACAGGCCGTTGGTAGTGGTCTGCCCGACCTCCAGGGCAACGGTCCGTCCACCTGAATAAGATATCATCGGTCGGAGTGCAGCAGGTGCGGGGAAAGAATGCCGCCTCCAACAGGCTCAAGGAGCCCATCAGGGCAACGGTCAGACAGTAATCCCTACAATGCAGGCCCCGCTGTAGGGATTACGATGTCCATTTCCCACAGCCTTTTTTATGGCAGTCCTACCGCCATGGAAAGGCTGTCGGAAAGGGATTTTGGGACCCCTAGCAGGGCCTGAATGTGCCTCCGCTATGTGGACAGGGGGGCACATGTGGTGCCCCCGCAAACATCCATACACCGTGTGCTAGGCACCCCATGGTGCCTGGCACATGGTGCATGGATGTTTGCAAACATGTTTTTTACTACTGCAGCTTGTGCTGCAGCCCTTTTCCGGGCTACAGCACAAGCAACAATAGTAAAAGGCATGTTTCCGCCCACCTACATGGCGGTCATATCATAATACGGCGGATGGAACCACCGACTACACTTGTCCGTCGGCCATCGTAATAAGGCCCAGAGAGAGAAAGGGAGAGGCTGTGTATGCCTAATTTGCTAATCACAAAATAAAAAAACAACACCTTTTCCCAGGACAGCACTTTTTTCCCCACAAAGTTTTTTGGGTTTTACATGGTATATACAGTTCTCATAGTTATGACAGTTCTGCACTCAAATAGTAGCCAGGCAGTTGAGCAGTACATAGTTTAGTGTTCGCAGTGTGGAGAACTTTGCATAGGTTATAGTAATGTCCCAAGAAACATAATAAAACTTCAAACTTCCCCCACCCTCCCCCTGCTGGCACCTATCAAAATACAGAGTTGAGACCATGGAGAAAATTAGGTTCATGGACAGTACTCCCATAACGAATGCTTGCAAGCACAGTAAATGCAGTGTAGTGTCATCTAATGGAGTGTCCAGGGCATAATTAATTGTGGGGGAGTATACATACGACATCAGATCCATATTATGCAGGTGGTATGATGACAGTTACAAACTCTCTTTTAAGCACTCAAGATCTTCCCGGGCTGGGGCTTATGTGCTTGGTGTGGAGGTATCTGGAATATCCAGGGTTTTAAAGGTATCTAAGAGGGTGTCCCATTCCGTTGCGATTGGTATTGTTCGCTAACCCTTGTACTCCTCTGTGCGGAGTGCATCCCCCTCCACCCCATCCTATTGTAGTACATTATCCCTCCAAGTTGCTATGCCTGGGTTGTATGCAGACTTCCATCGTTTAGTTATCAGGCGCTTCGCGAGAAGAAGTGCTAAGTCTGTGAATTTTACCTGCCCCCTGTAATTTTGGGGGGCGGGAACACAGCCCCAACAGGCATCCCTCAGCTGTACTCCAGCTATACCCTCCCACCGTCTCATGCAGCGCTGTGCCTATTTGTGACCAGTAAAATGTAAGAGTGGGACGAGCCCACAGCATGTGTAATAAGTCCGCATCTTACGCACTGCATCTGGGACATGTTGCAGATACCATCGGGAACATGGCATGCAATCGATGTGGTGTGAGCTAGGCCCATAAATTGTATGAATTTGAACCTGGAATTATGTGAAACTTTCTTAGGAAATTCAAGTAGTGTATTCCATTCCTTATCCTGTAATCCCCAACCCAGGTCATGTTCCCACCGCTCCCGCAACTGTGTTAATAGTACTGCTAAGTGTGTTCGCAGACCGCGGTATAAACATCGTATGAGATGTCCTCCATTTCCCATTAAATATACTGAGTGTACAAGTTCGTGCATGGTGGGTTTAGTACTGTCCAGGGCTCAGTGTAGTTTAACGTAGTGTGCAACATTTGCGTGTGTAAGGAACAGTGAGTATGGTAGGCCCTGCTCGTGTATAAAGTCTGCGTGATTCAACCACATGCCATCTCTGAACAGCGATCCGACTGTTGTTACTCCCACCTGTTCCCACATGCGCAGTCTACGTTGTGTTAGTGTGCCTGTTGGAGTGGGGAGCCCCAGGAGTGGTATATTAGGGGCATAGGGAACAGTCTGTGCAATGTATTCGAGGGAACGTTTCCAATAATCGATGGCAACTTTCAGCAGTAAAGGTGCTGCAGAGAGGGCGTGTGCCTGGGGGCATAGCAATTTGTGGAAGCTACCCTTAGTGAGCATGCGGGTGTGTAGGCTATTTCATGCAGGTTGTGGCCTGCTAGCCAGTACACAAGCCATTGTAGTCGGGGAGCCAGGCAATATGACAAAATCTGGCACTCCCATACCACCACTGCTGTAGTTTAGTTAATCCCACCCGCCTCCGGCCAGTCTCCCTGATCAAGGCTATCAATAATGTACTCAGTGCTTTGAAGTAATGCATCGGGACCACCGTAGGTAGGTTAGCGAAGTAATACAGTATTCATGGGAGCATTATCATTTTTGATATCGCAAGGCGCCCCGCTATCGAGAGGAGGAGGGTTGTCCTGAAGGACACCTGGGAGAACAGTGAGGCGATCGCCTTCTGGAGGTTTCCTTCTAAAAGATCTTGGGTGGTCCTATATACCTGGACCCCTCGATATCTGAAGATGTTGGGAGCAACCTTGAGTATTCGGTCTGCGAATGAGACTGACAGGGTCTGAGGGTAGCTCGCGAATGAAAAAGCGTGGGATTTGTTCACGTTCACTGCCAATCCAGAGATGTGCTCGAAGAGCGAAAAGGTATTGGCCACTGTGTGTAAATCGTCAGTGAGGTTTTGATATACAATATTATGTCATCCGTGTACAGTGACAATGTGTGCACAGTAGGGCCAACCAGGATACCCCACTCTGGGGCCCTCCTGGCGTAATCGCTGCACCAGAGGCTCCAGCGCAAGTACGAATAACATTGGGGATATCCGGCATCCCTGTCTCGTGCCCCTGTGTATTGAGAAAAGATTCGATATATGAGCTACCGTACGTGCTCGTGCCGTGGAGAAGGTATATAATATTTAATCCACCAGAGATAGGCTGGGGGGATATCGAATTTACATAGGGCAGCCAACATGTATTCCCATCTTAAGGAATTAAACGCTTGGCGTAGGTCAAGCGAAATACACCCCGCCGCAGGGAGCGTGTTGGGGGTTGCATTCATTACATGGTAGAGCCTCCGTATGTTCAGTGATGTGCTCCAGCCAAGCACAAATCCGCATTGATCCGTGTGTATGAGTTTCGGCAGAAGTGGACAGAAGAGGCGGGCCAGCATCTTACTCAGTACCTTGTCCTCAGTGTTTAGTAACAATAGGGGCAGGTAAGCTGTAATATCCGTGGAGGCACTGCCAGGTTTTGGCAATGAGGTCACCTGGGCCTGTACCATAGTAGGAAGGTAAGGCGCCTTTATGTAGCGCTGCCTGTATAACTGTTCTGATTGGGGGACTAACTAGGTTGTGAAGGTAGCATAAAAATTTACCGGGAGGCCACCCAGACCCGGTGTTTTATTGCGGGGTAGTTCTTTGATGGCCTCTCTAATCTCTGTAGCAGTCACAGGTGCAGCCAGGGTCCTTCTGTCCTCAGCTGTAATCCGTGGGAGCATTACATTGTTAAGGAAGTCTTCTATTTCCTGGGGTTCTACTGCGGGGGACCCACATAAAACTCATAATAATTATGAAATGCAGCACTAATCTTAATCTGGGTAGTAACATGGGCTTTTGTTGGTGTATTAATTTCTAGTGTAGGGACCGATGGTGGGGTGTTCTTAAGCATTTGAGCAAGTATTGTGCCCGATTTATCAGCTTCTGCATGTAGTTTCTGTATGTATGTTTGGTGATAGATAACATGTAGTCGCTCCAGGAGCTCTGCATAGTTAATACGTGCTGTCTGGAGCTCCTCCGCTTTTTCTGCGTCTATCACTGCTGGTCGTTCCAGTGCTCCTAGTTCTGTCTCCACGGACTTTAGTTCGTTATGGACTGACTGACGTGCTCCCACCACAGCACTAATCGAAGTGCCCCCTAAAATGGTTTTAAATGCTTCCCACTCAATCAGCCGGGAAGAGGCTGTGTTGGTGTTTTCATTGAAATAATTGTTTATAGTGGTAGCTATTGTAACAAGGAATTCCTCATCCTCTAACAGACGGGGGACCGGTGTAGGGCACTTGATAGGGAGGGTTATTTGGTGGCCACACCCTTCTGCTTACCGACTCCAGAGAGCCTGACCCCTCTGCTGTTTGTTCACTTGGAAAGAAGAAACCACGATGTAAGATACAGTGACTTTTATTTTAAACAGTTCAAAAGCATAAAAGCAATTCAATTTAAAAGTTGCCCATCAACACATGAGCAGGATGAAAAATAAATGCATTGACAATGTCACAAATCAATTGTTCAAAAGAAGCGAATGTATGACTAAAATATTGTGCTATGAGCAGCTGCCTAAAGAGCAATCCTGACTTTAAAGAAGATGTTCAGGCTAGTGCCTGAACAGCTAATCTTTTATTAAGAAAGCAACACCATTCAAGACTACGCAGTTTAACCTAAAATAAATGCAATGGCTTGGGTTAGAATGAGCTGAATTAGATAGACTGTCAAAGCCAAAAGGCTAAATTATTAGAGAGGCTGACAAAGCCAATAGGCTAATATTTAGTTGAGCTGACAAAGCCAAAAGGCAAAATAATCAGATAGGCTGACAAAGCCAATAGGCTATGCCATTAGATAGGTTGTCAAAGCCAATAAGGCTGAATTATCAGAAAAGAGTATTACCACCTTGGAAGCTGAAGTTCTAGGCCCAGTCACACGGACGATCGATCGGGAACCTCTTATGCAGTCAGATTGATGCGCAGAGAATTCAGAGCCGCACCTTGGGCGAAGCTCTTTTATATTGTTAAATGCAGAACTTAATGCAGAACTTAAACCCACGCTTGACACGAGATCTGACGCAGGCCCCTTAACCGCCCGCTTACAGTAACTGGGAAGTTTGATATAAAACCGA
Organism: Calotriton arnoldi; assembly: GCA_963921515.1. Classification (NCBI taxonomy): domain Eukaryota; kingdom Metazoa; phylum Chordata; class Amphibia; order Caudata; family Salamandridae; genus Calotriton; species Calotriton arnoldi. The sequence goes on along the minus strand of CAWUFW010012805.1, from coordinate 103,715 downwards.
GAAGTGGTATCATGATGGAACAGGGCGTTTAGCAGATGGTCAGTGTTCTTGACCGCAAAAAGTAAACAAAGGATAACTTTTACCGTAAAAATGCTCAGAATTAATATTTAATATATTAATTCTTGGTCACGTTGCCGCCTTGAGTTTCAGTTAAGCAAACGCGGAAAGTTTCATAGCTAAGAATATCGCAAATCTTGCATGTGACACAGCCAGATGTTCCAACAGATTGTCACGTGGGTGGGGGCCACTCTTATTCTCGTAACTGTGGAAAGTCACAAGAGGGGCTGATATTGTCTCTCGGTGGATGGAACAGATCTCTGCTAGCAGATCAGTGAGGCCTTCGATCTGTATTATTATTATTATAAAATGAGAGCAGGAGTCACTGGCTTTTGGGCCTACACATTTGTATCTAGGAAGGTATGCTTGGTCTTATGTAAGATATGGTTATCTAGGGAGCTGGGCTTGGGCCTATGTGAGATGCACTCCCAGGACGAAGGAAAGTGGACAATTTAAGACATTGTATCTGAGCCTGCCTGGTAGGGCCTATCTAGAGTATCATGTTTAGTGGGTAGTGCAAAATCAGAAATGAGTTTCTTGTTAAATGGTAATACGGGACCTTCTGGACCCTCCTTCATATCCCTGCTCTTGTTCATTTTTGAACACATCTCGGATAGAATACCTTGAAGGACCCTCAGGGGTCAGGTGCATGCTGGGTGAGTCATTAGCGTAGGGACACGCAGCCGGGTGTTGCAATTCTGATGGTAGGGTAACATATTCTCCTTCATCGTGGCTCACTAACTGGTCATACTCGTGAGCGTTATGCTCTTCCCTCAAAGTGTACCTATGTGGTGGAACTGGGGGAGCTGAGGGTGCGTTAGGAGAAGCCTCAGGGGCAGCTAGTTCTATGAGTTGTATGTGGACCTGCCCATCCCCATCCCCAGGAACACGGTGCATGTCCAGATAGTCTGGATTGCTGTAAATTGCTGTTTTAACGTAATTTATCCCAACTGCTTTGATGCTACATCTGCTGACACACCTCATTATCACCTGTGCACCGCAACACATTAACATGATGACACAACAAATAGGTAACATAATTTTCAAGATAGCAGATAGCCATGAAGGCATCCAGTCCAAGTTGAACCAGCCCGTAATAGGGTCTGCATCGGCACCGCCCTCATCACGCATCTTCTTTCCCAAATTGCTCAAGTCCTCAATGGCCTTAGCAAGAGACCCGTTATCGGCATCATTAGATGGTATGAACGTGCAGCAGCTCGATTTGATGGAAGCGCATACCTCTCCCTGCATAGCTGTGAGCTGATCTAGAACATATCTATGCTCTAGAACCATAAGTCTTATTGGTCGTAATTCTTCCTGTATCGCGTTGAACCCATCTCGGGTGTTGTTGATCAGAGTCATTAGTTCATAGCGTGTGACCTGCAGCCAGCGGGCATTAGCAGATGTTTGCCAGATGGGCCACAGACCCCCAAAGAATTCCTGGGCGCCATTGAACAGGCGAAACTCCTCAGGAACTTCCTTAAAGGCGTCATTAGCAAAATATTGAGCACTCCTTCGGTGCCGGTGAAGCAGGGTGACATCACCTGTCATGGGGTGTTCGAGCACTTGTGAAATGTTGGATGCCGGGACAACGAGATGCAGTTCATGCATGGTGACCATGGTGCATAGGCCCTTCCATTGAGGAGGCAACTGGGCGTAGAGGCGTTCTCCACAGGCCCAAAAGATGTCCATGAGGCCGGCGGTGCCGTCTTGGAGGTCCAAATTAAAAACTGTTGTGTTACAGTTGGTGTTGCTGCCCACAGGGCGGGTACCGTTACCTAGGAAGCAAAGGAGAGGATTTTTAGTTTATACACTTTTTTCCATTGATAGGTGGTGTCCTTACTAAAGGTGTACCTTCTACTTTCTTGTGTCCAGACCCCCCCCGCACTCATCTTCGACATCCCAATCGATGTCCCCATCATACTCTGTTGTTACAAAGGGTTCTCCTAAGGAAGCAGCTCTACAAGTGAGGTTGCGTGGACCTTGCCACTCGTTGTTGACATAGATGTTGGCCCATAAACGTAGCACAGCCCTGTATTCACAGGTGCTTTGATCTGTTAGTGGATTACATTGTGTTTGTGGTGTTGTAAAGGTAAAGTAGCGTAAATAGGCAAAACTACGCTCCCAACGTTGGGTATACTTTTCAGGTATTTTCATCCTATACAGCTCCTCCATGCTTTTGTCAAATTGTTCTTTGTCAGTCACAATTCTGAACGCGACACTATTATGATCCCATACCGTGGCGTTTACAAAAATGGTATGGATAGTTGCTGATAGAAGCTGAATCTGGCCGTAGATACGGCAAAGAAACAAATGGAGGAGACACTCGGCTTTTGGTGGTGGTATTTCTTTTGGGAAAATCATTTGGTCTGCGCCTACTGCATGAGGGATATGTGAGCACACGAAACATGCTTCTTTTGTTGCCTTTTTCCTATTTCGGACATATGCCGGTACCACATGTTGTCTAACAGGGCATCATGGGCTCCATGATCCTGATTGAATTCGTCAGGACGGGTGGAATGGAAGTCGGGCCTGGAATGAAGGTGTGCAATGTGAACCATTGTGTCTTGAAGAGCGGTGGCCCATTCTTGTGTAACCTCAGGTCTTTGTCTAGGTTTTTGTCTACGGGTCCAGAACCTTGGTCTACCTCGTTTAAATCCTCTTTTAAATCTACGGTTAGTGCGAGGGAGGGAACTGCAGGGCAACTGGGGACCTAATGTGAGATCTGGAACGCCAGCCCCTGGGGTAGTAGCACTGCTTGGGATCAGATCAGTAACTGTGGGTGTGGGGTGTGTGCTAGTGTGTGCTGTATCAGCGATGCAAGGTGGGAGTGGTGGACTTCCGATCTTATCTCTATCTGGTGGCACAACTGACTGCCCTGAAGATGGTGTGATAGTATCTGAAAGATAACACTGATCAGTAGTTGCAACATAATACATGTACCAATTGAGAACTGCCAGAGTGACAGTGGAAAAAACACAAAAGAGTAAGGCAAGTGAAATACATAACTTTGCATCTTTATTAGCATTCTTGACTGTGAGTACGCGATGCTCATCGTCTTCTTCATCACAGGAGGATGGAAGGCCGCTGTCTTCATGGAGTGGCACAGATGGTATGTTCCGTCCCTCCTTTAGTCCATGGGCTGAGGTGGTGGTGCGGGGTCTAGACGAACGTGGCTGCGATGGATCCATTCTCTCAGCTATTCGCACTGCAGTTGGTGATGAGTCTATCACCTGGAAGGGACCTTCGAACTTAGGATCCTTCCAACGCCTGACGTTTTTCCGGACGAAGACCAGTGTCCCGGGACGGATTGGTGGGAGCTCAGGATCGGTGGGGCCCTTGTCTCTCCTCTTGGATACCTGGGTAGAAAGGAACTGCGCTGCGCTTGTTAGTTGGCACAGATATTGGTAAAGTTCTGCTCTCACTATCTCTGATGATGATTCACTGTCTGTCTTAGGGCGTGTGGATGGAACTGTTACATTTATGGATCGTCCAGTGACAAGCTGATGGGGCGTGAGGTGGTGATCCGAACTTGGGGAGTTTCTTAGTGCAAAGAGTGCTATGGGTAGGCAATAAAGCCATTTCTTTCCTATTGTGGCACTTATTTTGCTTATTTTATTTTTGAGCAAACCATTGAGGCGCTCACAAATGCCGTTGCTTTGTGGGTGATAAGCTGATGTCAGTTTGTGTTTAATGCCTAGCATTGTGGTCAGGGAGGAAAAGATGGCGTTTGAAAAATGACTTCCGTTGTCGGACCGGATGGCGTCTGGAATGCCCCAGCGAGTAATGACATCACGGAGTAGGAATGTGGCAGCTGCCTTGGCATCACAGTGGACGCAAGGTCCGGCTTCGATCCAGCGTGAAAATGGACACACTACTACAATGAGATAGCGGTAATTTTGGCAGCGGTCGATCATGTCGACATAGTCAATGTGTAGCTCTTTGAAGGGGCCAGATGGTCTAGGAATGGTGGAAGCAACTGTTTTGAGAGTCGGGTTTGGGGAATATTGTTGGCAAATGAGACATTTATTAACATACAATTGTATCTGTTCATAGGCATTGGGGATGAACCAGTCTGTTTGCAAGGTGGTGGACATGTTATCTCGGGTGACATGTGTGGGAAGGTGGAGTTGGTCCAATGCCACTTGCAACAAAGCCTGTGGCATCACAGGTTTCCCTGTCACTGTCTGTCTGTATATGAAGTCGGCGGAGTCCTGTTGTACTCCCCTCTTCTTCCATAACTCTTTCTCTTGATCTGGTGTACTTTCTTGCATTTCTCTAAGGTGTAAGTGTGCAGTGTGATCATATTGCTGAGTTGTGTCAATGTCAAATGGTGTTGTGATTTGGGATTGTATTTCTGAAATATGTTCATTGCTGCTGTCCTGCTCTGTTGGGGGGACTGTTTGGGACAGTAAGATGGGGGCAAATGGAACTTCTGTTGTTGTTTGGAGTGGGGGGCCTGTTGCTGGGGGGCCTCTGGCTGCAGCCTTAGCTGCCCAATCTGCCAGGGCGTTACCTCTGGAGACAAAATCTTGGCCATTAGTGTGCGCTGCGCATTTTACTACGGCTACTTCAGCTGGTAGTGTAAGGGCCTCAATAAGTTCCTCTAGTAACGTTTTGTGAATGACAGGTGTACCATCTGATTTGAGGAAGCCGCGCCTTCTCCAGCGGAGGATGCTGGAGTGTGTTGTTGTGGTGACATATGCAGAATCTGAATATATTGTAATACGGTCATCAGCTCCAATGTTTAGGGCAGCTATGAGTGCTACCAGTTCAGCTGCCTGGGCAGAATAATGTGATGGTAATGTAAGTTGCTGTACAATGTCTAGGGAATCAGAGGAATCATTCTGTTGTGCTTTGACTACGGCTGCTCCTGTGTACCTGACTCCTGTGTCTTGATCAATGGTAGAGGAGCCATCAACAAAATATACAGTACTGTTTGGCAAGGGATCCTCTTTTGCTGCTCCAGACTCATCTGGTGAATATGTGGCACAGTCATGGGTGTCATCATCTGAGGTAGCTAATGGATGAGCAAAAAATGTGGCAGGGTTTACTGTATGGCATTTTACAATTTTCAGAGAAGGTAGTGACAGTATGACTTCGTAACCTGACACTCTCTGTGTTGTTAAAGTTGTCTTGGCTTTTTGTATTATTGCAAAGACAGCATGTTCTGTGTACATAGTCAGTGGGGAACCGATTACAATGGGAGTAGTTTTCTCAACAGCAAAAGCTGCGGCAGCAAGGGCCTGCTCGCAGGGGTAATGACCTTTCATGACAGCGTCCAGCATGCCGCTGAAGTAGGCAATGGGCTTATGGCCCATGGGGTATTTCTGAGTGAGTACTGCAGTCATGACTAGACCATCACAGTGAGTGAATAGGTAGAATTCTTTTGTGTAATCAGGTGATCCTAACACTGGTGCATTTGTTATCTCATCTTTGAGCTGGGTGTAGGCTGTTCTCATTTCAGGTGTCCACTCAATTTTATTGTGTCTGTCTTTGTCCATTTTCACAGCTTTCAACAATGGGGCAGTTATTGTAGCAAAATCAAAGACCCATTGGCGGACATAATTAACCAGGCCGAGGAATTTTTGCATGTCTTTAACTGTTTGAGGTTCAGGAGTACCTTTTATAGCCTCAACTCGACCTGGAGTGACTCGTCTGCCTGATGCAGACAGTAGCTGACCTAGATAGTGTACCTCTTTCTGACAGTACTGTAACTTCTGTTTGTCAACTTTGTATCCTCTTTGTGCTAGCGTGGTAAGTAGGAAGATGGTGTCTTTTCTGCATTGTTGTTCTGTGGGGCTGCAAAGCAGTATGTCATCGACATATTGCAGTAGGGTGCTTATCACATTGAATATTAGACAAGTCCTCTTTGACAACTCTGTTGAAGACGCTGGGGGACTCACAGTACCCTTGAGCGAGCCTTGTGTACGTGAATTGCACATTTCTGAATGAGAAAGCCAATAGGTATTGGCTGTCTGGGTGCAAAGGAATGCTGAAAAAAGCATTTTTCAGGTCGATGACAGAAAAGTACTGTGCATCGGGGGGGACATTCGTGAGGATGACAGAGGGGTCTGGGACAATGGGGAATTCTGGTACCACTATGTTGTTAATTGCGCAAAGATCATGTACTAGACGCCATTGATTGGTCTTCCCCTTCCGCACAGGGAAAAGGGCTGTTTTACAAGGAGAGATACAAGGATATATTACTCCTTGATCTAGCAATGCCTGTATGGTAGGGGCAATGCCCTCCTCTGCTGCTTTGGACAAGGGATACTGTTTTATTCTGGGCAGGATAGCACCTTGTTTGAGTGTTATCTTAAATGGCCTGGCAGAGCTAATAAGGCCTACATCATTTGGGCCTGTTGTCCAAAGATGTGCAGGTACTTGAGCCAGATCTGCGTCTCGGGCAGAGTCATAGCTAGGGGTGACTGTTGGTGTCCTAATCTCCACTGTTACTGAGATAGGCACATTGTTTTGATAGATAATCTCTGTCTTGGAGTAGTCTTCAGGGGATCCAAACAACTGGGCATCTGAAATGTCTCTTACCAACCCTTTAGGCTCAATAAAAATGACACAAGCCCAAGTATGAGCGTTGTCATCGCATGCCAGGAATGCGCCGTAGGTCGGTGTTACCTCAAGGGCGCAGATGTCAAATGTCAAGTGTTTATCTAATATCTGTGAGTCTGGTAGTTGGGGTCTGAAAAGGAACTCTTTTGGTAACTGAACAGTGCGGCCTTGTAATTCGGGAGTGGTGGCGACAATAGTGTGAACAGCTGCAGAGAAGGCGTGCTCATCCACTGGGCGTGCTCTGACCTGGCTATCTAAGGAAGACTGTGCAGTGACTGCCATTATCCTAGTTAGTGGGGTACCTAGTATAGAGCAAATCATTTGTTGTCATCAAAGTGGATGGTCATGTTTAGTTTGGCCATGAGATCACGTCCTAAAAGATTGACTGGGGACCTGGGCGAATAGAGCAGAGGCTGCTCCACTACATGGCCTCCTATCTCCATTGATACTGGCTTGGTGAAGGGGACCCTTGCTATTGCCCCAGAAAATCCCTGTGTGTCCGCTGTTTTGTTAGAAATCGGCAGAGGGCCACCTGTGATGCAGGAATATGTGGCACCTGTGTCAACAAGAAAACTATATGTTTTGTTATTTATCACAACACTTGCAATGGGGTTCCTCTTCAGTATTGCTTGTGCATGACAAAATTGGGCCCACAAGAGTTGTCTGTGGGCTGTCCTAGCTGGTGTATCCTCCAGCCTGAAATTGCTGGATTGTGCCCTGGGTAAAGGGGTTGTTGGAGGCAACAATTATTCCTCCTAGAGGTACATTGTTTTGTGTTTGGGGGACCACCTGATAAGCAGGTGCTTGCTGTGGCTGTAGCTGTTGCATTGGAACCTGTATTTGTTGGACTGCTGGCTGAACTTGGGCCATTATGGGCGCTTGGAGCTGCACTTGTTGCTTCTGTGCTGGTTGTGCATAAGAGTATAGTATTTGGGGCTGTTGAAGGTGTTGTTGCGTGCGCTGCTGTTGTTGGAATGGTGCTTGTGCTTGGTAGCCAGGACGCATATATTGCTGACCCATATCACGCTTTTTACTGTTGCAATCTCTCTGTATGTGGCCTGGTTTCTGGCAATAGTAGCAGATGATCGGTGGTGTCCTTTGTCCTGGCTGTTGTGGAAACCTTTGTTGTCCCATCCCTCGCCCTCTTCCTTGTCCACCCGTGATCCAGTTCATATTTGGTCTGTTATTGTAATAGGGCTGTGTGTTGGTGCTGTAAGCAGGTGGTGCTGGCATGTATTGTACCATTGGCTGTGGTTGCGGCTGGACATACTGTATGGCAGGTTGGGGTTGAGCTTGTATGTACTGTACTGCAGGTGGTGCTTGAACCTGCTGTGGGGCAGTTTGGACGTTGCCTGCAAGAGCATTCATGGCAGCCTGGGGGAAGGATGTTACTGCTGTCATTTGAGTGACCGGTGCTGCAAGCATGACTGTGTCAACATTGTCTTTTTCTTATTAAGTTTCTGCTGTACCAACTTGGCAGCGGCATTCTCTATTGCCAGCTGTCTAATCTTCTCCTGTTCTTGTCTCTTTTTGCAGTAATGTATAATGTGGTCTTGTATTTCAGCCCATGGCTTGCATTCCATTGCGACAATGCCATCTAATTTTTCCTGCACTTCAGTGGGTAGACCTTTCTTTATGGTGTGATAAAATAATCTGCCATACCCTCCAGCTGCGTCCCATCGTTGCCCTAACTCCTGGTGCCATTTTTCTTTCATTCTGGAAAGATAGTTGGCAGGGTCTTCATTTGGTTGCATGGTCTGTGACAACAGAGCCCCAATATCGGGAACATCAGGGAATTTCCTGCGCAACTCAGTCCATGCTAGTGTTCTAATCTCATTAAAGGAAACACCATCATGTTTGGTGTTTGTTTTTGTAAGATTGGCATTGATACGTGTGAAGAGATCTTCTGCGTCTTCTCCCATGAGGGAGATCAGCAGGCTTTTTACATCTCCTATAGCTATGTTGTTACCTGTGGTGCAATTTTCAAAAGCTGCAATCCATTTTCCCGCACCCTCAGTGAGGGGTGGGAGTGCCTTTTTGACATTTTCTTTGTCTAGTGTAGACCATGGGATGTAGATGGGGGGATCAGTGACATTTTTGTAGAGCAGTGGCATTTGGCGCATGACCCCAGGGCGTTGGGCTGTGGGTCCTGTATAGTCATGCTGGCGAGCATATTTTTGCCAGACTTTGAGGCTCTCCCTCATGTAGTCATAGTCCCAATCCTCATCTCCTAGTCCTTTGAGGATACATTCAACTGCTGTTGCCATGTACTGGGGCTCAAAGGAGCTGTCTCTTGGCCAAGGGAGCATTTGGGGTGCTAAGGGCTCTGACCAGCCTGCCAAGTCGTCTGAAAAGGGGTTAACTGCATAATCTGAACCTTCCCCTAATGTCACTATCTCATTGGGAGTGAGATCATTGCTAGTTTTTGGTGGACATGGTCTGCTGAGACTTATGTTGTGTCTATTTTTCATCCTAATGGTGCGCATGGAAGCAGAGCCCGAGACGTCATATAGTATGTCATCTGGGCGTCCATGTGTCCCCAAGACTTTAAGTCTTTGTGCTTCGGTGGTCCTGACCTTACTTCTTACCACTCTATCTTGTTCCTGTTGGAGTCCACAATATCTTGGGATCTCACCAACCCTTGAGTTGAGATCTTCTAGTCCCAATGGTGGTGTCTCTATCTCGTCCTACTGCTGTTGGGTATTGGTGGGCTTGGTGTGTGTTGGCGAGTGTTTGTGTTATTCCAGAGGCGGCAGCGTTACGGTGGTAGGGGTGCTCATCAAGGCGATATTGTGTACTCCCGTCCCCATTCCTACTGATAATTGTCTTTCGGTGGTGTTGCACGAGGTTGTGCAGCGTGGGTGAGGGTGGTGTTGGTGTGTTGACCTTTGACATTATGTCCGTAATGCTTTTGTTCATGTTCTCTAATTTAAATGACAAGCGTCTAATCGAGTTTACCTGTGCTGCGTGGCAAGGTGATTGATGCATGGGTGTCTGTTCGTCCTCAAGGCACTGCGGTGAGATACTCTCCATGCTGGAGCTTTTGCTCAAGTCTGTATTCTGTCTATAATTGCCATATGAGGAGGGAAGACCTGTGAGAGGAACACACTGTCCCTCCGTCATGCACAGCAATGGTGGGACGGGGAACTCAATGAGCTGTCGCTGGTCTGTCATGAGGCCAGATCCTGGTACCTCACCAGAGGGTGCAGTAGCCATGTAAGGCATGCTAGTTTGTGATGGGAGGTGAGACCTTGGGAACAGGTGTGTGCCGGTGTCAAGGAAGGTGTTGGGGCCAGGTGCTTGTTGAGTGTAAGTGTCACGGAAGGGGTTAGTGACAGTGTCGCCTTTAGGGCCAATGTCACGGACGACAATGACAGGTGAGCGCAAGTGACGAGATGATGCTTGAGAGGCAGAGTCAGAGTCCAAGTGATGAGATGATGCTTGAGAGGCAGAGTCAGAGCCTTCCTCATCCTCTTCACCTAGGCGGGGGTGTGCAGTATTGACTGTTGGTGTAAATTTTAGTGATAGCTGTGCATCTATGAAGCCTGGGATACCTGATACCGCTGTCTCCCTTACTGTACCGTTGGGGAGAGGCAGGTGTATGTTGCGCAGGTCTGTCAGGTCGGGGTATACATCACTGGGGGGCGTGGGCGGAGCCGGTGGTCTGTCCACGGGGTGGTACGGGTGGCTAGGTGATGTGTGGGAAGCCTGGAATTCCTCAATCTGTGTGATGTGTAATTCTGGGCCGAGGTGCGGTGAGGTAGTTGCCTCATCTGGTAGTGATTGGAAGCCAGCAGCCGGAGAATCATTAGTGGTAACTGGCAGCTCAGGTTGTTCCTTGTTAGTGAGCTCGGTATACATACCGCTGAAGTGGTAAGGCGGTGGGGGCGGAGCATTGGGTATAGCTGGGGGTGTGGAGTCAGAGTGTGTTTGAGCCTTGTCTTTGAAAATGCGCCAGAGATCTAAAGTAGCCTTTCTCTTCTGTAACTTAGTGCCAGAGTACTTGGTGTCTAGAAAGGTGGTGGCATGCTCTAGTATTATTGGGTCGAAGCTTCCCTCTGAGGGCCAAGGATGAGTCATTTTCGCCGTACGCTTATGAAGCTCACGGCAGTGCTTTAGTATATGGTGTTCCTGGCCTCCGAATGTTTTTAAAACATGTTGGAGTGGAGTGGCCATGTTGGTGTGTCTAACACTGGGCGCTCTAGGCAAAGCCTAAATTACAAGAGCGCGTTTTCTCAGGTGCTAGAGACAATGTCTCTGATGAGTTCTTGCTCTACTGCCTGAATAACAATATCATACACACCGTCCTGCAAGTCTCGCTCTTGTGCTTGGGTGTAAAGAGGAAAGTGGAGCTGGCCGCCAAAGCAAGCTTCAGCAATATAACTTTGGAGAGGGTGCCTTGGCCATGTGCTAGATAATATGGCAGTGAGTAGCGCTCCAGGGGGATGTATGATAAAAAAGATGTGAAAGTGGGTAGACGTTTAATACACTGTAGAGCTTACTATGCCATTCATGAGTGTTATTTTAAAGCAAAATGCTTTGAGGGTGTGTGTCGCTTGTTTGAAAAGAAATGTGATTAGGTAGCAGAAGAGTGTTCAGTGGCAGGAGTGGATTCTGTGGCAGGAGTGGATTCAGTGGCAGGAGTGGATTCTGTGGCAGGAGTGGATTCAGTGGCAGGAGTGGATTCTGTGGCAGGAGTGGATTCTGTGGCAGGAGAGGCGGGGATGGCGTCGTTTATCAATTCCTCTCCTATGGCGCTACTGATAATGTGATATAATGCTTTTCTTAAGTCCAATTCCTGTGGTCCGGTGTATATTCCGTTAGGGGAGAAGTCAGGGAATTGGAGCTGGTTACGAGAGAGACCAGCAATTACTTTGCTTTGTAGCGGGTTGCGTGGATAAGTTGTAACTAGTGTGGTAGGTATGTCCAAACCTGGCGCTAGTAGGCGAATGCGTATGTAAATGCAATCCGATGTTTTATGAACAGAGGTACCTAAAATCCTATTCATGGGGACCAGTAATTGTTGGGGGACTGGAGTGTTCCCTAAAATGTCAGTGCTTGCAATGTTTTTGTTCTTTGGCTTTAGGGACAATGGGATTTGGAAGGTGCGGAAAGGATGGTGCTAGTGAAAGCGTTATCTGTTGTGCCTGGGTATAGTCAACCCCTAAAACTTGAAATATAGTGAGAAGGACAGTGCTTGCTAAGGGTGTAACGTAACAAAAGGAGGATGGGTGCCCAGTGGAAAGACCCACAACGATATTATTAACTAGATATACAAAAATAGGAGAAGCTGTACTGTCAGGAGACGGGGTACTCATTACCTACAGTGTCTGAAAATGCGGGGGTGGGCTTTCCGGAGGAGGAGGCACAATGAGGATGTCTGGTGCAGAGTCCTCTAAATCCACTGAATAGTCCTGCAGGAGTGCCAAGAGGAATGGGGACTCGTTAGCAGGAGACAGTGGTTGGTGGAGAGCAATAGTAAGTGCTGATGCTGATACCGTGGGGGAAGCAGGGGCGGTAAGGGTAGGGAGTGTTGCCCCTTCAGAGGATGCCGTGGACTGCGCAGAGTCAGTATTGTAGTCGCCGTCTATGGCAACGATAGTGGGAGAATTAACAAGAGAAACAGAAGACTCTAAAGAGGGTGGGGAGCGCGAAGATGAATTAGGGGAGTGGGCATGCCACAAAAGATCCGGGCGGGTGGTGTCTGGTGGTGGTGGTGGTTGGGAAGAAGGGGTGCCTGAAGAAGGTAAGTCTATGAGAGACAAGAGTGAAAGGCGGAGTTCGGTAGTGGGTGTAAAGTCAACCTCTAAGATGTCCCAAGTAGCTGCAAGAACTTCGCTTTGATGGCGCGTGAGGGGGATAAAGCGATCAAGACTGGTGTGGTGTACCGCTGTGGCAGTACCACGTACTGAATGAATAAGGAGATTAATAATTTGCGGGGGGTCAGAGGACATAACGGGGGGGTTGTTGAAGGGGACGGACAAGAGGAATGGAGATACACCTCCACCCCCCTTTGGCTACCAATTGGCGTAGGCAAATGGTAGGCAAAAGGTCTGAGAGACAGAAAAGAGGCGCAATGTACGTGCAAGGTGTACTGAAAATAAGTGCAACTACTTAGCGGGAGTGCGGCTAGGTGTTAAAGGCAAGGCAATCCAGACAACAGCTACCTGGCGCAACTGCCCTTAATCGTGAGGAAAAGTGGGGGCAATTGAGTCAACAAAAATAACTAGCAGTCTGCCACTCGGCTAAATGAGTGTGGAGCTGGCAGTTCAGCAACAGATGTGTGGTGGGACAGCAGGGCTACTAAATGTTTAATAAAACGAAGCACAAGAAACAGACACCATAGACAACAAATAAGCAATGATTAAATAAATGAAATGCATTTAAAAAAATAATAACGATCAAAATAGCAATGTTTGCCGAGAGAACAGCCTGGGAAGACAGAGGAAGGAGGGGCGAGGGGACTACAGTGAGTCTGCGAGGCTCACTTCCTCGTTCTGTGAAGAGATAGAGCAGAAGAAGGCGGGGTGGAGGTCGAACTGGCCCAGAAGCTTCGAAGTGGTTAGTTCCTCTATTTGTAGTGGCGCAGCTGATAAGGGAGAAAAGCGCCGTTGAGAGAGCGAGATAAATTTTAGAGATAAAAAGAGAAAAGCACCCAAGCCATGTAAAACTGAATCAGAGAGGGACGAACTATAGAGTGCGAAGAATGAATGCGTGAATACACAGGAAAGAACCCTGACGAAAGAGGGGCGCATCGAGGCCGAAAAGTAATAGAAATGGTGTTGTAAGGTATAAAGGAAGAAAGAAAAATGATAATGTACGAGGAAAGTGTGAGGAAAAGAAGACGAAGAGCAGCTGAAAGAGAAGGAAGGGAAGGAGAAAAAGGATGAATAAATAAAATATGCAATGAAAGAGTACAGAAGATGAAACATAAGAGGTGAAAAATTAATAACACAAAATGTAAAGATGAATACAAAATGGCGGCGAGAACATACAAAATGGCGGCGGGACACACCCTAAATTGAAAAGTGCGACAACACTACAGAAACGCGTGCCACTTGTGCACCGAGTCAAGAGCGCAACAGCCCACAGCTGTGCAATATAAACTGTTCAATAAGAAATGGAAGACAGAAAAATGTGCGTTTAAAAATCGAATGTGCGTCAAAATTTAAAACATGAGAAAACTGCAAACGCATGTGAGCACCAGGTGTGCAGCATGCCAGAATTCAGTCAGGTAAAACTGACCAGGACTCAAACCTCAAGCATCACTGAGCAAGGCAACCGTCAAAAAAGCACATGTGGGAAAATGTGTAAACATGAAAAACCTGCAAACGCATGTACACCATGCCAGAATTCGACCAAGCACGTGGTCAGGACTCAAACCCCAAGCATCAGGAAACGGCAATGGAAATGAAAGCACAATATTCGTAAAAGGCAAAGACCATAAGAGCTAAAATAAATGTTGGCAAGAAAATGCAGATAGAAGTAAACCACGACAAAATTAGTGGTAGCAGAGGGAAAAGCACCAAAGAGCCTCGGGAAGATGTGACCAGCCACAAAGAGGACGTCGTGGCATGTCAGTCAACCACAGGTGGGCAAAGGAGCACAGGCAAGGGAGATCCTGGATGGCAAATGCAGGCTGACCCACCGCCCCACACACGCCACAACCTGAGGCAAAGGCAAGGAAAAAAGTAAAAATATCCCTGACTTACCCCGGTGGACGTGGGGAGAGGAGATCCTGAGAGACCGCCAGACAGGTGTAACCCCAGCATGCGTCCCAAGACCACACCTGTAGACGACCCACGTAACGAGTCCAGGATATTCGTGGTCGCCAGCTGATAGGGAGGGTTATTTGGTGGCCACACCCTTCTGCTTACCGACTCCAGAGAGCCTGACCCCTCTGCTGTTTGTTCACTTGGAAAGAAGAAACCACGATGTAAGATACAGTGACTTTTATTTTAAACAGTTCAAAAGCATAAAAGCAATTCAATTTAAAAGTTGCCCATCAACACATGAGCAGGATGAAAAATAAATGCATTGACAATGTCACAAATCAATTGTTCAAAAGAAGCGAATGTATGACTAAAATATTGTGCTATGAGCAGCTGCCTAAAGAGCAACCCTGACTTTAAAGAAGATGTTCAGGCTAGTGCCTGAACAGCTAATCTTTTATTAAGAAAGCAACACCATTCAAGACTACGCAGTTTAACCTAAAATAAATGGAATGGCTTGGGTTAGAATGAGCTGAATTAGATAGACTGTCAAAGCCAAAAGGCTAAATTATTAGAGAGGCTGACAAAGCCAATAGGCTAATATTTAGTTGAGCTGACAAAGCCAAAAGGCAAAATAATCAGATAGGCTGACAAAGCCAATAGGCTATGCCATTAGATAGGTTGTCAAAGCCAATAGGCTGAATTATCAGAAAAGAGTATTACCACCTTGGAAGCTGAAGTTCTAGGCCCAGTCACACGGACGATCGATCGGGAACCTCTTATGCAGTCAGATTGATGCGCAGAGAATTCAGAGCCGCACCTTGGGCGAAGCTCTTTTATATTGTTAAATGCAGAACTTAATGCAGAACTTACACCCACGCTTGACACGAGATCTGGCGCAGGCCCCTTAACCGCCCGCTTACAGTAACTGGGAAGTTTGATATAAAACCGAGAAGTGGTATCATGATGGAACAGGGCGTTTAGCAGATGGTCAGTGTTCTTGACCGCAAAAAGTAAACAAAGGATAACTTTTACCGTAAAAAATGCTCAGAATTAATATTTAATATATTAATTCTTGGTCACGTTGCCGCCTTGATTTTCAGTTAAGCAAACGCGGAAAGTTTCATAGCTAAGAATATCGCAAATCTTGCATGTGACACAGCCAGATGTTCCAACAGATTGTCACGTGGGTGGGGGCCACTCTTATTCTCGTAACTGTGGAAAGTCACAAGAGGGGGCTGATATTGTCTCTCGGTGGATGGAACAGATCTCTGCTAGCAGATCAGTGAGGCCTTCGATCTGTATTATTATTATTATAAAATGAGAGCAGGAGTCACTGGCTTTTTGGGCCTACACATTTGTATCTAGGAAGGTATGCTTGGTCTTATGTAAGATATGGTTATCTAGGGAGCTGGGCTTGGGCCTATGTGAGATGCACTCCCAGGACAAAGGAAAGTGGACAATTTAAGACATTGTATCTGAGTCTGCCTGGTAGGGCCTATCTAGAGTATCATGTTTAGTGGGTAGTGCAAAATCAGAAATGAGTTTCTTGTTAAATGGTAATACGGGACCTTCTGGACCCTCCTTCACACTGACCCCAGGACATGGTGAGCTCCAGGGAGTTATGATCCAATATCATTTTCCTGAGGTAAGTGGTGTGTGTTATTTGGGGCAGAAGGGTGGTGGTACATAGTATGCAGTCCAGTTGTGTATGTAGTGCGTGTGGTGGGGAATAATATGAGTATTCATGCATGCCTACATATTTACTACGACAAGCGTCTGAGATTGCCCACCCTTAGCCTGGCGAATGGATGGTGTGCCAGGTAGAGGAGGGTGTGAGTGGTCCAAATCAGTATCCAGCACAGCATTAGAGTCCCCCTAGTATCCATAGATACATGGTCCAGTCCGCAAGCGCCATATTGAATTGTATAAGGAACTTATCTTGTTCCATATTTGGGACGTATATGCTGCCCAGTACCACAGGCGTTCCATCTAGTCTACCCCAGAGGAGAGTATACCTGCCATCACCATCTAAGCATTTTTCAAGAACTTCAAACGGGACACCGGCTTCAATCCAAACCACCTTCTTTTGGAGTTTGGATGCTTCGGAGTCAGTAATATGTGTTTTTTGCAGGAATACTATCTATGCTTTATGCCTGCGTAGTTGTGCATAATTTGTGATGTTTATGTATGGAGCCCATTCCCTGGGCATTCCACATTACTATATTGTATAAGCTTGCAGTAGCTATGAAGGCATATGGTAAGGTTCGTCCCTTCCCAGTTTATTGGGGATTTTGAGAGTCTGCATCTCTTCAATATCAAAGAAAGGCCTGCCAGCTATTCTAACTGAATTCACAAACTTCTGAAATCCCAATACAAGGTCCGACATTAGACCACTGTCCGACCAAACATTTAAAGTCAACCATATTAACTGAACTAAGCAGTGTGCATACACTAGTGGGGTAGTATTAAGCATGGAGATCGACGTCACAACCATTAGCATCTCGCCGTCACTTATTGTTATGGAGCAACTCCTGGGGGCTTTGGGTTTAGCCAATATTGTATGAGTGTAAACTTGGTGGTTATCATCAGTATCAGATTCAACCAAATAAGTACCAGTGCGCAGGCCAACACACTTAGGGCCCGATTCCGATCTCGCTCGGAAGGGCTCCTAGCAGCATCCGTCAGTAGCGAGTCCGAGTCGTACGCGTGATTTCCGTGTGACTCGTACAGCTGTACGAGCGAGCAAGTACGATGCGCTTCAAGCCTCACGCTACGACCGACTCGTACCCATCAGCGATGCCTCCCGAGCGACTCAAATCTGTCCGACGCGTACAGTGCAATGCGTACGGTTTCCGGCCGGCCAAGTACGATGCGCGTTGCAAGCAGCCAGTGTGAGTCGGAGTCTCTGGCTCGAAAAAGCTCCGGGAAGCGTACTTCGGGGGTCCGCGCCGGACCCCCCTTCACCCGGGGCCCTATGACTCGGATAGCGGGGGACCCAGGGGTCCCCCTCACCCATGCATGTACGTTGCGGGGGGCACCGACGCAAACACGGACAGGGGACGCCCTTTTCCAAGATGTACATTTTCCACGATGGAAGCCTATGTACGCAACGTACAACAGGCTCCCATTGACTTCAATGGGGCTCCAAGCGACCCGAGTCCGTCAGCGCTGCGGCGCATCGTACTCTGTCACTCGGAGCCCCGGAGCACGAGTCGGTCGGAAAGCTCTACGGGACAGAGTCGGTTGTAGGGCTTTCCGAGCGAGTTCGGAATCGGGCCCTTAGTGTTACATTTGTAAGCGTACATGTGTCCCGTATGTGAGGCCATCAGTGTTCCACGGCATCCAACCTCATTATACTTTACCGTTCAGCATACAACATATAAGTTCAGCGGTTAGTTCAACAGCCCAGTAAGTAATTCGTAATCTGTGGTGTTATAGTAGGGAAGAGTGCTAGACTGTTCTCAGAGTCTGAGTGCACCGTGGTGTCCACTGGGGATTCATCTGCAGATGGTGGCCCGGTGTCACGGAGAACAGTAGCCATCTGGATTGCTATCTGTCGTCCCTCCATCACTTGCTCTGGCGATTAGGTCTTTTCGGGTTTCTTCCAAGGTGGTTTTACCCAACATTTCTTCCCGGTTGCTATCTGTTGGGACCGGGAGGAGAAGCTGCTCTGCGCCCTGTTTAGGGTCCGCCTCGGGAATGTGTCTTCAATCCATGCCCATGCAGCTTCTGAGTTTTTGAAGAGGTGACTTTGTTGATCATGGAGTATCTTTAACTGGGCTGGGTACAGCAAAGCGTAGTTGAGGTTTAGAGATCTCAAGTGTTTTTTCCCTTATTGGTAGGAGGCCCTTTGGCGTTGAACCAGTAATGTATAGTCTGGGAACAAAGAGATGCATGCAGCAGAGGTGCTTTTTCTCCTGTGCATCTGAGAATAGTGTCCAGGTCTTTGTAATTGAGTATGCAAGCCACTATGGGGCGTGGTGGTGCACCCGGGATCGGCTTTGTCGTGGGGACTCTATGTGCTCTTTCCGCATGGAATATCTCCGTGAACCCCTCCGGGGCCATCAGTTCGCACAACCACGTTTCTATGAAAAGAGTAGCATTAAGGCCCTCACAGTTTTCAGGTAGACCAACTATTCGTACATTGTTTCGGCGTGAGAGCTCTTCTGCATCCTTCATTCGGTCCTGCAATGCGGCCACTTGGAATTGGAGCTGTGCAATTCTGCCATTGGGATTTTTCTGCTGTGGGACCACTTTGGCCAGCACTGCTGATGTATTCTTTATGGTATTTGCGAGTTTGTATGATCTGCTGTAAAGTCACAGAGATCCGTAGTCAGGGCACCTAGTCATTGCTCGATCGCCATTCAAGAGTCTCAGACTTGTTTCAATATGATGGTAAGTTTGTCAATTGATGGACTTAGTGCCAGGGGGGACACACAGTTGTCTATGAGCTTGGTGGAGGAGCTGTCTGCCTTGCCGGTCTATGAGCGACCATGATCTATCGGGTCCGTTGCCTTCCCCCTTGTGCAGCCCATGGTGTCTCTTCACCCCTCCAGAGGAGGTCCACACCAGCTGCTGGGGTTTGACTGGTGGTGGTGGTGGGCTCACAAGGTCAGCGTTCCCCTCTGTCGTCCCAACTGCAGGCTGTAGGGAGGAGGAGCAACAGGTGGCTCCAGCACGTGAAATGCAGCCGTGCACACTCACCTGGGCATCAGCCACACAGTGTCCAAGTCAGCCAGGCCTCGCCTCACCGACACCGGATCCCGGAGAGGTCACCCAACCTCGGCATGTGATCACTACCCCAGGGGACACCTCACGTCCTTGGCAGCCACCGGACAGGATCGCACCGAGGCCAGGCCCAGCAGCGGGTCAGTGTTCCGGGTGTCAGTGCTTTGCACCGGTCCCTCCGTGCTTCGCGTCCAATGGCTACAGTCAGTGTCGTGGGCAAATTAGTTCTCCTCCAGCCTGTTCAGCTCCGATCGGCACCACTCTCACTCAGAACCCATGCCTCTCCGGTCGTGATGCCGAATCGGCGGCTCTTTACTTCACCCGCAGGGGCCGTTGATCTATTTATCCCCAGGGCCGCTTGATGGACATTGCGTCCACAATTCCAGCCTGGCACTCTTGGGGATGATTAGTGGTCTGGGTACCTTTGTCTAGTGGCAGATAGCATCCACTACTCAGGGATATGTCAGGATTATTCGGCTTGGCTTGGGAGCTCTCCGTCTATGTGTCCGCCATCAATGGCAGTTAGCCACGCCCCCTCCCAAGACAGCGCTTAACAGAGCTATTTCAAGATATTGAATTTTTCAGGTTTTTCTGAATAACTTTTTACTAAGA
This sequence comes from Calotriton arnoldi, assembly GCA_963921515.1. Lineage (NCBI taxonomy): Eukaryota > Metazoa > Chordata > Amphibia > Caudata > Salamandridae > Calotriton > Calotriton arnoldi. The sequence goes on along the minus strand of CAWUFW010012805.1, from coordinate 84,033 downwards.
CAATGACATGGTCATGGGGTATTTAATTCTCTGTTTTTGTTCCATTTCCTGACACAGGTCAAGAGGTTGTGTCGGTGGGGGGGTGGGCTTTCGTCAAATTGGATCACTGACATAATATCAATCACAACAATATCGTGATACAGAAATATTGTATCAAAAATATTGATTACAAAAATAATGTTTCCTATACTTTATGTATATTTTTTACTATAATGCTAGCACAAAAATATCGGAAAAGAAATATTATTTCACACTAATATCATTAAAAACATACAGAAATGTTTTTTAAAATATATATATGGTTTAAAATAGTACATCTTAAATATTTTAGTATATAACAATAATATAATGTAATTTAAATAACCTAAATTTAAGTAACATTTAATACTATGTATATACTTATATAAACATTCACACATATATACATATATAATATAGTATTTAAAAAATATTTGGCATTATATTACATTTTTTATTTACTACTATAAAAAGCATATATATATATATATATATATTCACTGAAAAAACCATAGGTTTTAGGGACAGTTATAGTTAGTTGGACATTGCACTCGTACAAAACCCGTGAAAATCCCCTGTTATAGTTAGTTCAGGTAACTATAACTCGCGCCCCCGCAATGCACTGCTGATGACGTCACATATTACATCACTCATGACATGGTCAGTGACATCACTGATGACATCACTGATGACATCTCAAATGACATCATCCAGTGACTGTGTGTTTCTGTAAAGTTTAAATATGTTTAATATATATAGGGAAAGGCGTATTGAAGAATGAGTGGGTGTATAAGTGTCTGAATGGATGATTTAGTAGGTGCGTGACTAACTCTATAAGTGAGTGATTAAACGTATCTTACTGAATGCATGGGTTAGTGACTAAACTGGGTGAATGTCTGTATCCGTTTGTCTGTTCCTGTGTAAGTGGCAGCATGGGTTTGTGAATAGCTACATGAGTGTCTATATGAGTTATTGATTGGTTGGCTGAGTATCTGTATGGGTGCCTGAGTGTTTGTGTGGGTGGGGTGTGTGCGACTCTGTGCATAGATGTGTGAGTGGGTGATTCACTGGATGGATGGTTACAAGAGTGCATCTGTGATAGACTGTATGGGTGGGTAAGTGTGTGTAAGAGTGTGTTAGTGAGTGAATGTGTGTCCCAGTGGTACATGTGTGAGTAACTACGTATGTGAAAGGCAGTATATATGTGTGTTGGAGTATATAAATACCTATAAGCGAGAGTGTGTGATTGTGATAGTGACTGTATGGATGAGTGTGTGCTTGTATCAGAGATTGTATAAGAGCGTAAGAATGTGCTAGTATTTGTATGAGTAAGTGAGCTGGTGTGTGTATAACTGTATAGGTGAGTAAATGGGTGTGTGCTTAATTTTTGCATGACTGACTAGGTGTGTGAGTACCTCTATGGATGAGTGGCGGTGTGTGAGTGTTTATATAGGTGTATGAGTGCATATAATAGTCCTATACTGAGTGACTATAAGTATGAGTGACTGTACGGGTGAGTGAGTAGATGTGTGTGTGTAGACCTAAGAATCAGTGAGTGTGTATATAGTAATTGGTGTTGGAGTGTCTATGGTTTTGACAATGGCAGTCTGTAATTTACAGTGGGTGTATCAAAAGTTATATTAGGGTGTGAGAAGATGCATCAAATTATCACATGGATGATGTCATCAGTGATGTCATCAGTGATGTCATTTGAGATGTCATCAGTGATGTCATCAGTGATGTCACTGACCACGTCATGAGTGATGTAATATGTGACGTCATCAGCAGTGCATTGTGGGGCGCGAGTTATAGTTACCTGAACTAACTATAACGGGGGAATTTCACGGGTTTTGTACGAGTGCAATGTCCAACTAACTATAACTGTCCCTAAAACCTATGGTTTTTTCAGTGAATTTGTAAGGTTTTTAAATGCTAATTTCTAACTATAACGTGCCTGAAACCTATGGTTTTTTCAGTGAATTTCAAAGGTTTTTTAAATGCTAATTCCTAACTATAACATGTCTGAAACCTATGGTTTTTTTCAGTGAATTTCAAAGGTTTTGTAAATGACAATTTTTAAATGTATTAATTGTTATATTTATTTTTTTGATACTGATTTACTACATTTTTTTAAACTATTTTTAGATATTTTATTTTTTTAAATACATTGTAATTACATTATACATTACATTACAAAATGTACTTTCTCAGAATGAATTACTTTAGTTTAAATACTTTGCAAATAGGCAATAGACTTTTAAGTACAGTAGTTACAGTTGTTGCAATGGGCAACACAATTTCAAACACAATGCAACATTGAGCTCAATGTGAATTTCAAGTTAAATGCAATTAGTTACTTTATGGATTACTTTTCTAACCACAGGACTGGATCCTAGATTCAGTCCTGGGACATCTCCTGTAAACAGTTGAGTAAAAGCGTTTTGGTTACAGTAGTGATTTTTAAGGAATATTATTGTATTTTAAAAGTTGACACTTAGAAACGTTTTCACATAGAATCACCAATGCTATCCTATGGGAGAAAATTCACTTAGCAGGTAAGTAGTGTTATCGTTACTTTTTCTTACTCAGTGGTGGATCTTGGATCCAGCACTGGTGCATCTCCTGTAAACAGTTGAAAGAATGCGTTTAAGTCATACAGGCGATTTTTAAGGAATATTTGTAGTTTGTGAAAATTGACACTGAAACTTTTCTGCTGAAAACCAGACAATGGATTCCTATGGAAGGAAATACAAGTTACTGGTAAATACAGTTATAATTACTTTTCAGGGTCAGTGCTGGGCTAAAAGATGCAGCACTGGGTTCTCTCCTGATAACAGGTGAGTAAATCGGAATTCGTAGTTCGGCTGATTTTAGAGGAATATTATAAAGTTCCAAAACTCCACACTTAGAAGAATTTCCAAGTGAAACCAGTCAATGTTAGCCTATGGAAGGAAATTCAAGTTACTGGTAAGTACGGTTAAAATTACTTTTCAGGATCAGTACTGGGCTCAAAGATGCAGCACTGAGGTCTCTCCTGATAACAGGTGAGTAAATCGGAATTCGTAGTTCTGCTGATTTTAGAGGAATATTTGTATGTTTCAAAAATCGACAGAAACTTTTTCAGCAAAAAGCAGGCAATGATATCCTATGGAAGGAAATTCAATTTACTGGTAAGTACGGTTAGAATTACTTTTCAAGGTCAGTGCTGGGCTAAAAGATGCAGCACTGGGTTCTCTCCTGATAACAGGTGAGTAAATCGGAATTCGTATTTCGGCTGATTTTAGAGGAATATTATAAAGTTCCAAAACTCCACACTTAGAAGAATTTCCAAGTGAAACCAGTCAATGTTAGCCTATGGAAGGAAATTCAAATTACTGGTAAGTGCGGTTAAAATTACTTTTCAGGATCAGTATTGGGCTCAAAGATGCAGCACTGAGGTCTCTCCTGATAACAGGTGAGTAAATCGGAATTCGTAGTTCGGCTGATTTTAGAGGAATATTTGTATGTTACAAAAATCGGCACTTAGAAACTTTTTCAGCAAAAAGCAGGCAATGATATCCTATGGAAGGAAATTCAAGTTACTGGTAAGTACGGTTAAAATTACTTTTCAGGATCAGTACTTGGCTGAAAGATGCAGCACTGAGGTCTCTCCTGATAACAGGTGAGTAAATCGGAATTCGTATTTCGGCTGATTTTAGAGGAATATTATAAAGTTCCAAAACTCCACACTTAGAAGAATTTCCAAGTGAAACCAGTCAATGTTAGCCTATGGAAGGAAATTCAAGTTACTGGTAAGTACGGTTAAAATTACTTTTCGGGATCAGTACTGGGCTCAAAGATGCAGCACTGAGGTCTCTCCTGATAACAGGTGAGTAAATCGGAATTCGTAGTTCGGCTGATTTTAGAGGAATATTTGCACAATGGTGAAGGGAGGGGGCGGGGCCTGAGGTGACATCTGTGCAAACGCGCCCCGTGGCACGTTTTAAGTTGGGGGATTAAGTCCCCTTGAATCATGAGGGTCCCTGGGGTCCAACTAGCCCACCCTGTACCTCCAGTATGCGCCAGGGAGCTGCGTTGCAGAGAGGTGTTCAGAGGCCACGCCCTTTTTGCACCTCTCTGCAACGCAGCTCTGTGGCGCTTTCTGGATGTACCTGGTGGGCTAGTTGGCCCCCAGGGACCCTCAGGATTAAAGGGATTTCATTCCCCATCTTAAAATGCGCCACGGGGCCTGTTTGCACACATGTCACCTGAAGCCCGCCCTCTCCTTCACCACTGTGCAAACGCGCCCCGTGGCGCGTTTTAAGTTGGGGGATTAAGTCCCCTTGAATCCTGAGGGTCCCTGGAGTCGAACTAGCCCACCATGTACCTCCAAAAAGCGCCACAGAGCTGCGTTGCAGAGAGGTGTATAAAGGGGCGTGGCCTCTGTACACCTCTCTGCAACACAGCCCCTGGCGCATACTGGAGGTTCCTGGTGGGCTAGTTGGCCCCCAGGGACCCCCAGTATTCAAGGGGAATTACTTCCCCTTCTTAAAACGCACCAGGGGGCGCGTTTGCACACTGCTGCAGGGAGGGGGCGGGCCTCCGGCACGATGCCGTTTTTTTTCCTTTTTTTTTATGGGAGGGGGGCTGCGTGGCCCGCCTTCCTTCGGCCACTTTTGGCCCCGGGGACCCCATCCCCCGGGGCCTGAGCATTTTTTTTTTTTTTAAACGGGAAGGGGGCTGCGTGGCCCCCCTCCTCAGGCCATTTAAGGCCCCGGGGACCCCATCCCCGGGGCCGGCCTTGCCCTTTTTTTATTTTATTTTTTTAAATTGGGGAGGGGGCTGCGTGGCCCCCTCCCGGGCCACTTATGGCCCCGGGGACCCCATCCCCGGGACCTGGCCTCTCGTTGGAGACTGTGGGGGTCCCCAATCCCCCACAGTCCCAGCCGGCTCCCTGCCTCCTGCGGGAGCCGGCATTGCTTTCCACATGGGGAGCAGCTAACATGCTGCTCCCCGTGTGAAAAGCAATTGAGTTTGCATTTTGAAAGAGAGAGCAGGTTTCCTGCTCTCTCTTTCAAAATGCAAACAAGTTTGCTATGACAGGACGGGAGCCGCGATGCTCCCGTCCTGTCATAGCAACTACAGTGTCCCGGGGGTAGGCACCCCGGGACACTGCAGGAGCCGGCCCTGGGGGTGGTGGTCCCCAGGGCCATCACTGGCTCCAGGAGGGGGCTGCGCGGCCCCCTCCCAACTTGTTCAAAGCCCCAGGGAGGTGGTGGTCCTCGGGGCTCTGGAGGTCCATAACGGACCCCCATATTTAAATCTTTAGTGCCCCGGGGAGGTGGCGGTCCCCGGGCGTGTGGGGGCTGGAGCCCCCACACAAGTTTTTAAAATTAAAAAAACAGCCCCGGGGGTGGCGGTTCCCGGGCGTGTGGGGGCTGGAGCCCCCCACACAGGTTTTTAAAATAAAAAAAACAGCCCCGGGGTGGCGGTCCCGGGCAGCGGGAGGGCGCACAGCCCTCCCGCCATCATTTTTTTATAAAGCCCCAGGGGGTGGCGGTCCCCGGGGCTTGGGGGGCCTTAGAGGCCCCCCATAAACAATAAACCCACCCCCCGCATGCCCCCGGGACTTGGGCCACCCGGGGGCAAATTTGCATCGAAGCGCGGGAGACCGCGCTTCGATTTTTTTTTTTTTCGGCAGGATCCGCGCACCCTGAGCGCATCCTGCCAATTTTTTTTTTTTTTTAAATGCTTTTTTTCTGTCCAGGGGGTCCTTGTGGGACCCCCTGAGCAGACCTAGGGGGTCAGGGTGTTTCTACCCTGCCCCCTTTTTGCGCTTTGCGCACCTGTTTCTGTCCCTCGGTTCTACCGAGGGACAAAATGGCTGCCAACACTTCCTGATTTGGAGTGTTGACAGCCAATTAGCATGCAGCTCGTGATCGGGAGGGTACGCGGACCCTACTCGGCCATAGATATATATGTGATTTTATTTGTGATTTTCTCAGAAACTACTGAACGGATTTACACCATTTAAGCATAAGGCACGACACTGAACCAAGGGCTACCTCTTTGCCAAATTTGGTGTAATTCCGTTCAGCAGTTCGGGCTGTAGCCGCGATGAAAGGATCCTATGGAAAAATGAATGGGGAAAACGCGTTTTGGGACCCCCCTTTTTTCTCGGCCCCCGCTTGACGAATCAACCCGAGACTTTCAGGGTAGGAGCGGAGCGCCCCAACAAGTTGGAAGCTTTCGCGAAGATTCGTCAACCGGCGCAAGAGTTATTTCAAATAGAATGTTGCGGATTTCCTATGGAAAATAGGTTTTAACTATAACTATCTACTGGCGACCGCCAGTAGATAATATATATATATATATATATATATATGTGTGTAACCATAAACATTTAAACAAATCAAATGCAAAACATGTAATATATCACCAAATGAATGAAATTTAAAAAACAAAAAAGCATTTACAAAAAATATGTTTTAAATGATATAAAAAATTACATATATAAAGAATTTTATAAAATTAAACAAATAATATATTAGATATGTGTAAACAATTCTTTAAAAAGTATTGAAGTCTGGGAATAATAGATATATCATTCCCACTACAGTCTGAGCAACAGTAGGGAAAGCATTTAACTCCGTCTCCGGAGTGGTAAAATTTACTATTCCCTCTCCAATCTGTGCAACAGTAGGGAAAGCGTTGGACTCAGAAGGGCTAACATTTACTATTCCCTCTAAGGTCTGTGAAACAGTAGGAAAATAAGTGGACTTCGGAAACGTAAAATGTACTATTCCCACTCCAGTTTGTGCAACAGTAGGAAAAGCACTGGACTTCAACGGGGTTAAATTTACTATTTCAACTCCAATCAGTGCAACAGTAGGGAAAGCGTTGGACTCCAGATGGGTAGCATTTACTATTCCCACTGCAGTCTGAGCAACAGTAGGGATAGCGTTGGACTCCGGAGGGGTAGCATTTACTATTCCCACTGCAGTCTGAGCAACAGTAGGGATAGCGTTGAACTCCGGAAGGGGAAAATTTACTATTCCCACTCCAGTATTTGCAACAGTAGGGAAAGTGTTGGAGTTTAAAGGGTTGAAATTTACCATTCCCATGCCAGTGCGTGCAACAGTAGGGAAAGCTTTGGACTCCAGAGGGGTATCATTTATTATTCCCACTCCAGTCTGTGCAACAGTAGGGAAAGCGTTGGACTTCGGAGAGGTAAAATTTACTATTCCCACTCCAGTGTGTGCAACAGTAGGGAAAGCATTGGACTCCAGAGGGGTATCATTTATTATTCCCACTCCAGTCTGTGCAACAGTAGGGAAAGCGTTGGACTTCGGAGCGGTAACATTTACTATTTCCACTCCAGTCTGTGCAACAGTAGGGAAAGATTTGGACTTTGGAGGGGTAACATTTACTATTCTTACTCCAGTCTGTGCAACAGTAAGGAAAGTGTTGGACTCCAGAGGGGTAACATTTTCTATTCCCACTCCAGTCTGTGCAACAGTAGAGAAAACGCTGGACTCCAGAGGGGTCAAATTTACTCTTCCTACTCCAGTCTATGCAACAGTAAGGAAAGTGTTGGACTCCAGAGGGGTAACATTTTCTATTCCCACTCAAGTCTGTGCAACAGTAGAGAAAACGCTGGACTCCAGAGGGGTAACATTTACTATTCCCACTCCAGTCTGTGCAACAGTAGGGAAAGAGTTTGAATTCGGAGGGGTAAAATTTCCTATTCCTGCTCCAATCTGTGCAACAGTAGGGAAAGTGCTTCACTTCAAACACATAAAATGTATGAAACATAACCCTATCAATTTAAAACAAATATAAAACTCTTAATATAAACTTTATTAGTTAGCAAAAAAGAAATATATGTATATATTTCAAAAAAACAATTAAGCAATTAACATAATTATTAAACAATGTATTAATTAATGTTCAATTTAAACAATTGGTCATTATTTATTACTTAATTAACTTACAATACTACACCCCCACAAACCTAGTAGCCCACATTTATAATATAACTAAATAAATAAATGTAACACAATTAAAATAATTAATTACTAATTAAATATCAATTAATAAATTAATAATTAAGTATTAATTAATTAATTAATTATTAATTCATTAATTAATAAACTTCACACCCTATACTCCGACAAACCCAGTAACCTGCACCTAATAAATGACTTAATATAATTATTGCACAAATTACATAATTAATAATCAATTACATAATTATTAATAAATTGTTAATTAATTATAACTCAATTAACATCCCACCCTATACCTCTACAAACCTAGCAGCCAACACATTATATATTACTCGAAAAATATAATTACACGATTAACATAATTAATAATCAATTAAATAATTAATGATTAATTGCAAAGTAATTAAGAATTAAGAAATAATTAATGATACTTGATTAACTTCCCACCCTACCCTACTACAAACCTCTCAACACACTGCACCATATAAATTACTATTATGATTCACCTAATATTACAAACTATATTTTAAAATATTATTAAAAATTACATAAACAATAATAACTCTTAAAATTAATATATAAACTAACACATAAAGATAATTAAAAAATGATATTTTTTGCAATTATATTATTTAAACGATATTTACAACAACGAAAGTCTTGAAAATTATATTACTTACCTAAAAAAGCGATATTCCTGTCAACTATATTTCTGCATCACAATATTTTTGTATCACAATATTTTTTTTCTGATATTTCTGCAACCGATATTTAAAACTCGACATCTTGTCCAAATACACATCAAATTATAGTCTATGAAGTTTCAGAGGGTGTGCCTATCTTGCTGTTGATTCTGACTTGCTGCTAGAACCTACATGTAAAACATGTCAGCTATGGCAAAAGGGCAGGTCACATTTCAGCCCTAGAGCTGAATTTTTCAACCTTCCTTCGATACCTGACAAGAAGATATTCAGAAGTTTATTTAAGCTTATTTATGAGTATGAGAAGTGCTGATACTGAGAGCCGGTCAGAACCAGCCCACTTGATGCATTGGATGAACCACAGACCCTTAAAAACATGCAAGTTGTATGGGGAAAGTTTGGAGCTTGCTGGCAGTTTTAAAAAAAATTGGCAAGCTACTTCAGGAAAGAAATGAATTTATGGAGAAATGATCTCATGAACCTGTTTTGTCTGCTATCCATATTGCCCGCAAAAGGGGCATCATGATCCCCCAGACCTTAATAGCTTGAGCAAGTTGCGTGCCATAGGGCAATTCGGTGTGACAAAAATAATTAAATTGTTGTTTATAGCTCTTTTGTCTTTGATCAGAGATGCTAGTCTCTAAACTGAAGCTCATAAATTCCACTGAAAGAAGATGGTACAATGGTGCTGTGGAGTGAGGTGACAAATGGAAAATAGAGCACAAAAGAAAGAAGGGAGGTAGGAAGAGAAGAATGGTAAGAAATACGGAGAGATGGAGAGAAGAATGGGTGGATGGAGAGAAGTTTTGGCGGCTCGTGGATGGATGGGAGAAGGGTGGTAGGAATGAAGAAGACAGAAAGAAGGTTGGAGAGAAGAACAAATGCAGGGGCGGCTCCTCCGTTGGAGCGGAGGAGGGTCGCCCCACATAGATTACCCCCAAAGATAAAAAATAAAATGGTAACTCATTACCATTTTATTTTTCATCCTCCCATCCTGAACGGAGCATCAGGATAGGGGCGGGGCCACTGCTGAATGACTGCAGCAGGAAGGAGGGTGGGCTGATTGTGCACTTTTCAAAGTGCGCATGTGCCTTTGGCCGGCTGCCTTGCGCACTTTGAAACCTCTAACTCAGCTGTCTTAAGAGAGCTGGGTTGGAGTAAGTGCAGGGCTCCAGTGTCCTCGGGAGCGGCGAGCCCGGCCGCTCCCTCCAATCAGGGCGCTGCTCTCACAGAATGTGTGCAGCACCAGGATTGGTGCCCGCACTGCATCCAGTTCCGGTGAAGTGTTCCGGAGCGGAGGATGTCGGTTCACGTAAGTTTTAAATAATAATATTTGCCTGCGTCCCAGCCCCCCCTCCCCGTAGATGCCAGACGCCACTGGACAAATGGATGAATGGATCATAGAAGGAAGGATGTGAGGAAGAAGAATAAATGTATAGAAAAAGGACAGAAAAAGAAAGGAATTATGGCAGAAAAGACAGAAAGAAGGATGGACAAAAGGAAGTGATGAAGGAAAGAAAGAGGGTAAATGACAAAGAAGAAGAAACAAAATAAAGGGTTGAAAGAAGGATGAAGGTAGGAAGGATGGAATATGGAACAAGGACAGGAAGAAGGTTAAAGATAAGTTAGAAATTTGAAAGACAGATGGAAAGAAAAACAAAGGAAGGAAAAGAGGAGAGAAAGATGGAAAAGAGATGTAGCAGATGAAGAGAATTAGAAAAGGAAAAAATGAAAGAATGAAGCAAAGAATGAAGATAAGGATGAAGGAAAGGAAATACAATAGAAAGAACTAAATATGTGAGGAAGGAAAATTGGAAACGTTTAAAAGAAATTAACCACAGAAATTATGTAAAAAAAAGAAGATCAGATGTTGCGATGGTATGAAGGGGACACAGATAGTCCATCATCACAATATTCCTGGGGTGGATAAGTCTTGTCTTGTGCATGCTCTTCATGAAAGCCTGTAAAACACATATTGCCCAAATCGCAAAAAAGTAGTAAATCTACACTCGTAGATTTCCAATTATGTTAGAGTGTAGGTTTGCTACTTTCCGGTATTCAGAGAGGTTTTGAGCAATCCACATGGAGGGCTTAGCCAGATGGATGTTTTCATGTGAATATTTGGGAAAGCCATGTCAAGTGGGGTGCGAATTTTCTGGCTACTCAAATGCCTCTAACTTAAAGACTGTTTTTTAATAGCAATTAGAACATTGGAATGTTGAGAACTAAATTATAGACAATGGAGTATCTCCGTGCTTATAATGACTGGTATACGCCTTCTACTCCAACATTCCAATGTTTGTCTTTATGCTTCTGCCTTTTTAATTTAGAACTTTCTACTATCAGTGGGTGTAATGTTCTAATACCCTTATAGCTCTTCTTCCTCTGGCTATACTGGTTATTAAAGGCCCTCTCCCTCGTTAAAGGCCTGAGCCGCAGGCTGCCGAGGCCCTCAGCAATGGGCTATAAGGCTATATTATAGCTTCAGGTATCAGCATTTTATCATCAAGAAATGCAATTAGCAGCTACAGAAGGAACAGAACAGAATAGTATATGAGGAGTCGTAGGAAATAACTTGTTCGTTTGTTTTAAATGTGTGTGGCTGACAGTCGACATCATCGCTCTAGTTACAGTTCTTGCTTGGCTGCATACTGAGTATTGATGAGAAGGACACTAAATTTAACCACAGCCAGAGGCAGGTTGCATCAGCACACAGCTATCTTTTTAAATAAATGACATGTAACATTGCTTGCCTGTGCCAAACACCACTGTATGTGCTCATCCAAGGCTTCTATAAACATCCTATAATGCGCAAAACTATTTTATGGTGCCTGTCAAACCACATTTTTATGCTGTCTAGGAATAGAGTGATTTCATATTTTCAAAGAATCCTGCACAGATGACTGGGAAAACAAATGTTGTCCATCTAGTGCGAAACAGACACTGACATACATTTGAATCCATGTGTACATTTCCTCTTGCAAGGTATTCTCTGGAGTCAGACTAAATATATAAAATCGGATTACCTCACAACTATTGAGGTTCACTGATTTGTAGTAGTAATACAGTATTATTTTATATTTAATTATCTGTTTGTTTATTTATTCCTAAGCAGTTTTATATGGAACAGAGAAAACCTTGGAAGGTATCAACTTTAGATCTCTGTGTTGAAATCAACTCCAGGGCTGCTATTTAAAAACAGAACTCATGCCCCCATGTATGCAACACTAGGATCTACATATAGTATAAGATGATTATTTATATTGTTTCGCAGCATGTTGTCTTCGCAGGATCAAATAGTGATTGCCTCACAATCTGGTTACTCAAATGTAAGTTGACTAAGTTTGGGTAGTCAGGAAGAATGAACAAGATTTTGTTAGGAGGATCAAAGAGCCAGGATCACATACCTCTCCTCTAGGTTGAGCACAGTGCTGTTACACACTTTGAGGCAGATTTACTAACATTTTGCACTGGGTTTGTGTCACAAAAGTGGCTTGATGGAATTAAACTAGTTGCATGAGCATACAAATGTGGGCATTAGCTTTGATTGACATGAAAACAAAAGGCAGAACATGACACTGTAAAGTAAGGTATTACTGAGACAGGCATGAGACCACAGAAGTATATAACACTTAAGGTTATCATGTTTCATAGATGATCATGACTGTAGGAAATCACCTTTTCTGTGTAGTCACCCAGGAATTTTTGCCTTTTGCTGGACTCCATATTTTTGCTGGCTTTAAAACTCTCTGGACTTTACTCCTGCTAAGCAGTGGTAAAGTGCCTGTACTTCCCCTTTTAAAATGATTGAATTGGTAGAGTCTTAATAGGTATATTTAACTTGCCTATCAGTTGTTAGTATATTTTGCAAAATGTATCCAGGGCCTGGAAGTTAACATCCAATAGTCCTGCTTGCCTGGAGGTGCCACATTTATGTCTGGTACTAGCTAGCGGGTGGAATGACTCCTGGGCAAGTCATAACCATTGGGGTAAAAGTTTCAGGAAACACCCCTAGCCATTGTGGGGATTTTCAAGATGGCTAAAGTATTAGGCCACACTTAACTTGGGCTCTGAAGGCTGTGTGTGTGGGGGGGAGGCGTATTATTGTAATCATAGGGTCCTCATATATCTAACACTGCAGCACCTATTGTGCCATTCACTATTATGGAGGTGCAAACACAGCTTCAGGCCTGCCACTGCAGCCTGGCAGTAACAGTGCAAAACATACACTGTGAACTGTGAAAGTGAACCCCTTTTGACAGGTAAAACCCCTCCTTTTAAATATTAACAAGTCACCCTTATCGGACAAGGTAGAGTGCATGGTATTTAAAAGTAGGACATGTAGAAATTGAAAGTTAGCAAGTCCCTATAGTGACTAGCTCCCAAAAGCTATTTTTACTGTAGAAAGACTGACTAGCCCATTGAGAAACTCTAAGAAGTAATATTAAATACTAATACTGTATCTTGGGCAAAGGGACGCCTAGAAAAATATTGAAACCACTATTTTTAACCCCTTCGATGCTTATGACGAGCTGGACTCGTCATGGCACACAGTGGTCGTGTGCTCATGACGAGTCCAGCTCGTCATAAGACCCACCCACGGGGGAAGCGCTGGCGCTCTCCCCGTGGGAATCCGATCGTTGTTTTTTTTGGGGGGAAGGCAGGGGAAGGGCTTCCCCTGCCTCCCCCCGCCCCCCCCCCTCAATGACATCAGCGCGCTGACGTCATTGGGGGTTTCCCTTTGTTCCCCGACGCGCTGGAAGCCATTTGCTTCCAGCGCGTCGGGGAATAAGGTGAGTTTTGGCTCTGGGGAGGGGGGGTTTGAAACAAAAGAGGCATCGAGGGAAAGGAAAGGGTCCTCTTTTGTGCATTCCTGCTGCACGATCATGCGATCGTGCAGCAGGAATGCCCACTAGACACCAGGGAATTTTATTTATTTTTTTGGGGGCCATATGTTTTTGGTGCTCTGGGGGCAGTTTTTTTTTTTATAAATCGGGAGAATGGGGCCTTGAATCGGGTTACCCATGGAGCGCAATATGGCAGGGTGATGGCAAGTGTTGTGCACTGGCCTGGCAGGTTGCTGGCAGTGCATACACCCCCCCCCCCCATGTGTGGCAACCCGGGCTGAAACAGCTTCCGGGCACACACACATGTGCATGATATAGAGGTATACTGCAATAAGTGGCACTCAGAACACAATGAAGAGCGAACTAGAGGGGGCTGAGAGTGAAAGTATAGTGTCTTTGGAAGAGAAGAGATTTGAGGTCAGCTTTGAAGATCCGGGTAGAGGAGGTGGCACGGAGCAATGGGGGAAGCGATTCTCACCGGATTGCGCCATCGATCTTTCCCTTTTGAAGACGGGGGGTGCGCAAGCAGAAGCTTTTCCGCATTGCGAGCCACCGGACAATTTCAATTTATTCGCCAGGTAACGAGGGGAGGACGTGTGTAAGGCTTTGTGTGTGATGCAGGCAGTTTTGTAAATAGATCTTGCCTCGATCGGAAGCCATCGAAGAGAGGACAGGATAGGAGTGACGTGGTCGCTTCGTTTAGACCCTGAAATGAAGCGAGCTGCTGAATGGAGGCTGGATTTGAGAGGGGAGAGGTGGGATTTGGGTAGGCCCGTCAGAAGAGAATTGCAATAATCCAGTCTTGAGAGAACCAGAGATTGTACCAAGGTTTTTAAGTCTTTCTCCGGGAAGAACCGACGGATCCCCCATAGAAGGCGCAACTGGTAATGTGCGTTCTTAGCAATAGAGTTGATGTGGGAGATTAGGTTGAGTCTTTTGTCAAGAATGACACCTAGGGATTTAGCGCTGTCGACAATGATGGGTTTGTTGTTGAGTAGGTTCAGCTGATCCATCCAAGATTGAACAGGAGGAGGTGAGAGAGAGGTAGAGAGGAGGAGGAATTCAGTTTTGGCGGGATTCAGAATGAGTTGGTGAGCTAACATCCAGTTGTGAATAGAGTTGAGAGTAGAGTTGAGTAGTGAGAGATCGTGTGCGGAAGATAAAGGTATCTTCCCACTAGTCCACCAGGCATTTATTTGTAGAGAGTGACCCCTTGGGTGGCAGAATAGCAGTATGTTTTTAGGCCCATCTGCCCCCAAGGAGGGCAGAAGCCACTAGACACCAGGGTTTTTTTAATTTTTGTGTTGGGGAGTGGCCAAAAGGGCAAGGGTTGCTCCCCTTTTACGGGGGTGAATATTTTATTTATACTCTTTGGCCCACCTACCCCTTAGCTTGGCTGGTGGATTGTGTGTGGACTGGTGCATTATTTGCATATGTGAAAAGCTTTTGATTCCTGTTTGCGGTTTCGGCAGTGGTTGTTCTGCAGTTTTGCGTAATTGCATTTATTTGGTAAGAAAAATATTTTTGTTGTGTGTACTCCAAATGAGTATTATTGTCATGCATGAATGAATTTTTTTGTAAGTGGTGTCATAATGGCAGCATATTTGTTAGTGTTCAGAGCATGAAATTCTTTGCGATGTTTTGCATTGTCTTATGTGTAATTTTTTTCTTCTTCTTTTTTAGTGGGATATTGTTGATCCTTACTGTGTCTGTGCAGAGTAGGTGGTGGTGAGTCTAGCTGCTTCTGTCACGTGAGTGGTATAGTGTTGGAGTATATAGGTCTTTGTGATAAAGCTACATTTTGTTTATTTCTTTTTTTTACAAAGGGTTTGTTGTTGTTGACTTGTTTGACAAGTAACCTTTATTAGTAAGCATTATGGCTAGCCGTAGAATTACTGCTCAGCAGGTGGTTGGTTTGCTTCTTGAATCTTCCTCTGAGCAGGATTATGAGACTGACAGTGCGTCTGAGGGAGAGGAGGGAGGGGAAGATTCAGGCAGTGAGTTTTCTCTCCACATGGAATCATCGGATGATGAAGGTACTCTCAGTGCAGATGAAGTGCCTGATTTAGAGGAGGATACTACTGTGCCGATGGTGCAAGAGGCATCTGGATTGCAGCCTGGGGCTGCTAGGCTTCCTACTGGAAGTGCTGGACTCTGGGTTGATCCAAACATGGTGCAGCCGGTGTTGCCTGCCTTTAGTGGTTATGCAGGGTGTAGAGTGGATTGTGAACATTATTTGCCTATACAGTATTTTCAGTTGTTTATGGATGATGTATTTTTGGGTGAGATTGTTGAGCAGACTAATTTGTTTGCAGAACAGTTTTTGAGGGACAACAGTGCCAGACTTAGGCCCCATTCTAGAGCTACCCGGTGGAGTCCCACAAATCTGGAAGAGATGAAGAAGTTTTTGGGTTTGACTTTTTTGATGGGTTTGATAAGGAAGCCGTCCATGGGTTCATATTGGTCTACCAGTCCCTTGATGGCAACAGCCATATTTCCTGCAGTTATGACTCGTGATCGGTATTTACTTTTGCTTCGGATGCTGCATTTTGTTGATAATGGTTTGGCGTTGCCACGAGATCACCCTGAATGTGACCGTCTTTTTAAGATTCGGCCTGTTCTTGATCACTTTGTAGATCGATTTTCAGAGATCTATACTCCAGGGAAAGAAATATCTATTGATGAGTCTTTGGTCCTGTTCAAGGGCCGTTTGGTTTTTAGGCAGTACATTCCTAGCAAGAGGGCACGCTATGGAATTAAGCTGTATATGTTGTCTGAGAGTAGGACAGGATATGTTTTTAATTTGCGTGTGTACACTGGTAGGGATTCCACTATTGACCCCCCTGGTTGTCCGTCCACTTTTGGAGTTTCAGAGAAAATTGTGTGGGATCTTGCTAGAGGACTGTTTAACAGAGGCCACCATTTGTACCTTGATAACTTCTACACTGCTGTGCAATTGTTTAAGGAATTGTTCAAAGTGGACACTTTTGCTTGTGGCACAATCCGCTCTAACCGTAAAGGTTATCCAAAAGAGCTTGTTTGCAAAAAACTTCAGAGGGGACAGTGCAGTGCCTTGCGTAGTGAGGAACTGCTAGCTGTGAAATTTGTGGACAGGAGGGATGTGTACATGCTGACTACCATCCATGATGAGAGTACTTCACCTGTGGCTGTTTGGGGTCAGATTGCTGAAGTGCGCAAACCTGTGTGCATTTTAGACTACAATAAGCACATGGGTGGTGTTGATAGAGTAGATCAGAGGTTGGAACCTTACACTGCTATTCGTAAGGCTTACATTTGGTATAAGAAGTTGGCCATCCATCTCTTCAATTTAGCAACTTTCAATGCTTTTGTTGTGTTCAAGGAGTGTTCTCCTGCGTCAAAGTTGACTTTTGTTCAGTTTCAGCAGTCTGTCATAGGCAGCCTTGTTGTTGTGGAACAGGCAAGTGTTCCTAGAGTTGGAGTGGTGGAGGATGTGGCTCGATTGAAAGATCGCCACTTTCCTGATCACATTCCTCCTACACCCTCAAAAGACTTTCCCACTAGGAGATGTAGAGTCTGTTGGCGAAGAGGTACGCGGAAGGAGACCCGTTTGTACTGCCCTGAGAGTCCTTCTAACCCTGGGCTGTGTGTGCCTGCTTGTTATAGAGCGTACCACAAGCAAAATAATTATTGGGAGCAACCATGAGTGGTAAAGTGAACTGCCTGGTCTGTAATGTTTAAGAATTGTTGTTCTGTTTCAAGGTTGGCATTAGTGCAATGTATTTAGTTTCTGATTTTGTGTTAGTAGATTTGTATCTATTTGCAATTTGTTTGTGTTTTCTTTTTTGTATAAAAAAATCCTAAATGTGATGGTGGTGTGTGTAGGCTGGCGCTTGGCTGGCGGTGTGCGTGGAGTGGCGCTTGGCTGGCGGTGTGCGTGGAGTGGCTCTTGGCTGTCGGTGTGCGTGGAGTGGTGCTTGGCTGGTGGTGTGCGTGGAGTGGCGCTTGGCTGGCGGTGTGCGTGGAGTGGCTCTTGGCTGGCGGTGTGCGTGGAGTGGCGCTTGGCTGGTGGTGTGCGTGGAGTGGCGGTTGGCTGGCGGTGTGCGTGGAGTGGCGCTTGGCTGGCGGTGTGCGTGGAGTGGCGCTTGGCTGGCGGTGTGCATGGAGTGGCGCTAGGCTGGCGGTGTGCGTGGAGTGGCGCTAGGCTGGCGGTGTGCGTGGAGTGGCGCTTGGCTGGCGGTGTGCGTGGAGTGGCGCTTGGCTGGCGGTGTGCGTGGAGTGGCGCTTGGCTGGCGGTGTGCGTGGAGTGGCGCTTGGCTGGCGGTGTGCGTGGACTGGCGCTCGGCTGGCAGTGTGTGAGTAGTGACTTGCTGCTGGTCACTACACACACTGCTAGCCGAGCGACACTCCACGCAATCCATCAGCTTGTGTGGTTGCTGTGTTAGGAATGTGGGCGTGTGAAAGTGATGGGCCCTTGAATGGCGCTGTCTGCTGGTGTGAGTGTTGTAATGTGATGGGCCCGCGGCTGGTGGTGTGAATGGTTTTGTATTTGTCACACGTATGAAAGGTGTATGAATGGCCTGTAAAGAGGTTGGTGCCTTGTCGTGGCTTTACAGCTCACGAGCTGTGAGTCAATGGTTCAGTTTCTCGTCCTTTCAATTATTAACAGTGCATTTCATTTTTGTGAAATCACTTGTTAATACAATTGTATATACTGAACCATCACTCACCCTCGTGCCAAATCCAACCAGTATGTGTGTGTGCTTGAGGATTAGATGGCTGTGCAGTAATATTTTTTTTGTCTCTCTCAAGCAGGGTGTACCTTGTCCCTTTTTGTGAATGTTGTAATGTGTTTGTTTCGTGCCTGGTGGTGTGAATGGTCTTGTGTGTATCACGTATGAAAGGTGTGTGAATGGCCTGTAAAGCGGTTGGGGCCTTGACGTGGCTTTACAGCTCACGAGCTGCGAGTCACTGGTTCAGTTTTTTGTCCTTTCAATTATTGACAGTGCATTTCATTTTTGTGAAATCTCTTGTTAATAAAATTGTATATACTGAACCATCACTTGCCCTCATGCCAAATCCAACCAGTATGTGTGTGTGCTTGAGGAATAGATGGCTGTGCAGTAATCTTTGTCTTTTTAGTCTGTCTGCCAAGGTGTACATTCCGTCTAAGAATAACCTACCAACTGTAGATATTGTCGTAAACGAAACACCCATGGGAGTACATGGTGATATCTCTCTTGTGGATCCCAACAAGTTATGGTACCCACAATGTCCTGCAAACCTCAAAATGTCTGTCACATTTTCCTTGCAATATTGTGCCAAAATGTTCACGCTGCAGAAATAAACAACACATTATCTCAAAATGACCTGGTTTTGCAAGGGGGGTCACCTGGGTCTTTGGCCCGGGGCTCGGTGGCCACATAGGGAAACCTACCAAACCCATACATTTCTGAAAAGTAGACACCCGGGGGCTTCCAGGGAGGTATGGCTTGCATGGATCCCCCAACGTTTCCTTACCCAGAATCCCCTGCAAACCTCAATTTTAGCTGAAAAAATCACTTTTTTCAGACATTTTTGTGTGGGAAAGTGTGGCATCACCGGGCTCACACAAATTTCCTACCACCCAGCGTTCCCCCAGGTCTCCCGATAAAAATGGTGCCTCACTTGTGTGGGAGGCCCAAGTACCCGCGACAGGCAAGGGCCCACAACGTATTGAGGCGACCTCAAAATGGCCTATCACAAAACGACCTGGTTTTGCAAGGGGGGTCCCATGACGTTTTGGCCCGGGGCTAGGCGGCCACCTAGGGAAACCTACCAAACCCACACATTTCTGAAAAGTAGACACCCGGGGGATTCCAGGGAGGTATGGCTTGCGTGGATCCCCAAAGTTTTCTTACCCAGAATCCCCTGCAAACCTGACATTTTGCTGAAAAAATCCCTTTTTACACACATTTTGTGTGGTAAAGTTGTGGCATCACCGGGCTGACACAAATTTCCTACCACCCAGCGTCCCCCAGGTCTCCCGATAAAAATGGTGCCTCACTCGGGTGGGAGGCCCAAGTACCCGCGACAGGCAAGGGCCCACAACGTATTGAGGCGACCTCAAAATGGCCTTTCACAAAACGACCTGGTTTTGCAGGGAGTCACCTGGGTTTTGGCCCTGTGCTCGGCGGCCATCTAGGGAAACCTACCAAACCCACACATTTCTGAAAAGTAGACACCCGGGGGCTTCCAGGGAGGTATGGCTTGCGTGGATCCCCCAACGTTTCCTTACCCAGAATCCCTGCAAACCTCAATTTTAGCTGAACAAATCACTTTTTTCACACATTTTTGTGTGGGAAAGTGTGGCATCACTGGCCTCACACAAATTTCCTACCACCCAGCGTTCCCCCAGGTCTCCCGATAAAAATGGTGCCTCACTTGTGTGGGAGGCCCAAGTACCCGTGACAGGCAAGGGCCCAAAACGTAGTGAGGCGACATCAAAATTGCCTATCTCAAAACCACCTGGTTTTGCAAGGGGGTCACCTGGGTTTTGGCCCCGTGCTCGGCGGCCATCTAGGAAACCTACCAAACCCACACATTTCTGAAAAGTAGACACCCGGGGCTTCCAGGGAGGTATGGCTTGCGTGGATCCCCCAACGTTTCCTTACCCAGAATCCCCTGCAAACCTCAATTTTAGCTGAAAAAATCACTTTTTTCACACATTTTGTGTGGGAAAGTGTGGCATCACTGGCCTCACACAAATTTCCTACCACCCAGCGTTCCCCAGGTCTCCCGATAAAAATGGTGCCTCACTTGTGTGGGAGGCCCAAGTACCCGCGACAGGCAAGGGCCCAAAACGTAGTGAGGCGACATCAAAATTGCCTATCTCAAAACCACCTGGTTTTGCAAGGGGAGTCACCTGGGTTTTGGCCCGTGCTCGGCGGCCATCTAGGGAAACCTACCAAACCCACACATTTCTGAAAAGTAGACACCCGGGGCTTCCAGCGAGGTATGGCTTGCCTGGATCCCCCAACGTTTCCTTACCCAGAATCCCTGCAAACCTCAATTTTAGCTGAAAAAATCACTTTTTTCACACATTTTTGTGTGGGAAAGTGTGGCATCACTGGCCTCACACAAATTTCCTACCAACCAGCGTTCCCCCAGGTCTCCCGATAAAAATGGTGCCTCACTTGTGTGGGAGGCCCAAGTACCCGCAACAGGCAAGGGCCCAAAACATTTTTTGATAGGCAATGTTGATGTTGCCTCAAAACGTTTTGTGTCCTTGCATGTCGCGGGTACTTGGGCCTCCCACACAAGTGAGGCACCATTTTTATCGGGAGACCTGGAGAACGCTGGGTGGTAGGAAATTTGTGTGAGGCCAGTGATGCCACACTTTCCCACACAAAAATGTGTGAAAAAAGTGATTTTTTCAGCTAAAATTGAGGTTTGCAGGGATTCTGGGTAAGGAAACGTTGGGGGATCCACGCAAGCCATGCCTCCCTGGAAGCCCCCGGTGTCTACTTTTCAGAAATGTGTGGTTTTGGTAGGTTTCCCTAGATGGCCGCCGAGCACGGGCCAAAACCCAGGTGACCCCTTGCAAAACCAGGTGGTTTTGAGATAGGCAATTTTGATGTACGCCTCACTACGTTTTGGGCCCTTGCCTGTCGCGGTACTTCGGCCTCCCACACAAGTGAGGCACCATTTTTATCGGGAGACCTGGGGAACGCTGGGTGGTAGGAAATTTGTGTGAGGCCAGTGATGCCACACTTTCCCACACAAAAATGTGTGAAAAAAGTGATTTTTTCAGCTAAAATTTAGGTTTGCAGGGGATTCTGGGTAAGGAAACGTTAGGGGATCCACGCAAGCCATACCTCCCTGGAAGCCCCCGGGTGTCTACTTTTCAGAAATGTGTGGGTTTGGTAGGTTTCCCTAGATGGCCGCCGAGCACGGGCCAAAGACCCAGGTGACCCCCTTGCAAAACCAGGTGGTTTTGAGATAGGCAATTTTGATGTCGCCTCACTACGTTTTGGGCCCATGCCTGTCGCAGGTACTTGGGCCTCCCACACAAGTGAGGCACCATTTTATCGGGAGACCTGGGAGATCGCTGGTGGTAGGAAATTGTGTGAGACCAGTGATGCCACACTTTCCCACACAAAAATGTGTGAAAAAGTGATTTTTTCAGCTAAAATTGAGGTTTGCAGGGGATTCTGGTAGGAAACGTTGGGAGATCCACGCAAGCCATACTCCCTGGAAGCCCCGGGTGTCTACTTTTCAGAAATGTGTGGGTTTGGTAGGTTTCCTAGATGGCCGCCGAGCACGGGCCAAAACCCAGGTGACTTCCTTGCAAAACCAGGTGGTTTTGAGATAGGCAATTTTGATGTCCCTTCACTACGTTTTGGGCCCTTGCCTGTCGCGGGCACTTGGGCCTCCCACACAAGTGAGGCACCATTTTTATCGGGAGACCTGGGGAACGCTGGGTGGTAGGAAATTTGTGTGAGGCCAGTGATGCCACACTTTCCCAAACAAAAATGTGTGAAAAAAGTGATTTTTTCAGCTAAAATTGAGGTTTGCAGGGGATTCTGGGTAAGGAAAGGTTGGGGGATCCATGCAAGCCATACCTCCCTGGAAGCCCCGGGTGTCTACTTTTCAGAAATGTGTGTGTTTGGTAGGTTTCCCTAGGTGCCGGCAGAGCTAGGGTTCACAAACTACAGCTAGGCACTTTGCCAAAAAAGGGTCATTTTTCACTGCGAAATTGAGGTGTGACCACGTTGCGTTTTGCGCCGTTTCATGTCGCAGGCACTAGTCCGACCCACACAAGTGAGGTACCATTTTTCTCGTAAGACTTTGGGGAACGCGGGGTGGGTGGAAATTTGTGGATCCACACAGATTCCAGAACTTTCCACCACAGAAATGTGGGGAAAATGTGTTTTTCTTGACAATTTTTTATGTTTGCAAGGGATTCTGGGTAACAGAACCTGGTGGGAGGCAGTCAAGTCACCCCATCCTGGATTCCCCTGGGTGTCTAGTTTTCAAAAATGTATAGGTTTGCTAGGTTTCCCTAGGTGCCGGCAGAGCTAGGGTTCAAAAACTACAGCTAGGCACTTTGCCAAAAAAGGGTCATTTTTCACTGCGAAATTGAGGTGTGACCACGTTGCGTTTTGCGCCGTTTCCTGTCGCAGGCACTAGGCAGACCAACACAAGTGAGGTACCATTTTTCTCGTAAGACTTTGGGGAACGCGGGGTGGGCAGAAATTTGTGGATCCACGCAGATTCCAGAACTTTCCACCACAGAAATGTGGGGAAAATGTGTTTTTTTGGACAATTTTTTAGGTTTGCAAGGGATTCTGGGTAACAGAACCTGGTGGGAGGCAGTCAAGTCACCCCATCCTGGATTCCCCTTGGTGTCTAGTTTTCCAAAATGTATAGGTTTGCTAGGTTTCCCTAGGTGCCGGCAGAGGTAGGGTTTCAAAAACTACAGCTAGGCACTTTGCCAAAAAAGGGTCATTTTTCACTGCGAAATTGAGGTGTGACCACGTTGCGTTTTGCGCCGTTTCCTGTCGCAGGTACTAGGCCGACCCACACAAGTGAGGTACCATTTTTCTCGTAAGACTTTGCAGAACGCGGGGTGGGTGGAAATATGTGGATCCACGCAGATTCCAGAACTTTCCACCACAGAAATGTGGGGAAAATGTGTTTTTTGGACAATTTTTTATGTTTGCAAGGGATTCTGGGTAACAGAACCTGGTGGGAGGCAGTCAAGTCACCCCATCCTGGATTCCCCTGGGTGTCTAGGTTTCAAAAATGTATAGGTTTGCTAGGTTTCCCTAGGTGCCGGCAGAGGTAGGGTTCAAAACCTACAGCTAGGCACTTTGCCAAAAAAGGGTCATTTTTCACTGCGAAATTGAGCAGTGACCACGTTGCGTTTTGCGCCGTTTCCTGTCACGGGCACTAGGCCGACCCACACAAGTGAGGTACCATTTTTCTCGTAAGACTTTGGGGAACGCGGGGTGGGCAGAAATTTGTGGATCCACGCAGATTCCAGGACTTTCCACCACAGAAATGTGGGGAAAATGTGTTTTTTGGACAATTTTTTAGGTTTGCAAGGGATTCTGGGTAACAGAACCTGGTGGGAGGCAGTCAAGTCACCCCATCCTGGATTCCCCTGGGTGTCTAGTTTTCAAAAATGTATAGGTTTGCTAGGTTTCCCTAGGTGCCGGCAGAGGTAGGGTTCAAAAACTACAGCTAGGCACTTTGCCAAAAAGGGTCATTTTTCACTGCGAAATTGAGGTGTGACCACGTTGCGTTTTGCGCCGTTTCCTGTTGCAGGCACTAGGCCGACCCACACAAGTTAGGTACCATTTTTCTCGTAAGACTTTGGGGAACGCGGGGTGGGCGGAAATTTGTGGATCCACGCAGATTCCAGAACTTTGCACCACAGAAATGTGGGGAAAATTTGGTTTTTTTGACAATTTTTTAGGTTTGCAAGGGATTCTGGGTAACAGAACCTGGTGGAAGGCAGTCCAGTCACCCCATCCTGGATTCCCCTGGGTGTCTAGTTTTCAAAAATGTATAGGTTTCCTAGGTTTCCCTAGGTGCCGGCAGAGCTAGGGTTCAAAAACTACAGCTAGGCACTTTGCCAAAAAAGGGTCATTTTTCACTGCGAAATTGAGGTGTGACCACGTTGCGTTTTGCGCCGTTTCCTGTCGCAGGCACTAGGCCGACCCACACAAGTGAGGTACCATTTTTCTCGTAAGACTTTGGGGAACGCGGGGTGCATGGAAATTTGTGGATCCACACAGATTCCAGAACTTTCCACCACAGAAATGTGGGGAAAATGTGGTTTTTTTGACAATTATTTAGGTTTGCAAGGGATTCTGGGTAACAGAACCTGGTGGGAGGCAGTCAAGTCACCCCATCCTGGATTCCCCTGGGTGTCTAGTTTTCAAAAATGTATAGGTTTGCTAGGTTTCCCTAGGTGCCGGCAGAGGTAGGGTTCAAAAACTACAGCTAGGCACTTTGCCAAAAAGTGTCATTTTTCACTGCGAAATTGAGGTGTGACCACGTTGCGTTTTGTGCCGTTTCCTGTTGCAGGCACTAGGCCGACCCACACAAGTTAGGTACCATTTTTCTCGCAAGACTTTGGGGAACGCGGGGTGGGCGGAAATTTGTGGATCCACGCAGATTCCAGAACTTTGCACCACAGAAATGTGGGGAAAATGTGTTTTTTTTTACAATTTTTTAGGTTTGCAAGGGATTCTGGGTAACAGAAGCTGGTGGGAGGCAGTCCAGTCACCCCATCCTGGATTCCCCTGGGTGTCTAGTTTTCAAAAATGTATAGGTTTCCTAGGTTTCCCTAGGTGCCGGCAGAGCTAGGGTTAAAAAACTACAGCTAGGCACTTTGCCAAAAAAGGGTCATTTTTCACTGCAAAATTGAGGTGTGACCACGTTGCGTTTTGCGCCGTTTCCTGTCGCAGGCACTAGGCCGACCCACACAAGTGAGGTACCATTTTTCTCGTAAGACTTTGGGGATCACGGGGTGGGTGGAAATTTGTGGATCCACGCAGATTCCAGAACTTTCCACCACAGAAATGTGGGGAAAATGTGGTTTTTTTGACAATTTTTTAGGTTTGCAAGGGATTCTGGGTAACAGAACCTGGTGGGAGGCAGTCAAGTCACCCCATCCTGGATTTCCCTGGGTGTCTAGTTTTCAAAAATGTATAGGTTTGCTAGGTTTCCCTAGGTGCCGGCAGAGCTAGGGTTCAAAAACTACAGCTAGGCACTTTGCCAAAAAAGGGTCATTTTTCACTGCGAAATTGAGGTGTGACCACGTTGCGTTTTGCGCCGTTTCCTGTCGCAGGCACTAGGCCGACCCACACAAGTGAGGTACCATTTTTCTCGTAAGACTTTGGGGAACGCGGGGTGCGTGGAAATTTGTGGATCCACACAGATTCCAGAACTTTCCACCACAGAATTGTGGGGAAAATGTGGTTTTTTTGACAATTTTTTAGGTTTGCAAGGGATTCTGGGTAACAGAACCTGGTGGGAGGCAGTCAAGTCACCCCATCCTGGATTCCCCTGGGTGTCTAGTTTTAAAAAATGTATAGGTTTGCTAGGTTTCCCTAGGTGCCGGCAGAGCTAGGGTTCAAAAACTACACCTAGGCACTTTGCCAAAAAAGGGTCATTTTTCACTGCGAAATTGAAGTGTGACCACGTTGCGTTTTGCGTCGTTTCCTGTCGCAGGCACTAGGCCGACCCACACAAGTGAGGTACCATTTTTCTCATAAGACTTTGGGGAACACGGGGTGCATGGAAATTTGTGGATCCACGCAGATTCCAGAACTTTCCACCACAGAAATGTGGGGAAAATGTGTTTTTTTGGACAATTTTTTAGGTTTGCAAGGGATTCTGGGTAACAGAACCTGGTGGGAGGCAGTCAAGTCACCCCATCCTGGATTCCCCTGAGTGTCTAGTTTTCAAAAATGTATAGGTTTGCTAAGCTTCCCTAGGTGCCGGCAGAGCTAGGGTTCAAAAACTACAGCTAGGCACTTTGCCAAAAAAGGGTCATTTTTCACTGCGAAATTGAGGTGTGACCACGTTGCGTTTTGCGCCGTTTCCTGTCGCAGGCACTAGGCCGACCCACACAAGTGAGGTACCATTTTTCTCGTAAGACTTTGGGGAACGCGGGGTGGGCGGAAATTTGTGGATCCACGCAGATTCCAGAACTTTCCACCACAGAAATGTGGGGAAAATGTGTTTTTTTGGACAATTATTTAGGTTTGCAAGAGATTCTGGGTAACAGAACCTGGTGGGAGGCAGTCAAGTCACCGCATCCTGGATTCCCCTGGGTGTCTAGTTTTCAAATATGTATAGGTTTGCTAGGTTTCCCTAGGTGCCGGCAGAGCTAGGGTTCAAAAACTACACCTAGGCACTTTGCAAAAAAAGGGTAATTTTTCATTGTGAAAATGTGGTACGTCCACGTTGCATTTTGAGCCATTCCTGTTGTGGGCACAAGGGCTACCCACACAAGTGAGGTACCATTTTTATCGGGAGACTTAGGGTAACACAGAATTGTAGAGCAACTGTTATTACCTATTGACTTTCGATGCATTTCTGCCTTCCAAATGAAAGACAATGTGTAAAAAATAAGTCATTTTGAAAAATGACCTATAATTCTCATGCTAGTATGGGTACTCCCAATTTCGGAAATGTGCAAATATCTACTGTTTCTAAAATCTACATTTTGTTCCCATTTCAGAAATACATAGGTGTCTTTCATAACAATTTTTCCATGTATACATTTTTCCAAAATAATTGCTATATACCCGGTACATAATAAAAAACCATTGCAAGATGCTGCTCAGTTATTGGCTCTGGGTTCGTCGGGTTCTTGGTGAACCTACAAGTCCTATATATCCCCACAACCAGAAAGGTCCAGCGGATATAACGGTATATTGCTTTCAAATAGTTGTCATAATTAGAAAAAGTTACAGGTGAAAACGTTGACACAAATGGCTGTTTTTTTCAACTAATTTTCAATTTTTCCTTCATTCAACTGTTAGTTTCTATAAGGAAAACTTTAAGGATCTACACAAATGACCCCTTGCTGAATTTAGAATTATGTCTACTTTTCAGAAATGTATGGCTTTTCAGGATCCATTATTGGTTTCATACCCATTTCTACCATTAACTGGAAGGAGGTTGAAAGCACAAAAAATAGCAAAAATAGGCTATGTCCCAGAAAAATGCCAAAACTGTGTAAAAAAGTTGGTTTTCTGACAAAAGTCTGCTTGTCCCTGAAAGCTGGGAAGATGGTGATTTCAGCACCACAACCCCTTTTTGATGCCATTTGCAGGGAAAAAACAAGACGTTTTCATCTGTAGCCCTTTTTTCGCATTTTTCCCCAAAAAAACAAAATGTTGCTGTATTTTGGCTAATTTCTGGGTCCCCTCCAGGGGAATCCACAAACCCTGGGTACCTTTACAATCCCCATGATGTTAGAAAAAAAGGACGCTAATTTGGTGTGGATACCTTATGTGGTCAAAAAGTTACAGGGGCCTAAGCCTGCACTACCCCAAATAGCCAAAAAAAGGCTTAGCACAGGGGGGGGAAGGCCTAGCAGCGAAGGGGTTAATAGTTATTAAAATGCAATCCAATGGTGTAGTCAGAATTGCAATAAATATTAATGAAAAATAACGTTTAGAAAGTTGCCTTTTCCCTGCCTAAATTTCCTGGAAGCTAATTTGTATTGGCTCTCAAGCTTCTCCTAGCCAATAGTTAGCCTTCAATAGGTCTGAATAAGTGTGAAATGCCTTTCAGAAGCAAGCAATAGGCTGTCCTGCATGGTTAGAAATGATTCCTCTGAACTCCACATAATGTTCAGGGTGGGTGCTGTGGGCATCCTTTTTAACACTGCAGTGTCAATTCCTGCTTGAGTGTAAAATCCTGTTTGACAGGTCTGCTACGTTCACATACAACACTTGGGGCAGACTTGGAAGGGGAGAGAACAGGATGACAAGACATAGGGGAGAGGATGTACTCTAACGTCTCGGCAATGACGCTCAACATTCTGTGATTCTGGGCAAATCACTTAATCTCCCTGTGCCTATCAAAAATAAATGTGTCCTTGTGTAATGCAACTGGTGCTCATGTAAAGCGCTCTGATACCTTCGGGTCAAGTTTGCGCTACATAAAACTACGGGGAAAAAAATGACATTCTTGCAGATCCACTGTATGGTTGCTGAAGGACTTTGCTTTTATCCTTCCAGACTTCTGTCTGTGGGTTTATGTATAACCCTTGGGGAACACTTGACAGGGGAGAGCCCAAGATACGAACACAATTCTTTGGGTTCCATTGTCTGGTTGCTGAAGGACTCTGCTTTTTTCCTCCAGACTTCTGTCTTTGGGTCTATTATGGGTACAGTGGCTGCCTCAAACTAAATTTTAGTGTTAGATGTGGATGGACAGTATGATTACAAGAGTACACTCCCCAGGCACACATGCAGCCCTCGGATCCCAAGTTTAGTGTAGATGAAGACTTTTCTTGAAAACCCCCTAAGTGGCTAGGGTTGGCCCGGGGAACTTTTACCCCATTGGTTATAGCTTGCTTAGGAGTCATTCCCACCCACTTACTGGTACCAGGCATAAATGCGGCACCACCAGACACCCACTTCGAAACATGAATGACTGGGACTGCTGTCTGTGACCTGAGGGGGGCCCTGAAGGACTTTTTTCTTTTTCACAACATTCGAGTATAATTTACTACTAAAATAAAAAAAGTCCAGCACCTCACATGGCCAACAACTGATACTGCAACACCATCCCATAGAAAATAATGGAGGTAAGGAATTAAAATAAACCCTATAGGAAATAATGTTAAAATAAATTACATTATTTAAAATATTAACAAATATAAATAAATCAAATGTAATGTTAAGAAATATATAAAAATAGTACCTTCATTATTTAATTATAAAATATTTTAATACCCTCTTTGAATTTCAAAATTATCATAACAATATTTTTTATTAAAACTTAATCAAATTAATTTTCATTAACTCTCAACATCACTTTTAATAATTATTATTATATAATACATTTTTTCTTTAGGTGGATTATGTTTTCATTTAAACTTTAAAGAAAATAATTTTATTGTGATATAGTTATATAGTTCCATCAATTAAAGATTTGTTTCAAAATTAAGTTAATAGTGCTGTACCATTTTTTTATTTTCTTCCACATTTTAAATAATTACATAAAATAAATGTCCATTAATATTTAATATCAAATATGTTTTATATTATATTTTAAATAAAAAAATATTTTTTGTTTTTCCCCGTACTTTACCACAAGGAGACTCTGGAGTAAGGGCGGAGGTCTCTGCATGGTAAAGTATTGGAAAAAAATAATTTAACTTGAAAATAACTATCAAAAATATTTTTCTTTTTTTTTTTAGTAATAACTTATGCTAGGATTTTGTGAATATATACACACAGAACAAGGGAACCCTTAATAGTCAGAAGGGACCAAGGGAGAGGTAATTTATAAGAGACAACAGTCCCTTTCAAGGTGAATCCAGTATTATAACAACAAAACTAAGATGAAGTTTGGGTCTTATGTTTGTCCAAATGAGAAAATCAAAATTTATTAACAAGAAAATGACATATGACAACAATAATAAAACATAAAGTGAGCAGAACGTGACGGGGTCTTGGAAATCAAGAGATTGCCTTACCTCAGACATGTAACTCAAAGTGACTTTTAAGTGGATTTAGTGATTAACAGTAGTCACAATAAAAACATCTTGTACTCCATACAATATATAAGTGACAGTTGGAGTTAAGATGTGGTGTCGACGACGTTTCGATCCCCAGCATTGGTTATGGGATCATCATCAGGACTTATGAATATGAAATGCCTGAGAAGTTGCCTGGATAAGGTGGTGGGGAAAGGGAAGAGGAGGAGGAGAGGGATAGAGGGAAGAGAGAGTGAAAAAGGGGAGGCATTTAGTAAGGCGTAATCACGCTAAGTTAAATTGCATGTCTCTTATGCGTACCTAGAGTTATTTCTAAAATTAACATTCATCAATGACAAACATAGTATCAATCAGGCGAATGTGTGTAGACAAGGGTAGTGAACTCCTTTCTTAACGCTTATTTTAAAGCAGGGTAGTGAGGTGGGGCGAAGGGCCTGTTAAGCTAAAGAATTCACAGTGCAGGAACCTTAATCTAGTACACCTTATAAAAATATCCATACAGTGAGTGAATAGGGGGGAGGTTTCCATCAATTCACATGAACTGTTAAAATTGATCATACATTTACATCCATATACATGTATTCCACTTGCATTCTTTTAGGCACTGTGTCAAATGATTTTTTCTACCTTACTGGTTCCTAATCAGACTATAAACTGTGATTGGGAATATGCTTCATATGGTGGTAAAGATCGAGTTATACCTGAAAACAATATATCAAAGTGCACATAACTCGATTTTGAGAACTTAGGGGCTGATTACGATGGCGGGCGGACTTGGTCCGCCCGCCACCGTAGCGTTGTTTGGGACCGGCCGCCAGACATGCGGCGGTCCCACCACTGCGATTAGGATGCGTCCGCCATACTGGCGGGTGCATCCTGGGCCTTTAACATTGCGGGCAGCACCGTCCGCAATGTTTTTTTTTGTTTTTTTTAATCAAACTTTATTGGGTTTTTTGTTTTCCTTTACTTTACTTTTGCCATACATTAATCATGGTACGCATTGTATCCGCACAGTAACATATGTCTATGACGTATAAGGCCTGTTACATACATAGTTACATCATCAAACTTGTGTGTTTCAGAAGAATGCTTCATTCATTAACTGATGCGGAGCTAAGTTCTACTACAGTATATTGCACAGGTCACTTATAAGAATAATTATACTAAATCAACACCCTCTAGCCCCACCCTCCACCCTTCTAATACCCACCCTCCTCCCGTAACTGGTTTTGGCCGTCCATTACATTAACTTAATCAAACATCTCCATACAGCGCAATTACTTTGTATACAATTCTTGATCGCACTGCTCCTTCTGTAACCACCATGAGTTACTATACTTCTTATCATACTATCACAGGTGTTATTGGGTACTTGGAACTGTGGGAACATCGTCCGGGTTGGTATTTTTATAGGCTTCCACCATTGCATCCCATTCCAGGGATATTGGATTTTTCCGGAAGCCGCGGGCCTCTTCTCTGCGCAATGCCACGCTTTCAGCTCCTGCCCATCTAAGCAATTTGTTATGCCACATAGATGTGGTGGGGGCTCTGGCTGACTTTCCGCGCATAGTGATCGATCTCTTTGCGACTATAAGCGCCAAATCTAAAAAGCGCAGTTGTACCTTGTGTGTTTTCGTCCGTCTACGAACTCCTAATATGTACTCTAGTGCTGTGTCCCCCATGGAGAGGTGTGTGACATCCTCCATCTTTTGTTTGACCTCCCTCCAGAACTCCACCAGGCCCATACATGCCCACAACATATGTAGGAGGTCTGGTAGTTTACATCGGGGCATTGATGTGTCGTTTCCGGGTACATTCTGTGTAGTCTACACGGGGTCAGGTAGGCTCTGTGTACTATCATGCATTGGATAAACTTGAACTTGGCATTGCGTGGTATTTTCCGCGGATATTCCAGTATGTTACTCCATTCTTTGTCCGTTAAGTCCGTTAAGTCCCACCCCAGATCTGCTACCCATTGCGTCCTTCTGGGATCTAGCTGGGCCCGGGCATGTGTGCGGATGCTAAGGTAGAGCCATTTGACTAGGTGGCTTCCACGCCCCATATAGTAAAGTGATTTTATAAGCACGTTTGATTGGGGTTCCTCCCTCTGTGGAGCCCAGTGTCTTTTAATATAGTGGATTAGGGCAGCATGAGTCACGTAGAATGTGGTAGGCGCTCCCGTAATGTGTGTAAAGGTGTCATGATCCAGAAGTGTCCCATCACCAAAGAGCGCCCCAATAGACTCCACCCCCGCATCCGTCCAGGGTTCAAGTGCCCGCTGCGTCAGCCTGCCACTCGCCAATGGTATCCCTACCAGTGGAATGTTGTCGGCGTACCTGCCACCCCTAGAAGTGTATCGCAGCGCTTTTCCCCAGCAGTGGAGTGCTGTGTGTAGGAGGTATGGTAGTCCTGGGGGTAGTTTGCTATGTGGTAGCAATAAGGTGTGAAGCGTTCCCCGCTCAATGTGCCTGATACTATAATCGATCTCTTGTATGTTGCAGCCCGCCGCCCAGTATGACAGCCGTTGTACTTGGCATGCGTAGTAATAAGCCCTAAAATCTGGTGCTCCCAATCCGCCCTCCCGCGTGCTGATTTGGAGTTTCTTAAGGCTTATCCGGTGTCGGCCCTTACCCCATATTAAATCTATGAGGATAGTATCTAATGTAGTAAAGATTGTTGTGGGAAGGAGTAACGGTAAGTTTGTAAAGTAATACAAAAGGCGGGGAAGTACCACCATCTTAGATAAAGCCACGCGTCCCATTGCCGATAAAGGCAACGTGGTCCAGAAAGCTACCTGCGAGCGTATTCCACGAATTGCCTTACCCAGGTTGCCCTCTATCATGTCTGTGTTTGAGCGATAGACATTAATCCCTAGATATAAGTGTGCAATGCCACCGGTAGCCGGAGCTCTCCGAAGCCAATGTAATCCCGGTGCATTCGTTCTTGGAAGAAGAAGGCATGGGATTTAGAGTCATTAATGGATAAGCCTAACACTGTCGCAAATTCCGCAAATATACGGGGAAGCGGCCCCTGACTTTCCAACATGTCGGCGAGATATAGAATAAGGTCATCAGCATATGCCGACACAAGGTGCACGGTAGCGCCTATGGGGATTCTGCAGCATGTTGCCTCTCGCCATATGCGGAGTGCTAATGGTTCCAACGCCAAAACAAACAGGATCGGGGACAGGGGACAGCCTTGGCGCGTGCCCCTGTGGATCCCATATTCTCCGGAGATAAGCTTCCCTGTTCGGACTCTTGCAGTAGGTGCCGCGTATAGCAATTTAATCTATTGTATATATGCTGGGGGTAAGCCAAAGCGCGCAATGGCCCTGAACATATATTCCCAAGACAATGTATTGAATGCCTGTCGCATGTCCAGGGACATGCAGCCAGCGTTTGGAAATTGTTTGGAAATTGTGCCAGATCAGCAGACATAATCTGATGCAGTCTGCGCAGGTTTAGTGAGGTGCTCCTAGCAGGCACAAACCCACATTGGTCAATATGGATCAATTTGGTGAGATAGGGCTGAATTCTATTCGCCAGCACCTTACTTAAGATTTTATATTCCGTGCAGAGTAGCGACAAGGGGCGATAGCCTGACATGTCTGTCGGGTCCCTGCCCGGTTTAGGCAATGACACCACCAATGCTTGAGCAGTAGTACGAGGTAAGTGCCCCAACTCAAGCGACTTCTTATAGAGTTCTTCCAGGTGCGGTATCAATATTTCAGAGTATGCCTCAAAGAATTCTACCGGCAGACCATCCGGGCCCGGTGTCTTATTACGTGAGAGCCCGGCCATGGCTGCCTTAATCTCTGCCCTAGTGATAGGCCCCTCCAGGTCCTTCTTCATGCCAGCTGGGGATTGTGGGTAAGGCAAGTCCGTGAGGAAGTCTTCGATAGAGGACTCCTCCAAATGGGGGGGTGCACTGTACAGCTCCTCATAATGTTTATTAAAGGCTTCACTAATAGCACTTTGCGTAGTCGCGGTCACTCCCCTTGGCAGGTTAATACGGCCAAAGACAGTGACGGGGGGATCATTCCTGATCAGCTTTGCCAATAGGGTACCCGACTTGTCTGCATCTGAGTGATGTGTTTGTGTATAAGATCTGCAATCTATTAACCTCAGCGTTTCAAGTAATTCTGCGTGTTGAATACGGGTCTCCTGCAGTTGTGTCTGTTTCGTTGGGTCGTGCACTGCCTCTTGTTCTAGTCGTGACATATTGGCCTCTGTGTCTTGCAGCTTTTTATGTATCTCCTGTCTGGCTCCCTCTGTGGCGCTGATTGCTGCCCCTCGGATAACCGCTTTTACAGCATCCCATTCGACCAGTACTGTGGAAGCAGTGTTATGATTTTCCGTGAAGTAATTTTGAAGTGTTGTGGATAACGTGCTACGGAAAACCGAGTCTTCCAGTGTTTGAGGCCATAGCCGCCATGTAGGAACCGGGGAAGGCACTCTACCCCAACTCAAAACTGCTTCTTGGGGGTTATGATCCAAGAAGGTCTTTGCTAAGTGTGTAGCGTCTATAACTTGACCCGCTATGGAGGTGGAGCACATAATCCTATCTATCCTGGTGTGCAACTGGTGCACCGGGGAGAAAAAGGAGTATTCCTTGTGAAGCGGATTTCTGAATTGCCATACGTCACACAGGGACCATCCCTTCACCCAATCGCAGAGGGCTTCCGCCTGTTTACAAGCCATTGTGCCCCTCAGGGGTGGATGGGAACGATCTAGGGACATGTCCATGACCGCATTGCATTCGCCTCCTATGAGCCATAGATACGCTTTCCACCCCGCCAGAATGGAATTCAGACTCAGGAAATATTTGTGTTGGTCATAGTTCGGAGCATAGATGTTCCCTAGAATAACCGGCTCACCGTCTAGGGTGCCGAGCAGGAATATGTACCTGCCCTGCGTATCTACCCGTTTGTCCAGCATCGCAAATGGTATACCCCCTCTTATCCAGATCGTCACCCCCCGAGCAAATGCAGAGTAATTCGTGGATATTACCTGCCCCCTCCATTTTTTCCTCATTTTCGCAGCTTCTGCCTCCATTAGGTGCGATTCCTGGAGGAAAACTACCTGCGCCCCACGGCGTAACAAAAAGGAATGCACTCTGTGCCTTTTGTGTATGGAGCCTAACCCTCGAACGTTCCATGTAACAAATGTATATTTGTCCAATATCTGTTGTGCCA
The DNA here is from genome assembly GCA_963921515.1 of Calotriton arnoldi. NCBI lineage: Eukaryota > Metazoa > Chordata > Amphibia > Caudata > Salamandridae > Calotriton > Calotriton arnoldi. The sequence goes on along the minus strand of CAWUFW010012805.1, from coordinate 49,069 downwards.
TTCAATCCTGTGAATCTCCTACTATACATTAGACCATGCAACCGTATGGGGTATAACATTATCAATGTGCCAGAACCATGGAACCCCCAACCTAAACAGAATACCAGGTCATGCCTACAATATAAACCAGGCAAGACCAAACAAAAAAAACATTGAATTAAAACATAGTAAACAATAGCAATCGCAAAGTGGGGGCTGGCAGCTACCGCCATCATGTAAATAAACACTTAACCTGGACCGTCCCAGAGCCCAAGCATGATATGGAGAGCATTACAGAACACATTGTAATTTATAGATAGAGAGACCAAACAACAAAGGATATGCGAGTGTTAGGGGGATGGCACCCCGGCAATGCGTTGCTTGGCGGCAGTTCATAATGTCGCAAACAGCATGAGGGAGCCGCTATCCCAGTATTCCGTCAGCCGTTTGCGGCGTCACAGTAGGAAAGAGTTGTAGGCTGCTGTCCGAGTCCGAGCGGACTGTGCTGTGGTCCGATGATTCCGACAGCCTGTGGGAGGAGTTGTCTCTGAAGGTATGTGCAGCTGTCAGGGCCGTCTCTTTGCCAGTCTGGACTTGTTGCTGTGTGGGCCCAGGGAAGGGCGATGCGCTGGTGGATTCAGCCACTCGCTGCGATCGGCGGTGTCTTGAAGTTCCGGGTCCACGTGTGGTAGAAGGGGATCGGCCCGAGAGTTGCGTAGGTTCCATGACTTCTAGCCATTCCTCGACATCTTCCGGACTTTCAAAAAAGTATGTCTTCTGCTCGTAGATGACCTTCAGACGTGCTGGGAATAGTAGCGCATATTTGAGATTCATGGTTGTAGGAAGGTGGAATCTGACTACATGGTTGCCCCCACTTTTTTCCTGGTGTTTTGTTGGTTTTTGACTTAGTTTGGCTGGGAACCTGCTATTCAGGTCCCCAGCCTATCTGCTTTCTCTCTAAACGACTTGGAGTGCACTCTAGGTGCACTAGTGATTGGATACTGTGGTACCTTATGAGTCCCTCGTATATGGTACCTTAGGTACTAAGGGCATAGGTACTTCACAGGCCTACCAGGGGCTGCAGCATGTATTATGCCACCCCTGGGAAGCAGACTAAATCTGACACCACAGGCCTGCTACTGCAGCCTGGGTGAGGTGGTGCTAGCACTCCTCACTGAGATATAGGTTCCCTATATCTCTCCTACACACACATATAAACCTATCAGTCACCCCTAAGGCAGGCCCTATCAATCCTGAGGGCAGGGTGCTTGGCTTCTATGTGAGGGGGTGCCTCTGCCTGAGCAGGGCCCCTCTGCAGCTCTCAGAGTCCATTCTCTGGTGCTGTTTGTGGATGTGGTTAAACCATATACCCTTAAGTGCATTATATCCTCGCGGTAAAATGCTAACTTTGGAATGGCTGCATCAAAACATGTCGTGTTTGGTGTCAAACATCTTGGAATACTACCCCCCGCCAGTCCTGGCGGCGGGGGTAGCATTCCACCCTTCTAGAGGGATAGACATGTACCTACTGTGGAAACGCGGTAGAATCCTGCAGAGCCTTGGCATCACAAAATGGATGCCACCAGTCACAGACACTGGGCTGCCCTCCTGCTGATGACCGAAACTCGCAGTGGAGGAAGCCCAACAATAGGCATCCTGTCACAGGGAGGTGTAACCACCTCCCAGACAGGGTTTAGTGTATTGGGGCTGGGTGGGTGCACTCTTAGAGTGCTTTGAAGTCCTGCACTGGGGGAGCAGAAGGCTCCTCTGTGCATACCCCAGTTCAAACCGGCTCAGGGGCTACCTGCCCCTGCTCTGGCGCGAAACTGGACAAAGGGAAGTGGGTGTAGCCACCCACTCCCTTGACCCTCCCATAGGTAGGGTCATAGAGCTAGTCCCTCCCTTTCTTTTAGTATAAGAGGGGGAACCTGTGCATTGCAAACTAGATTTCCCTGGACGACGCTCTAAAGAAGAATCCCAGACCTTCGACGTTCCACTACCTTTGGAAGACTGAAGAATCTCCCTTGGAGTCAAGGAGTGACTCCCCTGCTTGGCAGGCACCAAAAACTACAAACAATGGTCGCAAACTACACCGCTCCCGCCAGAGTCCGAAGTCCCTGCAGCCCACAAAGTGGATTTCCTGACTTCTCAAAGGCCATCGTGAGTCCCCAGCGAAGCTGAGGCCAGTGGACCCCAAGAGTGATGAGGAACCGTGACCCCTGGGTACCGTGCACTATTGTCAAGTGCAACCCCTTCACAACGTTCCAAGAACTTGTGTTTTGGACCACGTGTGGTCCTAGCCTCCAGCAGGAACCCATCTGAAGATCAAAGGCCTACCACGTCCCGAGTGACCGTGGGCCCCTGTTGAGCGAATCCTCCCGAGGCATCTTCGCGATCCCTTGCCAGCCGGCTTGTGGGGCCCCAGAAGACTTTCTAAAGAAACCAAAGGGCTCCCCTGCTTGCTCCAGGCCTGCCCTGACTTACCTTCACTGGGTGAGTCCCACAAACCTTGCTGGTCTGCGCCATTGCCTCTTTACACTGTCCCCGAGACTTGCTGTTACCAAGGCTTGTTGGCTCCAATCGAGTCGCCGATACCGTAGTAAGCTGCAGACATCGTGGGACACGTCAAATCCAGCTCCTGGTTATCGTCGACGCCTCCTGGACCTCGTGGCTGAAGAGTCAAGGCACCCACGAATGACCTGAATCTTGCGACGACGGTGGGCATCCATCTTCCTTGCCCCGAGTCACTGCCAAGTGACTTTGAACACTGTCCCCTCTGCTTTCAGGTCTTCCATCTTCTGAATCCAGGCTTGGATTCCTCCGGACACTTCTCCTGTCGCCGCAAGCAGCAAGTCTTCACTGGCTCCCATTGAAAACGATGCCGCGACCCGACACCAAAGAACACCTATGCACCCGGCTCCCCTGGGTGAGGTGACTTCAGCACTACGGTGCTCCTGTGGGTGTGGGCCCTCGAACTACTTACCCTGTAAGTGACTTGCTTGTAGCTACCCTAGAAGTGCCCTAAAACTCTTATTTTCTAAGTGCGACAATTGCGCTGACTCGTACAGGGTTCGCGTCTGTGTTAGACACATCGCGTCCATCTCCCTTGTAACACTATCTAGAACTGTGTCCTTCGACTCGTACTGAGTCCGATCGGTGTTCGCCTCGAACACAAGGGGCCTGTAACATTGAGATCTCCATTGCGCTGACTCGCACAAGGTTCGCGTCTGTGTTAGACACAGCGCGTCCATCTCTCTTGCAACTCTATCTGTAACCGCGTCCTTCGACTCGTACAAGGACCGATCGGTGTGTTCGCCTCGAACACGCAAGGGACCTTTAACATTGAAATCTCAATCGCGTCTGTTCGCATAGACTCGTAAAGGACTCGCACCGGTGCCAGGACACCGCGTCCGTCCCCTGTGGGTCTCCTACAACTACCTGGGGTGGTTCTTGGGGGTCCCTCGATTCTAGATGCCCTAGACCTAGGTCTAGCCAAACTAAGATTGTGATATTCGATTGTGCTAAACTTATTTTGATAACATTTGACTTGTACATATGTTCCTGACTTCTAATCTCATAAAGAGATTAGTAGAGAGTGTTTATTAATAAATACATATATATTTGATATATATACCTGTGTGGTGTCTTTTCATTTGGTGATTCAAGGAAGGCTGCTCTCCACAGCTACCACTAGGATAGCTTTCTATAAAGGTTGTCTTAAACCTATCTACCATAAGAGTCGAATTGTTCTGGTGCAAGGTGTCCACTTTAATTAGTGAACAGCATATACCAGGCCAACTTCTCACATTGGTGGGCAGCGTGTGGGATTCCAGCTTGCTATTTTTTTACCAGAAAATCTCTATTTGAATTACTAACTGAAAACCACTATAGGTACTTAAGGTACATATAAAGTCAAGGTTAGTATCAATAAGTTCTACTGAACTTAGAGCTGTGTGCCAAGGGATAGCACACCCTTTCTACAGCTCAAGCTAGTATCAGTAGGCCACAAACTAGTGTAGGTAGTACAACACTGCACAACACTAGAATGTCCTTAAAGGGTGGAACCAGTGGATCCACTCAGCCTCAGTATAAGGACATGGCTTTCTCTGACTTGAGAGCCATGTGTGTTGAAAGACACCTGAAGCTAGGACAGAGTCCCTCCACACTACACCTGATAGATCTGCTGACAGCAGATGATCTTAGATTGGCTCTAGGAGCTAATGGGTCTGAATCAGGGGTGGGTCAATTACAGTGTCTGGGTCAGATGATGAAAATCAGAATGACCAAGACTCTGTGATTGAAGGGCCAGGCTCCAAGGGGCCTGAAAAGGACAGAGGAATTCTCCCTAAGAGAACTGACAGAGTGGATGAGAGGCATAGGTCCCCTTCCAGGGAATCTGACCACTCTTATCACTCTGGCAGAGAATTTGTCCAGCAGAGGAACTCATACTTTCCCATAAGAGAGAGCTCCTCTGACAGAATGTGCAAACTGCTGCAGTATGAGGAAGCAAGAGTTGCCCTCAGAACCAAGCAGTTGGCACTAGATAGAGAAGCCCTGGAGATCCAGAGAGCTTCTAGAAGAGAGGGGTTAGAACCCCTTGGTGGCAGCAACAGTGTCCCTAGAGGCAGAGAATATATTCCAGACCATAGGAACCTGAGCAAGGTTGTTCCTCCCTACCAGAGTGGGGATGATATCCACAAGTGGATAACTGCTATGGAGAGGGCCTGTAGAGTACAGCAGGTCCCCCAAAGGCAGTGGGCAGCAATCTTGTGGCTCTCCTTTTCAGATAAAGGTAGAGACAAGCTCCTCACTGTTAGAGAAGAGGATGCTGATAACTATGAAGTCCTGAAGAGTGCACTGATAGATGGGTTTGGCTTAACCACTGAGCAGTACAGGTTGAAGTTCAGAGACACCCAGAAGGCACAGACTCAGGACTGGACTGACTTTGTAGATTGTGCAACCAAGGCTCTGGAGGGTTGGCTGATTGGCAGTAGGGTTACTGATCTCAAAGGATTGTACAATTTGATTATGAGGGAGCAGATCCTTAATAATTGTCAAAACCAGCTTTTGCACCAGTACCTGGTGGACTCTGATCTGACCTCTCCCCAAGAATTGGGAAAGAAGGCAGACAAATGGGTCAGAACCAGGGTGAGGCCTAAGAATCAGGGTGGTGACCAGAAGAAAGATTCTACCAAGTCCCAAGAGAAAGGTGGGGATAAATCTAAGGATAAGTCCACTACAGGGCCCCAAAAGTCCTCTTCTGGGGGTGGGTCCCAAACTCCTTCCTCTCCTGAAAAGAAACCATATTGCCATGTCTGTAAAAAGCCGGGACACTGGAAAACTGATCCCAGTTGCCCCAGGATTGGCAATAAAGAAACTGTTCCTCCAGCTATTACTACCACCCCTCCTGGTACCACCAGTAGTAATCCTCCAGTTGGGAGTAGTGCACCCAAAAAGTTAGGTGCTTTTGCAAGGGGAACAGTGGTGGGCCCTAGTTTAGACAGGTCCCCCTCACCAGACTCCTCAGACTCTGATGGTGGTATAGGATTTGCCACCTTTACCATGGGTCCCATTGCATTGGGCAGGTACAGACTGGAGCCAATGATTAATGGTCGGAAGGCTGTGGCATTCAGGGACACAGGGGCTATTGTCACCATGGTGGCAGGGAAACTAGTCCCCCCTCACCAGCTTTTACCTGAGTTTAAGTACCAGGTGACCAACATTGATGGTGTCAGGACAGATCACCCCATGGCCATAGTCAATCTAAGCTGGGAGGGGGTCACAGGCCCAAAAAGAGTGGCAGTGTCCCCCAACTTGCCCGTAGATTGCCTGATGGGCAATGATCTGGAAATTTCAGCCTGGGCTGAAGTTGAACACCAAACCCATCTGAAGATGCTAGGCATCCCTGAAAAAGCTAGTGGGGCTGTGATGGCCACAGCCCCAGCCCAGGGAAATGCTGGAGAGATGGAGCCTGGAAGAATGGCCCACTCTCCCCCAAAAGAGAGCACAGGGGTTGAAGAAAAGTCTCCTTCCCCCAGACAGCAGGTAAGGGTCAGCCTCCTCAGGGAACTGATCCTACCCCTAGTGAAGGAACTGCCCCAGAGGTAGTCAGGCCTGGCCTGGCCCCACCCCTGATGGCAGAGGACCCTTCCAAGGTGGTACCCAGTCTGGAGCAGGTAACCTGCCCCTCTCTACCCTACCTCAGTCAGCCCAGGGCTGCAGAGGTCAGGAGGTCAGTGGACCCCACAGGGCCCCCTGTCCAGAGGAACCCCCCATCAGCAGATTAGGGGCACCCAGTCTAGTAGCCCTAGCCAGGTGAAAATTCCTCCGCACACTGAGGGATCCCCCATACCTTTGTGTAGGGACCTTACCCAGAAGGACTCTGTTAGGCAAGGGCAAACCTGAAACCAAAAGGTTCCAAACCTGCCATGTCCCTCCAGTGTTCCACCCAAAGGGACCCAACCCCCAGCTGTAGGCAGCCAAAGGTTAACCCTTAGAGCAAAGTGCAGCTCAGTCATGGAAAGACAGGCATACATGGTGACCAGTGATCTGAGGAAACTGAGACCAACTTCCCTAGGGTCTCACTTCCCTGCTCAGACACCTCATCAGCCTTGTCCTTTACCAACACACCCCACAGGTAGTAATTCCCCATGGTGGAGACCCTCTCATACCCTTAGGGTGAGGGATAACTTAGTGGACCATAAGACAGGGGGTAACCATGCTAGTGCAGGTACTTCCTTATATGGCCACTCAGTAAATACAGGCTCACCTGGACAAGGTTAGCCTCATCTCCTTTCATTTGGGGGGGGGGTTATGTAGGAAGGTGGAATCTGACTACATGGTTGCCCCCACTTTTTTCCTGGTGTTTTGTTGGTTTTTGACTTAGTTTGGCTGGGAACCTGCTATTCAAGTCCCCAGCCTATCTGCTTTCTCTCTAAACGACTTGGAGTGCACTCTAGGTGCACTAGTGATTGGATACTGTGGTACCTTATGAGTCCCTAGTATATGGTACCTTAGGTACTAAGGGCATAGGTACTTCACAGGCCTACCAGGGGCTGCAGCATGTATTATGCCACCCCTGGGAAGCAGACTAAATCTGACACCACAGGCCTGCTACTGCAGCCTGGGTGAGGTGGTGCTAGCACTCCTCACTGAGATATAGGTTCCCTATATCTCTCCTACACACACATATAAACCTATCAATCACTCCTAAGGCAGACCCTATCAATCCTGAGGGCAGGGTGCTTGGCTTCTATGTGAGGGGGTGCCTCTGCCTGAGCAGGACCCCTCTGCAGCTCTCAGAGTCCATTCTCTGGTGCTGTTTGTAGATGCGGTTAAACCATATACCCTTAAGTGCATTATATCCTCGCGGTAAAATGCTAACTTTGGAATGGCTGCATCAAAACATGTTGTGTTTGGTGTCAAACATCTTGGAATACTACCCCCCCGCCAGTCCTGGCGGCGGGGGTAGCATTCCACCCTTCTAGAGGGATAGACATGTACCTACTGTGGAAACGCGGTAGAATCCTGCAGAGCCCTGGCATCACAAAATGGATGCCACCAGTCACAGCCACTGGGCTGCCCTCCTGCTGATGACCGAAACTCGCAGTGGAGGAAGCCCAACAATAGGCATCCTGTCACAGGGAGGTGTAACCACCTCCCAGACAGGGTTTAGTGTATTGGGACTGGGTGGGTGCACTCTTAGAGTGCTTTGAAGTCCTGCACTGGGGGAGCAGAAGGCTCCTCTGTGCATACCCCAGTTCAAACCGGCTCAGGGGCTACCTGCCCCTGCTCTGGCGCGAAACTGGACAAAGGGAAGTGGGTGTAGCCACCCACTCCCCTGACCCTCCCATAGGTAGGGTCATAGAGCTAGTCCCTCCCTTTCTTTTAGTATAAGAGGGGGAACCTGTGCATTGCAAACTAGATTTCCCTGGATGACGCTCTAAAGAAGAATCCCGGACCTTCGACGTTCCACTACCTTTGGAAGACTGAAGAATCTCCCTTGGAGTCAAGGAGTGACTCCCCTGCTTGGCAGGCACCAAAAACTACAAACGATGGTCGCAAACTATGCCACTCCCGCCGGAGTCCGAAGTCCCTGCAGCCCAAGAAGTTGCTTTCCTGTCTTCTCAAAGGCCATCGTGAGTCCCCAGTGAAGCTGAGGCCAGTAGACCCCAAGAGTGACGAGGAACCGCGACCCCTGGGTACCGTGCACTATTGTCAAGTGAAACCCCTTCACAATGTTCCACGAACTTGTGCTTTGGACCACGTGTGCTCCTAGCATCCAGCAGGACTCCCTCCGAAGATCAGAGGCCTACCGTATCCCGAGTGACCATGGGCCCCTGTTGAGCGAATCCTCCCGAGGCGTCTTTGCAATCCCTTGCCAGCTGGCTTGTGGGTCCCCAGAAGACTTTCTAAAGAAACCAAAGGGCTCCTCTGATTGCTCCAGGCCTGCCCTGACTTACCCTCACTGGGTGAGTCCCACAGACCTTGCTGGTCTGCTCCATTGCCTCTTTACACTGTCCCCAAGACTTGATGTTACCAAGGCTTGTTGGCTCCAATCGAGTCGCCGACACCGTAGTAAGCTGCAAACATCGTGGGACACGTCGAATCCAGCTCTTGGTCATCGTCAATGCCTTCTGGACCTCGTGGCTGAAGAGTCAAGGCACTCGCGAACGACCTGAATCTTGCGACGACGGTGGGCATCCATCTTCCTTGCCCCGAGTCACTGCCAAGTGACTTTGAACACTGTCCCCTCTGCTTTCAGGTCTTCCATCTTCTGAATCCAGGCTTGGATTCCTCCGGACACTTCTCCTGTCGCCGCAAGCAGCAAGTCTTCACTGGCTCCCATTGAAAACGACGCCGCGACCCGACACCAAAGAACACCTATGCACCCGGTTCCCCTGGGTGAGGTGACTTCAGCACTACGGTGCTCCTGTGGGTGTGGGCCCTCGAACTACTTACCCTGTAAGTGACTTGCTTGTAGAAGTGCCCTAAAACTCTTATTTTCTAAGTGCGACAATTGCGCTGACTCATACAGGGTTCGCGTCTGTGTTAGACACATCGCGTCCATCTCCCTTGTAACACTATCTAGAACTGTGTCCTTCGACTCGTACTGAGTCCGATCGGTGTTCGCCTCGAACACGCAAGGGACCTTTAACATTGAAATCTCAATCGCGTCTGTTCGCATAGACTCGTACAGGACTCGCACCGGTGCCAGGACACCGCGTCCGTCCCATGTGGGTCTCCTACAACTACCTGGGGTGGTTCTTGGGGGTCCCTCGATTCTAGATGCCCTAGACCTAGGTCTAGCCAAACTAAGATTGTGATATTCAATTGTGCTAAACTTATTTTGATAACATTTGACTTGTACATATGTTCCTGACTTCTAATCTCATAAAGAGATTAGTAGAGAGTGTTTATTAATAAATACATATATATTTGATATATATACCTGTGTGGTGTCTTTTCATTTGGTGATTCAAGGAAGGCTGCTCTCCACAGCTACCACTAGGATAGCTTTCTATAAAGGTTGTCTTAAACCTATCTACCATAAGAGTCGAATTGTTCTGGTGCAAGGTGTCCACTTTAATTAGTGAACAGCATATACCAGGCCAACTTCTCACAATGGTGCGTAATTTCCTCTTCACCTCTTGAAAGGAAGAGCATCTGCGCTGTACCAGGAGTATATAGTAAGGGTGGGCGGAATTTGCGTAGTCGCGTTACGCAAATCTCCGTGAAATTGCTAACAAATTCCGCGAGCTCGCGGAAATTCCGCGAAATTGCGGAATTGCTTGTCCCGTCCGTTCGCGATGTGTTTTTGCGTGCTCGCGGGGAAATATATCGCTAACTTGCCCATGCGGTCGCTAATGGGCGCGGCCATCTTGTTTTCACTTGTCCCGCCCGCTCGCGATGGTATTTCCTGTTCCGGGTCGCGTATTGCATGCTCCCGCCCGTTCGCGATAAGGGTTTCCTGTTCGGGAACGCGTATTACGTGTTCGCGACGCTTTTTGCGTGCTCGGGGGGGAAATATCGCGCGAACTTGCCCATGCGGTCGCAATGGGCACGGCCATCTTGTTTTTCACTCTATTTCTATGGTTCTGGGCCTGCTTTTCAATCCTCCCTCTATCTTTTCAATCCTTTGTTTCTGTAAACTTATTTTGGGTCTTTTTTGTTTATTATCTATCTCTCTATTTTCCTGATTCTATATTTTGAGTTTCTCTCTACTTTTTGTGTGTTTTTAACTACTTTTTCACACTTTTTCTATTACCTGCTTTTTCATTTCTTTTACTTACTTTATTTAATTCCTACCTTTTCTTTTCCGTCCCCCGCCTACCCAGAACCATGGCAAAGGGCCACAGCCACAGGGCTCGAAGTCGGAGCCAGAGCCGCGACCGCCTTCCTTGCGGAAGACGGCGCCAAAGAGGGGTGCAGGCACGGGCCTTATTCAACGAGGCGGAGGTGGCCGCACTGGTTTTTTTTGTTCAGCGCCACCTCCCCTTAACCCTGGCAGCAGGCGGCAGGCCTGGGTCCGGGTACGGGCTCCGGGAGCGTCGGCAGCGGTGGGGCAAGGTGCGGCGGGCAGTGTTTCGCTGCTCTGGTGTCCGGCGCACACAGAATCAGCTGACGCACCGGTGGTCCGATATTCTGGACCGGGAGCAGGACCTGCTGGACCTGCTAGGAGTGGAGGTCCCGGGGCTTGGTGAGTAGCTATTTAATATTACAACTTTGTGTTCTTCTGCTCTGTGTTATATATTGCGAATATTTTTTTTTCCGACCAGCAAGAATGCTGCTGCTTACATTGCAGGTAAATTACGTTTAAAAATCTGTGATTGTTATGACACAGGCGCTCGGTGCTACTAATCTTACTTGTTTGCAACTTTGCGCTCGCTTGGCCTGATGATTATGTAAGAGTTTACTTTAGAGAACTTAAGTGATGTAATGCTAGAGAGAGTAGTCCTTCCTTTTCCTCGTGCCACTAAGAAGGGATAGTGGTGTATTGATAGGTTTAGTTACTTATTAGTTGGTAATTTGTAAGTTGTGTGCGTGACGCATCCTCTGTCACGTCACGGGCTGCTGAGTGATGCTTACCCCAGTCCTTAGCATAACCTTTTGTAGTTTGTTTACTGAGTGTTAATAGGCTTATATCATCACTAGCAGAACATTAGCAGCAACCAGCCAACAATTTGGTGTATGCAAAAATGTATGCATGTGTCCTCCATCTATGCATTTTTGAGGACTAAAATAAATGGAAATGCAGACTTACTGAACAATTGGCCCGTCTGGATTGGAATAGGTGGGCTAGGTCAGGTGGTAGTTAGGCTTGCTAGAGGGTCCGTGAATCTCGCAATACTACCAGTCGATCAGATAGGTCAATTTTATTGCAATTTTTGTAACCAAAAATGTTTTTGGTGCCTATTTTAAAATATTTTATTTATTTCACACCAAACTTTAATTTTTGTCTCTTTCTTTATGAAATCTTACATGATCAGCAGCACCCAGGGGCAAGAAGACGGGGTCGCAGGCGGTGGGCCCAGAAGATCTGGAAGATGCCTCCCAGGGACAGGACCGCTCCTCTATCGAGGGCTCTGCTGCTGGCCCCAGTAAGTCCACCAGTGGTTAATATTAATAATTATATTTCCTAAACTTTTCCTGCACCTTATTTTTTCCGAACTATTATTTCGGTATCCTAATTCGAATTTTTACAAAATCTTCTTTGCTCTATACTATCTGTTTCTAAATTCTTGTTATCCCTGCCTCTAACTGCGTCTGCTATGACTCTCTGTACTACTACTATTAGTCTGTCTGTAGCTAAGCTTGCCCAGTTGCCCACTCTTTATTTCAAATATTTTAAATAAAACTCATTCACCAATAGCTATAGCCATTGAGTTTGGGTTGTCCTCTTCTACTACTTCTAGTCTTCTTATTCTTGAGGCTTTTTGACAATTCCCACCAAGAAAATGCCCAAACACATTTTAGAATTTTAGATAGGATAGGACATACTACTACTGTTGTAGGGATTCTGCACATACAGAACTTTGCACAAGAAAATAGGACGTTGGTGATGGGAGGTTGGACCTTCCTCACACCTCAATCGGAAGCCACCACAATCCCCTGACCGACTAGTTATAGTGTCTCATTACTCCGAAACGCCCCCCCCCAAAATACCCAATGAGTAGACAACCCAGACAACATAACACTCCCAACCTCTGTGGCGGAAGCAATGCACACCCTTTTGCTCACTCTTGTGTAAGTCCACACCAAATACCACCGAGTCTATGTAAGTTCAAAAGGTTTCTTTTTATTTCCAACTGACAAGCTCTGTATGTTGTATAATGCAGCAGCAACAGCAAAATGTATAAGATTAAAACAATAAACATTGTTACAGTTAGACTTACAAGTTACTTACAACTAAAAGTCCATAGAAGCCAAAAGGCGAGATCATGATAACTGAACATTGGTGGGCGAACCACCCTCCCCTTGGTAGGAATCTAGTTTATATAAAATTCTAAATGGAGATGTGAGAATTCTGGGGAGGCCTCACCTTCGAAGAACCTAGTAGTGGTTACATCATAAGCTCTGCAAAGCTCTGGTTCTTCTTATAAGTGAATCTTCCGTCTGTAATGAGAAAAATGGTGCGCGTTAGTATAGTGCAAGCATTTCTCAGTCGTGCCAAAAAGTGCTTTTTTTTTTATGGATAAGCAATATGGACTAACACCATAACTCCATAACAAAGTCGCTTGTTTTTCGACCTTGTACGCAGTGCTCAGACAGTAGCAGTATGAGCTCATGTGGCCTCAAAGGTGTATTTCACAACAAGCTGCGAGGTAACTTGCGCAAAAATAAAAGACAGAGCTAAAATGGTTGCATGGTTCGGGGTAACTTAGCAAAGACTAAAATGACCCTAGGGACCATATAACACTACTAGTGTCTACTCTACTACCTGATTTATACTAGTGATGTATGTTGTATATGTATTAACTTTTTTTTCATTCATGCTAGTGAAAAATAGGGGAGGTGTATATGGCATCTGAAAAATGTGTAATGTTTTTTCTAGGCGTACTACCGACCACCAGTACCGGGGCCAGCGGTGAAGGTGACGCGGCCGCTGAGGGTGCAGGCGATGCGGCAGTTGGAGTAGCTGCAGGGGGTGAGCCAGCAGCAGTGGCGGGCGGTGGTAAGTTATATTCCTAATCCTTACTTATTGACATTACACTCGCTGCAAGGGTGTAATGTATACTGTACTATTGAGACTTAAGTAAGAAGTAGTTGTGAACGCCGGTTGAAGAAGACACCCTTTACTTAGCAGCATTAGCAATAGCATTAGCGACGGGAGTCTACTGAGAGTAACCAATGGCCTCTATCGGACTTCAACTCAGCTGTGAAATTTTTATGGAGAAGAATAAAAGTCTGATCAGATGACCTTGATGGATGGGTTGAACGAAAAGGGAAAGAAGGGTGGAAGGAGGCAGGACGGGCGAGATTTTATATTTATGACTGGCAGAGAAGGATACGTGGCATGCATGCATAGGTGTGTGATATGAATCAGATGCATGGGTGGCGGAATGCCTGAAACTCCCACAAATGTTCGAGGCCGAGGTAGTGGGAGGATAGATACATACCACAAATGTTACGTACTGTGCTTGCTAGTGCTACTGTGCCACTATGTGTAGAATGTATTTGTCTGACTGCTTTGCTAAGAGTATATTTTACAATAGTCTTGTTTTTTCTTCTTGATATAGCTACTCCTAAAGTCAACAGGAAGGAGTTGGCAGCCAAGGCCCGGCGCCGTAAGCTGGAGGCCATACAGGCCGAATACCGGCGCCTGGTTCTTCTAGAGGAGGAGGAGGAGGCGGCAGCAGCTGCAGCCTCCTCCAATGCCCCGGGCCCCAGACACCCCCCAGTCTTACGGCGTCACCGCCTGTCAGCCACCCTCCGCCACACAGGAAGAAGCACTGCTGCCCACCCCCACTGTGGATGCAACTGCCGCGCGCTGAAGCACCGCGTGGCCCGCCTGGAGGAGCGCATCCGTGTCCTGGAGAGGCGAGCCCGCTGAGACCCCGTTTATTTATTGCCCCTTTTTTATATCTTATTTGGGTGGGTGGGAATCGGGCGTTGGGTTTTGGACTTTTGGACATTTGTTGGACTTTTTCGTTGCGGGACCTGAACATTAGTTGGGGTTAGGGAGAGGGGTGGGTCAGGTGTTGTGGGATTTTTTTTACATAGTTTATTTTTGTTAGGGTATTAAATTACATATTTAGACTTAATATACGATGTGGTTAATGTTTTGTGGGTGGGGTTACTGTTTTACGTCACACGGTTTCCTTGCTGGTGCAGTGCCACAGCCAGTGTTTGATTTAAATAATTGGCTGAGTTACTAAGACACAAACAGACAGATGCGGTACCCGTCACTGAGGGACTTGTCCTACTAGTACTGTCAGTCTCTCCTGATAATCTATGCATTCTGCAACTGGACTCAAAAGGGTGTGTGAAATAGAATTAATGAAAAAAAATCTGTTATTAATTATGCCTCACCCAAACCTCTTCTCTTACCTGTGCTTGATGTTTAACTTGGGCACGGCGATGGCTGCATGGTGGTGATGGTTTTCTTTCCCAACATGCCATGGTTGTGGTGGTAGTAGTAGTAGACCCTGGCAGTAGCACTTGCAAATAAAAGAAAATGAGACAGTCAGTCGCCTGAGAGAGACTGTGGGAGGAGTAGTAGAACAAAGTACAGTACGGAACTTACTGCCAAACAATAATATGCCAAAATACAAGGAAACATAATGGTTGCGGGGATAGCCTAGTACATAGAGTTACAAACTCTAGCTGTGTCGAGTCACTCGACTAGGCCTACAGTACACCGTGGTCCGTGACTCGACACAAGCGTAACCGTTAGTGCTGTTTCGGACGATGACAACAAATCCAATCTATGATGGCATTTAATGCTGATGGATTCGGTTCCTTTGGTAAAAAAAAACCCAAATATACTGCTCATAGGAGGGTGGGCAAGCAGAAGAAGATCCGCGCCCTGCCTTGAAAATGCATTTATGTTGCTTTAGCCACATCCGCCCCAGCAAGCGTGTGATAAATTATTGGTGTACATTTAATTTAGTCACACCTCAATAAGCCACACAGCCCGGGGGAAGAGGATTAGGGTTTGAAGAATGGTTGGGAAGGGGGTTTTGGGAAAGGTTTGAGAAAGAAAAACAGTACGCATGGACAACAACAAAACACAATATTGGCAGACAACCATATCCATAAATCAGTTAAGGGAGAAAAAGGAAATGCATGCATGATGATGATAACTTGATGGTTAATGATATTACTAACTACTACTACTAGACAATTAGACAGTACAGGGCAGCAGTATATTATGCAATTTGCCTTGCCTGTCTGCCCTCAGAGAGACCCGAATTACATACAGTTTCTGTTCTTTTGTACCCGCCCGGGCTTAAAGATAGCTAAGAAAAGTCAAAAAATGCTGTAGGGATGAATTGAATTATATAAGCAGAGAGCAAACATAACAACAACAACACACAGTAGTAATGATTGAAGACAAAAAAAATAATCGAAATTTAAAAGATGATGAAAGTTGATACTGTTACTGTATGTTATCCTGGTCAAAATGGGGAGTTGCATCTCGGCGTTCGTCTTGGTCCTCCATTCCATGGACGCTCCGGCCATCAATCTTGCGTGACGCGACTGCCTGCCTGGCACATGTAGATTCATTGGTAAGGTAAGTGAGAGTTGTTTTTCCCAGTGTAGCACAGGGTAAGGGCCGGCCTGTAATTGCAGATGGGAAAACCAAAGGGATATTGAAAAATCAAGTAGAAAAAAAATGCCTAAATTACGGTGGAGTGCAACAAGAACACTTTCAGAGGCGGCATGGATTTGGATACATCATGTCTACTCTAGTCTGTTTCCAGCATTAACCTCCAACAACAACAGGACTGAGCAGGCCCACGGCACCCGTGACACATCCTCCATTTAGCGTACCTTTTTTGACAGAGGCAGACAAAGCAGATATACAGCAACATAGCATTTTACAAATTAAGTGACTAAATCAATGCCCCGCTGTCAGTCATACCATACCACCACACTCGACTCCACCACTACACAGACATGTAGATCTGCAGTGGTTGTTGTTGACTTGGTTACCTTGTAATGCAATCATGAAACGCACTGAGTTATTCCATCAATCATCTCGGATCGTACTGAGTGACTGGAGTGCGAAGAGATAATGTCACTGTGGTCATCATCATGGTGTGTTGTCCAACTCAGTGTGCAGTAGTGTACAGATTGAGTCCCCTTTCCATATTCAAAATGCAATGGATCGGCCTGCAGTAGAAGTAGAAAATTGTTATTGAAAAACAAGATTGGAAAGAAACATTGCATTGGGTTACTTTTAGTGTGTAGATTAGATAATAGTACACAATGAATTACCTTCATGCACTACAAACAACAACAACACAAATCACTCAGTCAGCGTCCAATGCATGTCATCATTCATTACCTGTTCCTTCTCATCTTCAGTTAATGGGCAGTCTGTATCGGCTCGGAAAGGAGGATAGCTATAGTAGTCATCATCATGTTCCACTTCTTTTGGAGAGACTCAACGAGGCAAGATTTTAGTTTTTCTTCGATTATGCTACATCCAATCATCATCTGGCTTGAGGGCAATAGATTTAGGTCGATTCAGGAGGATGGAGGAGCAGGACTCGGAGGAGTGGACTGAAATGCAGAGAGCTGAAACTCATAATGCAATAAAATACGAAGACGGTGGTGATGGATTTGTTGTGATTTGAAGTTTCCAAACAGAAAGACAGACACAGAAATAGAAGTAAATAAGGGAGAACCACAGTAAGAACTGGAAGCCTAGTTGTCACCGTCAGGGAAGTATAGCTCGTCCTCAAACTCTGGAGGTTCAACCAGAAGTAGGTAATCAGCATCCAACACGCTACTTCCATCACCTGAGCCGCTGTCCTCATCTTCCTGCGGTGATTCATGTATTGTATAATTCGGTGGTATAAATTGCTGATTCATTTTGATCATGGTTAACCTCTCCACGTTTATGGGTGAGAGACTGGTCCTTTTCACTGTTACAATGGAACCAGCAGCACTGAAAACACGTTCAGAAGAGACACTTGCGATAGGGCAAGCCAGATAGTTGATCGCCAGCCTGCTGAGCACTGGCCATTGGCCCCTTTTGCCATACCAATACCGCAATGGGTTTTGATCAATGTAGACCTCTGTTGGGTCATCCAGGTAGGCCTGGACCATTCGGTCAATGTTCAGGGGTGCTAAACTTAGTGCGCCCTCTTTTGTCTTTGCATCAGCACTGGACCTAGCAAGTCCTTGCTGTAAATACCAATTCTGTGCCGTTTGTACTGGGGCTGATGATGATCCGGTTCTTGCTGTTGTCGATAGTGTTGGTGACAGCTGTGAACCAAATGCACTGCCCACAGGCTCTGAAGTTGAACTTGACGCAGGATGCCCTGCTGCAGTACTTGATGTGGGTTTGAGGCCTTTAATTACCAGCTGTTCATTTTCCAATGTACTGGCTGCCTCAGCTATCCAAGTTTTGTACCGGGCAACATCCACTTCTGAAAAAGGGAGTAATGTCTTACTGTGCAGTGCCGCTTTGTACCGTGGATCCAGAATTGTGGCACAAATGTAATGTTGTTGTGACAGAATCTTATTTTGCACCCTTGCATTTTCACTTAAGCGACATGATAAGCTCTCCACCAACTGGTATGCTTCTTTTTTTCCTCCACACCTATGTACGCTTCACACACCCTCTTCAGCTCTTGCTCTAGCATGTGCAACAATGGGATAGCTTGGCCCATAGTACAGTCCTCCTTGCTGACTTCACGTGTGAAGACCTCGAAAGGAAGAAGCATCTCTGTAAGAGATTTAACTAGGCACCATTGGTCCACCTGAAGGGTCATGCCTTTCACAGCAGCATCCGCCCTTTGCATGACATATTCATTGATTGGTCTGTACTGCTCAAACAGACGGTCAAGCATGTAATACGTTGAGTTCCAACGTGTTGCCACCTCCTGGATCAGTGCTTTGACTGGCATTCTATAGTCACGTTGAATGATCCTCAGCTGCTTCCGGGCTTTAAAAGAATGGCTGAAATGCGTGCATATTCTGCGGCAGGTGGTCAGTAAGTTGCTGACTATGGGTTCTTTTTTCAGAAAGTCTTGAACTATAATGTTAATGCAGTGCGCCAAACACGGGACCCTGAAATACTTACCAAGCGTCATGGCCTTAAGTATATTACTGCCATTATCCGTGGCAACAAAACCAATGTGAAGCCCTCTGGGGCGCAGCCATTCAAAGACCTTGTTGTTAAACTCTTCCAAAATGTTTTCAGCAGTATGAGATTTCTCCATGGCGAACATGGCTATAGTTGCATGTTTCCGAGAAGCATTAAAAATTGCAGCTGTGTCAACAGCACCTACTTCAGATAGCTTGTCTCTAACCCCCACAAAAGAGACCCAGTGTGCAGTGATGCACATGTAATCAGTGGCTTGGCAACTGGTCCACATGTCTGTTGTCAGGTGGATTTTGTGAACAGCACTCTGCTGCAAAGCTTGTCCAACCAATTCAAGCACATCGTGATGTAGTGCTGGAACAGCAACTCGGGCAAAATAGGAACGGCTGGGAACCTTCCATTTAGGGCAGATGGCTGACACAAATTCAAGGAAACCCACCCCTTCCACAAATGAAAAAGGGAGAAGGTCCAGCGCTAACATTTTAGCCAGCTTCGCATTGTACAACCGTGCCGTTGGGTGGTTGCGTTGGTACTGCCCCTCCGACCTAAGCATGCTGTCAATGGTAGGCTGGAATATTTTCCTTAGTGGTGCACCTTTCTTCTTGAACCCAGCTAGGCTCAACGACGCTGCACTTTTGCTCATTGCAGTGCCCGGTTGCCTTGGTGTCTCATGTTGACTCTTACTACTGTGCCACTGAGATGTTGCTGAGGATGTGGGCGTTACCAGTACACTGCTGGGGGTAGGGCTATAAATGTCTCCCTCTTGTTGACCTTCCACCGCGATCATATCTTCCCCTACTTCTTCATCCCCAACAACAGCAATGGGTCCAGTTTTACTTTTTTGTAAGTGAAGTAGGTGAGCCTCCCACCTGATAGTGTGGTGTTTTTTGAGATGACTTGTTTGTCCTCCGGTACCATAGTTTGTACCAAGCTTACCCCGCCGACAAATTGAGCATATAGCAATGTTCTCCTCCTTACTGCTAACCGAAAAGAAGTCCCAAACTGGGGAGGAGAACTTTCTGGCGCTGCTGGAGGTGCCACTTTCAATACCAGATGAAATGGAGGGTGTGCATGGAATTTGACTCTGTGCACTTACATTACCACCACCTACTGAGGTGGTGGTTGAGCTTGATGTAGGTCCCTGCCGGGCCTTTGCAAAGGCAAATATGGAAGCTGGAGGTCGTGTTGGCGTTACCTGTGTTGGTGGTATCCGTGCTACATCCCTCGCAGCGATTTGGGATAGTCTAATAATGTTGGTCTCCATCTCCGCAGGCCCAGGAGTGATGTTCGTGATGACTGGCTCTTCATCATCATCACCCCCCTCGTCTACATCTACCTCCATAACTGTAAGGCTTTCTGGAAGCTTCCTTTTCACTAGCCTTGTCTTGTGGTGTGCATCACTCTCAGGCTGAGCTGGTGGCTTCCAAGTGGCATCTAGATCATCAGAAGCGGGGCTTGAAGAAGAAGTTGATGTACTAAGCCTCCTTTTCCTTGCTGGGGGTATGGAAGACACTGGATCTTCTGGAACAGTGGCTTGCTCCTCTTCGTCTGCAAAAGCTCGATTTCCTGAACTGCCCCTACTTCAGGTGGAACAGCTACTATTGTGGGCTGTGGTTCCGGCTGTGGCTGTGGTTCCGGCTGTGGTTGCGGTTCCGGCTGTGGTTGCGGTTCCGGCTGGGCGTTGCGGCTGTGGTTCCGGCTGTGGTTGCAGTTCCAGCTGCGGTTCGGGTTGCGGCTGGGGTTGCCCACTTATCTCCTGAGTTTGCGCCTGCGAGTGCGTGGATTGGGTACTACTTTGCGATAATGACATTTCAACATCACTGGTCGTTAGTAGACTGGCTACCTCTGCCACAGTCATGGGCTTGGGCCTAGGTTGCTGGGGTGGGGCCACTGATGCAGAGGTGCTGCTCCCAGCTTGGTCCCCGCTGGACACCGCTGCTGCAGGCGTAAGTTTTTTACCAAAAAACACATCGGCCGGCACCCCAGTCTTGGCAAGTGCCACTTCCTTCTTCTCTCCCTTCTTCTCACTGGCAACTTTCTTGCTACTGGAGGACCTGGTACCTTTCTTTGGGGCCATCTTCTTCAGATGTCAGCAGGACGCAGGTGCACAAGTTGCAGAGATGTCTGTGGTCACACGTGGACGTGACGCGCAGCAGGACTTCAGCCTGGCAGTACAACGGGTGATGATGATGATGACACCTCCTCCTCTGTCTTTTTGTGCACCTAAAAGCAAAGAAGCCAGGAGAAGAACATCAGTGAAATGTTGCATTTGTTGTTGTGGTTCAATTACTAGTAGTACAAACAAACAAATAAAAGATATAAATTAGTGTAGCCATTTGTGAGACTGTCAACAAGGGCTTTCATGGTATACTGTGTACACTGTCAGGACAACCAAAATACAAATGTAATAGAAGTGGACCCTGTTTGGCATTAAATTATTTGCTCATCACATCATTCAGGGAGCTGCAGCTGGCAAAGGGGATGGATGCAAGCAGTAAGCCAAGAGGAAAACCATGCAGGCCTAAATGGCAAAAGCAGCACACTTATAACTCCCACCAGAAATGGCCACCAGCCACATGGACACTCACAAATCACAAGCAACAAGCATGAGGCCTGGAAAACAATGTACTGAAACAGGCCTACGATAGCCAGGCAAAGGCTGCATGGTAAACCACACTGCTTTGCCTGTAATGCAATAAAATGCAAAAACGAAAATACACAGGGCTAAACAAGGCCTGCAACACACCACACACAACTAAGGCATGTAACACACCCCAAAAAACAGAAATACACCCAAAAAATTAATCCACATTTTGCAATTCAATGCCATCCATGTGCCCTAAATGATGTTTAAATTCAACTGAACACACAAACAGTTCTTTTATGCACCCCTGACTATCTCTGGGCCCACTGGATGGAAGGCCTGTTGGCAGATTAGGCTACAAGCTTGCAGGCCTATGGCAAAAAGCACACTGCCTGGCTTCAAAATGGCCGCCAGCCTCATGGCCAGGCACACAACAACAAGATACTGAACACAGACAATGCAGGCCTATGGCAAAAACACACTGCCTGGCTTCAAAATGGCCGCCAGCCTCATGGCCAGGCCCACAACAACAAGAAGCCTAGGCCACAAAGGAAACACATGCAGGCCTATATGGCAAAAGCAGCACACTTATAACTCCCACCAGAAATGGCCACCAGCCACATGGACACTCACAAATCACAAGCCACAAGCATGAGCCCTGGAAAACAATGTACTGAAAACAGGCCTACGATAGCCAGGCAAAGGCTGCATGGTAAACCACACTGCTTTGCCTGTAATGCAATAAAATGCAAAAACGAAAATACACAGGGCTAAACAAGGCCTGCAACACACCACACACAACTAAGGCATGTAACACACCCCCAAAAACTGAAATACACCCCAAAAATAAATCCACATTTTGCAATTCAATCCAATGCCATCCATGTGCCCTAAATGATGTTTATATTCAACAGAACACACAGAAACAGTTGTTTCATGCACCCCTGACTACCTCTGGGCCCACTGGATGAAAGGCCTGTTGGCAGACTAGGCTACAAGCTTGCAGGCCTATGGCAAAAAGCACACTACCTGGCTTCAAAATGGCCGCCAGCCTCATGGCCAGGCCCACAACAACAAGAAACTGAAGACAGACAATGCAGGCCTATGGCAAAAAGCACACTGCCTGGCTTCAAAATGGCCGCCAGCCTCATGGCCAGGCCCACAACAACAAGAAACTGAAGACAGACAATGCAGGCCTATGGCAAAAAGCACACTACCTGGCTTCAAAATGGCCGCCAGCCTCATGGCCAGGCCCACAACAACAAGAAACTGAAGACAGACAATGCAGGCCTATGGCAAAAAGCACACTGCCTGGCTTCAAAATGGCCACCAGCCTCATGGCCAGGCCCACAACAACAAGAAACTGAAGACAGACAATGCAGGCCTATGGCAAAAAGCACACTGCCTGGCTTCAAAATGGCCGCCAGCCTCATGGCCAGACCCACAACAACAAGAAACTGAAGACAGACAATGCAGGCCTATGGAAAAAAAGCACACTACCTGGCTTCAAAATGGCCGCCAGCCTCATGGCCAGGCCCACAACAACAAGAAACTGAAGACAGACAATGCAGGCCTATGGGAAAAAAGCACACTACCTGGCTTCAAAATGGCCGCCAGCCTCATGGCCAGGCCCACAACAACAAGAAACTGAAGACAGACAATGCAGGCCTATGGCAAAAAGCACACTGCCTGGCTTCAAAATGGCCGCCAGCCTCATGGCCAGGCCCACAACAACAAGAAACTGAAGACAGACAATGCAGGCCTATGGCAAAAAGCACACTGCCTGGCTTCAAAATGGCCGCCAGCCTCATGGCCAGACCCACAACAACAAGAAACTGAAGACAGACAATGCAGGCCTATGGAAAAAAAGCACACTACCTGGCTTCAAAATGGCCGCCAGCCTCATGGCCAGGCCCACAAGAACAAGAAACTGAAGACAGACAATGCAGGCCTATGGCAAAAAGCACACTGCCTGGCTTCAAAATGGCCACCAGCCTCATGGCCAGGCCCACAACAACAAGAAGCCTAGGTCACAAAGGAAACACATGCAGGCCTATATGGCAAAAAAAGCAGCACACTTATAACTCCCACCAGAAATGGCTACCAGCCACATGGACACTCACAAATCAGAAGCAACAAGCAGGAGGCCTGGAAAACAATGTACTGAAACCAGACCTATAATAGCCAGGCAAAGGCTGCATGGTAAACAACACTGCTTTGCCTGTAATGCAATAAAATGCAAAAACGAAAATCCACAGGGCTAAACAAGGCCTGCAGCACACCACACACAACTAAGGCATGTATTTACCACACAGCCCAAAAACTGAAATACACCCAAAAATACACATTTTGCAATTCACGCCATCCATGCCCCCTAAATGATGTTTGAAATTAAAAAATACATCACACAGCAAAGGAACAGTTGTTTCATCATGTTTCATCATGCACCCACCCATGACTAGCTCTGGGCCCACTGGCTACAGTGGCTACCCACCACTATATTTATTTTTAAAAATGATGAAAATTAAAATAATTGTAATTGCAGCAACTGCAATGACCCAATCAAACAACACCAACTTACTTGTAAAATCTCAAATCCAAAAATCCTCAAATCCAATGATAATGATGCAGCAGACACAAAGAGTGATCCTTCCAGCTCAAATCCAAGTGAAAAATGAACAGGAGATGGAGAAAGCACTGGGAGGAGCCTGCTGGAAAGGAACAGGAAGTAGTAGACTCTGTGGCACTTCCTCCCTCTCCCCCCACCCAAAAAATGAGAAAAAAGGACCCCCAAATATCAATCTGAGGTTTTTTTTCCATGGAAATCATCAGTTTATAGAAGGTTTTATGCTGCTCGCGATATTATTCTTCTCCAGATTGAAAATTTTGCGTGTTCGGGATCGCAGGTTTACAAAGATTCCGCCGGAAATTCGATGGCGCGCCCGAATGACGTGTTCGCGACCGCAATCTCTCTCGTGGTGCACGATGGCGTGACGAATGACGTGTTCACGATCGCACACTCTCGCGTTGTCTGATGGCGCGGCGAATGACGTGTTCGCGATCGCAAACTCTCGCAGGATCGCGCGGCCGGCTACCGAAATCTCGTGGCGCACGCGAACTAATAGGAAAACCCGTCGGCGAACGCAGGAATCCCAGTAAGTCATAATCGCGCGCGCTAGAATGCATTTTTAAAGCGCGAACAAGAAAAAAAATTCGCTTCGCCGCGGATCGCGGAATTGTTAGCAATTCCGCGTTCTCCGCGGAACGCGAAATTGCCTAAATTCCGCAACTTCCGCGAGCGGTGCGGAATTCAATGCCCAGGGTTAGTATATAGTCAGGATACAGTGAGATTTGGCAGTTCTCAAATTGGATCTGTGATTTTTCACGTGCTTTTTGTAGCAGCATGCCGCGGTCCCTGTAGTTGAGAATTTTCACGATCAAGGGCCTCGGCGGGGCTCCCACTCTTGGTCTCCCGGTGGGGATCCGGTGCGCCCTCGCAACACAGAAGAAGTCGGAGAGACCTTCAGGGGCCACATGCGTGCGGAGCAAATGTTCCATGTACGTTTCTGCCTCATTTCCTTCACTCCGTTCCGGTAGTCCAATGACGCGAATATTATTGCATCCTGCCCGGCCTTCCGCGTCCTCCACTCTATCTATCAGCCCCGTGACCTGCTTCTGAAGGCACTGGAGCTGGCTCGCATGCTCCTTATGTTGTGGCACCAGGTCCCGCAGCGTGGAGCTATGATCTTTCACCGTATCGGCCAGCTTAGCATGATCCGCTTTTAGTAAAGTAAAACCAGTAGTAAGGGTGCCTATTTGCTGTTTTATGGCTCTTCGCGATTCCCTGACTTCATTCAGTATTAAGTCCAGCTTGTCCGGCGCACTCTCGTCGTCCGTGGGCGGATTTGTGTTGAGTGACTGCACGCTCTGGGACGGATCTCCCTCTTCCACACCTTGGGAATTAGGAGCCACTGCCTCCTGGGTTTTGCCCCTGTAGCGGCCCATCTCCACGTGCAGGGTTGTCTTATTATATAGCTCCCCTGTAAGCGGTCCGGGCGTCCAACGGTCGGGAGCCCCGACGGTGTTGAGGGCGGCACCGTGCAGGTAGTAGCGCTGATCATTCACCAGCTCCTCCGCTTCATGGACACAAGCTGTGCTCAGGACATGGATTGAGGCCAAGCAGCAAGTCTGAGAAGCAACACTGTGAGGTGTGCAGCCGCACCTACTCGCAGCCCCCAATACAGCGGTTGGTCAGGGCCGGTTGTGTGAAGAAGGAAGCCCTCGAGGTGCAGGGCGAGCTGCTGCGATGCAGGGGGGTACAGAGCCGATCACAGGACACCGTGCAGCCCACAGTCTTCAACACAATGCGCCCAGCAGTCTATGATGGCCAGCAAGGGAGAGGCTAATTGTGCATTAGAGGCCTGCGCACCCTCACTACAGCCGCAGAAGGACCAGCATATGCTCCGTGCAGTCTACACTCCAGAATGTCTTCAGTGCAGACCACGGAGATGTGAGCTGTTGTCTGAGGCCTCTCGCCCCACAGATGCGGCACGCGGTTCAGGCGCCTGCCCCCAGGTGTCCCATAAGTGCAGCAATGTCGCCCCTGTCGAGTTCCAGTCGCCCGCAGCCCGGGCCGACCATGCAGGGCTCGTGTACTAAGGCCCTTCGCCCGCCGCCTACCTCGTCTCGGTGAGGCCGCGACCCCCGATGCCTCACACAGAGAGGGGGAAGAAAGGAGCACGCCGGCTCCCGAACCGCCGGTCTTGGCAGTGTACAGTCCCCGGAGTGCTGGCGCCCGGATTCCCGGTGCAGGCCCAGGCCGCGCAAGGCGTCTGCTGAGCGCCCGCTCCCAGTGCCAGTTAAGATCAAGGCCGCTCACGGGTCAATCCGCCCCAGGTCCAGGGGTCGGATCGCTCCGCTTCAGATCTTGGGAGCAGATCTCCAGTCATCAGCTCGGCCGTGCACGGGGCAGCGCTCTCTCCCGCAGGGAGGACTCACGTTCACCCGGGTAGGCTCCGGTCTCCGTCATCAGCAAGCTACGCCATTTTCTCGAGCCCTCCCTCCGCAGCAGGTGCTCCCGAAGTCTCGGCCAGTCAACCTCATAGGATCGGAATTTTCACAGGTGCACTGCGTCGATGCCGTGGGTGTTTGGGATTCTTCCGCTTTTAACCCGTTTGGGGTCCGAAGAGTAATTCAGCATGTTCGTTTGCAGGATATTCGAGCTCGGGCTCCGGAGCTCTTCTAATACGCGTCCGCCATGCTCGACAGCTGGCCACGCCCCCCACCGTCCGCAATGTTAAAGGTGCTTGCACCGCATTTCCCTGCACCACATGGCAGGCACCACGCGGTGCCTGCCACCGGCGGAAAAGCGGCATCCGCCGCGATACCCACCGCCATCCTAATATGGCGGTAGGTAAATCTCATTGTGATGGTGGAACAATCGCCACCGCCGGCCCAGCGGTGGCGATCGTTCCGCCATCGTAATGAGCCCCTAAATTCCTGTATATAGTCTAAGTGCCTTGGAGAATTTCTAAATTGGTAGTTCAGACGAATGATGATTTTTATTAGTAAAAGTAACATTTACTGAATTTGACGAGTGGTTTAAAAGAGACATTAAACAAACTCCTGATATCAATAAATTGAAACTGTGTTACTACTTTGGGAATCCTATTTCAATTGATAGGATGCAGCACGAGGAACAAATTATATCTGTTTAGGGACATATTTGGACTTGAGTATCGAAACTGAGAAGCCAGCACCGGAAGAGCTCATCAGTCTTACAGACCTAGAGCAGGACATTCATTTTCCAAAATGTATTATAAATCAAAGACTCTGAACCATGCCTGACACATTTGTTGAAGTAATGCACACCACCCACGGCCTAATAGAAGCAAATGATATCCCACTGATCATAATGCAAAAGATTGTGATGCGTGCTCAACTTTTACCTGACGTGCAGCAACAGAATCAAACATTAAGGATTAGATATTCCACAATTTGTGTTCACTGCATGCATGAACAGATTTAGAAACATTATCAAATAAGCCTTGGCAATGCCAATAGGTCAGGCTTTAAGGGAATGTTGCATGGTAATGTGAAGCATTACAAGTAAAGAGCATGGGAATGGATATGTATTTTTGTGGAAGAAAATAACTTTAGAATAATATTGGTGTAGATTAAAAGGTCAAGTGACAGTTGCACTGTCAAGCCAGACCCAAACATACATGTGGGTTGATGTCTGCCCTCCTCCCATCTGTTCTGCTACCAGAGAAAAACACCAAAAATTATCTAGTTACCCAAGACACTTTAATAGCTTTAAAATGTTATGTGTCTGACCCAGAAAGTTCAAGCTCAGGCAATTGGATAATTGGATAAATAAACAAAATGATCACAGCTGTATGGAGGGCAAGCACTATTTGTGTGGAAGCACACACCTTCTGCCCAATCAAAACATGTACTCCTTGTTCCCAACATGTGGGTGGAGCAAACTCCCTCTCTAGCGACTCTCACATAATTGTCTGGCACAGTCACCCTGTCAAGCCAGACCACGCAGATGAGTTGTGTTTGCTATTGTATTCTTTGGTATGCCTTTAAATGAATAAAAATGTTAATAGTACATGTTTGACACAGAAAATGATTTAGAAATGTACACCCATAGGTTTATTACTACTTCTGGCATAATGTTTCCATTGGATTTACAAGGTTTTCTGGAAGGGGGCCAAATGACCTGCAATGGTTTTCCAAGGAACACTACAGAATTATTTTGCAAATTTCATTTTTGTGTTAACAGATATTTACATGTATTTTTACTCATATAAAAATCCCTGACAGGGTCCATATGCACTTGCTTATATTTTTTCTTTTTGTTGATTCATGTAATAATAGTTTTCCCATAGAAAAATGATTTTAAATCCAGCAAAGCGAAAAATCCGGTTTCAACCTTGCAGATCTTCACAACCTTCAGCAGTAATGTACAGCAATGGGCATAAAATAAGAGTGAACATGAGGGTGGCTATTAAACCCAACAGCCTCTCATCAGTGCCAACATCACACGCTGAAGTGACCTACATGTCAGTAAATTTCGTAACACATAAAGCTGCGGTTTAGCCAAGAATGAGGTTGGTACTCTTAAGTTCTACTTGCATGTCATGGAACTGGAGTTGTTTATTAAAGTGATAAACAAACTCAAACTCATGGATGCTGATTGTGATGGTATGCTGGGAGCTAATAAATTCATTCATACAGAAGGATAATTTCCCAATTTCCCTTAAGAAGGCTATCTTCAATTTACTATTAAAAACAGTGCAGAGACAGAATATCGAATCAAAAATATCGATTTACACAAATATCGAGTCAAAAATATCGTGGGTCAGAAACATCGACAGACAAATTCTCGGGGTCAAGAATATCCAATTTAGGTAAGTAATATCGATGTTTAAAATATTGAAGTGTAAAATATCGTTTGCAAACAATATCGATTTTTTTAATAATGTTATGTATTTTAGTATATATTTTGTATCTATGTGATGTATTTTTTTGTTTAAGATTTGTTTGTATTTTTAATATATGTGCTACATTTTTAGAAGTTATACACTTTTTTTATTTGATTTTTGCGTTTTTAGTTCCGTAGCGGGTTGTGGCTTTATAGGGGAATAGGGTGGGAAGTAATTTAATTATCTAAAATTAATTGATTATTTTTAGTAGTTATTAATATTTTTTATTTGAATTTTGTGTTTTTAGTTCCGTAGCGGGTTGTGGGTTTATAGGGGAATAGGGTGGGAAGTAATTTAATTATATTAAATGTATTGAATATTTTTATATTTGTTAATATTTGTTTACTGGAGATGGTATAGTGTTAAATGGGTAAAGTAATTTATTATTAATTAATTAATAACTGGTTGTTAATTAATTTTAATTAGTTAATTGGTAATTAATTAATGTAATTGTGTAATTGATTTTAGGTGTGTGTTGTGGTGTTTATAGGTGTAAAGGGTGGGAAGGGTGGGAAGTAATTTATTTTTAATTGATGAATTAATAATTAGTTGTTAATTGACTAAAATTAATTAATTAGTAATTAATTAGGGTAATTGTGTAATTAATTTTAGGTGTGTGTGTTGTGTTTATAGGAGTAAAGGGTGGTAAGTATTTTGTGTTTAATTAATTATTATATAGTTATTAATTAATGTTAGTTATTTGATATTTATTTTATGTAATTGTTTGTTTGTTTTTTGTTGTTTTTACTTTTAAATGGGTAAAGGTGGGTATTAAATACATTTTAAAATATTTAATTATTAGCTGTCAATAGTAATAGTTTTTCTTTTAAAAATCATATTTAATTGTGTTTTATTATTTTCTAGTTAAATTTAGGTGTGTGTCGTGGATATTATAGTGTTAAAGCATGTGTACTCAATGACTGTTTTTTTATTAATAAGATTTTTAAATTGATTATTAATTATGTTAATTATGGAAATAAATTCAATTAAAAGTGTGAAGTGTTTTGTTTTTATAATAAAATTAATACATTTATGTTTTAAATATTTTTTTTGCTTGTTAATATTTGCTACTTTTAAATCATTATTGTTTATAAATGTATTTATTAATTTATTTTATATATTATTTGTAGGTTTTTGTTATATGTAATTAATATTATAATATGTGTTCTTTTATATGTTTAATATATTCAATTTTATATTTTTAAAATATTGTTTATTTATTTATATAATTTTTAAAATTTAGTAATATTTTTTATTTTTTTAAATTGTTTAAGTGTTATTAGTAATTTTTGTTTCTCTGCTATCCAGCACTTTCCCTAATGTTGCAATCACTGGAGTGGGAATGGTAATTTTTACCTCTTTGCTATTCAGCACTTTCCCTACTGTTGCATTCACTGGAGTGGAAAAAGTAATTTTTACCCCTCCGCTATCCAGCACTTTCCCTACTGTTGCACTCACTGGAGTGGGTATAGTAATTTTTACCCCTCCGCTATCCAACATTTTCCCTACTGTTTTACTCACAGGAGTTGGAATAGTAAATGTAATTCCTCCGCTATCCAACACTTACCCTACTTTTGCATTCACTGGAGTGGGAATGGTAATTTTTACTCCTCTGCTATCCAACACTTTCCCTACTGTTGCACTCACTGGAGTGGTAATAGTAATTTTTGCCCCTCCGCTATCCGACACTTTCCCTACTGTTGCACTCACTGGAGTGGGAATAGTAATTTTTACTCCTCCGCTATCCAACAGTTTCCCTACTGTTGAACTCACTGGAGTGGGAATAGTAATTTTTACCCCTCCGCTATCCAACATTTTCCCTACTGTTTTACTCACAGGAGTTGGAATAGTAAATTTAATTCCTCCGCTATCCAACACTTACCCTACTTTTGCACTCACTGGAGTGGGAATAGTAATTTTTACCCCTCCGCTATCCAACACTTTCCCTACTGTTGCACTCTTTGGAGTGGGAATAGTAATTTTTACCTCTCCGCTATCCAACACTTTCCGTACTGTTGCTCTCTTTGGAGTGGGAATAGTAATTTTTTCCCCTCCGCTATCCAACACTTTCCCTACTGTTGCTATCACTGGAGTGGGAATATTAAATTTAATTCCTCCGGTATCCAACACTTACCCTACTTTTGCACTCACTGGAGTGGGAATAGTAATTTTTACCCCTCCGCTATCTAACACTTTCCCTACTGTTGCACTCTTTGGAGTGGGAATAGTAATTTTTACCCCTCCGCTACCCAACACTTTCTCTACTGTTGCACTCTTTGGAGTGGGAATAGTAATTTTTTCCCCTCCGCTATCCAACACTTTCCCTACTGTTGCTATCACTGGAGTGGGAATAATAAATTTCATTCCTCCGGTATCCTACACTTACCCTACTTTTGCACTCCCTGGAGTGGGAATAGTAATGTTTACCCCTCCGGTATCCAACACTTTTCCTACTGTTGCACTCTTTGGAGTGGGAATAGTAATTTTTGCCCCTCCGCTATCCAACAGTTTCCCTACTGTTGAACTCACTGGAGTGGAAATAGTCATTTTTACCCCTCCGCTATCCAACATTTTCCCTACTGTTTTATTCACAGGAGTTGGAATAGTAAATGTAATTCCTCCGCTATCCAACACTTACCCTACTTTTGCACTCACTGGAGTGGGAATAGTAATTTTTACCCCTCCGCTATCCAACACTTTCCCTACTGTTGCACTCTTTGGAGTGGGAATAGTAATTTTTATCTCTCCGCTATCCAACACTTTCCGTACTGTTGCTCTCTTTGGAGTGGGAATAGTAATTTTTTCCCCTCCGCTATCCAACACTTTCCCTACTGTTGCTATCACTGGAGTGGGAATAATAAATTTAATTCCTCCGGTATCCTACACTTACCCTACTTTTGCACTCACTGGAGTGGGAATAGTAATGTTTACCCCTCCAGTATCCAACACTTTTCCTACTGTTGCACTCTTTGGAATGGGAATAGTAATTTTTATCCCTCCGCTATCCAACACTTTCCCTACTGTTGCACTCTTTGGAGTGGGAATGGTAATTTTTTCCTCTCTGCTATTCAACAAATTCCCCACTATTGCTATCACTGGAGTGGGAATAGTAATTTTTACCCCTCCGCTATGCAACACTTTCCCTACTGTTGCACTCACTGAAGTTGGAATAGTAAATTTAATTATTCCGCTATCCAACACTTTCCCTACTATTGCACTTATTGTACTGGGAATGTTCGTTTTTTAATAGTTTAATGTTTTAATTTGCTATAGAATGTTTTTTGGTTTTTTTAAATTGATATATATGTATATATTTTATTTTTATATAATTGTAAAGTTTAAAAAATAAATAAAGGGGGGCGTGGCCGGGCAAGATGGCCGAGTGGACGTAATTCGTCTCGGCTCCCGGTCCGCGCTTGCATCTCGAGGGCCCAGCAGCAGATGGACATCGCCCTAATGACCACCGAAAACACCAATCAGTAGCCCCCGATCTAGAGCCTGCAGAGAAACCCAGACTGGGGCTCGGGCTTCCGCTATAGTGCTCCATTATGACAGAGGCAGAGCGGCCGGGGAGCTCCTCAAAATGGCGACCGCCGTCAGCCCTCAACGCGAAGGCTCCCATCGGAGGAGATGGTGAATGAGCATCCGGCTGCGTCTTGGGGCCCCGACCACCCATGCTGGGGGGTTCGCACGGAGACTGTGTCCTACCTGCAGCGACGATCTGGCGGCTATGGAGCTGGCACCGGGGGCGGATTGTCGGAACACGCTGCGCCGGTAAGCTCATCGGGCGCACTGCAGGCGCGCCGCCTCCTTTGATGGCAGAGAGGAGCATGGGCAGGGCGATGTGAGAGTGGGAGATCCAGCCGGGCGCCAGCATTGGGGGACCCTTGCTGACTGTCTGGCCCCCCCGGAGCTCCACGCCTGACCTTAAGATGGCGGATGAGGCAAGGACAGGTCTCACCAGCTAGGCTGTGCCACTTCGATCTCAGGAACCCTGCTCCCTAGCAGCATCAGGGGGGCGCCTCTTCTGGATAAGCTAGGGCTGGGCACCGCGTAAAGTACACGAACATATGGCAGTTGACCCCCAGACTCCCTGATCAGTAAGCACGACTCGCCGGCTGGCCATGACCGCATAACCCCTTTTCAAACTCCGGGCTGGCTCCCTAGATGGCAACAGGGGGTGATTAAACCTCCTACTGTGTGATTTCCTATCTGCACAGAGGAGCTTCGCGACGGGGGCAGACCCGGGGCTGCTGGGCCGAAGAAAATCTGAAACACACCCTTGGAGCTGAGACATTGAGAGCAGCGGCTGGCAGTGGCTTGTCCATGAGGGATCCGGTCCCCTAGACGGAGGATACCTATGTTCCCTGGAGAGGGGGGTCGAACAACGTGGTGAACCCCTACCACCCTGCCCATTACTAGCACTCTGCATTGAAGTCCGCAAAGACGTGAACAGCATTTCGGGTGCCTATCGTTCCCACCGGAACGTGGGGGAGTAGTGTGAGGCCCGCCCCTATGCCGCCAAAGAAGACCTCAAACAAAAATTCGAATAAAGTCTCCGACTTCTTTTCGCCAGCGGATAAACGCCTGCCGTCGGACCGGGACGACTCCACAGACACCATGGCCCTCACAAAGGAGGACCTCATGGCATCCCTACGAGATTTTTAAAGCGGAGCTCCGGATGGAACTTGGTCAGGACATAAAAGCCTCCATTGAGCAGCTAAAATCCGATCTAAATGCTCGAATGGCCACACTCCAACAAGATGTGGACTCTGTGGGCACGAGGGTAGTAGACTTGGAAACACAGACCCAGGATATTGACCACTGGACCTCAGAAACACAGGAGAAACTGCGGACCCTCCATGAACAACTATACCAAACCCAATTGAAATCCGAAGACCTTGAAAACAGGGCGCAGAGAGACAATGTACGAATCCGAAACCTGGAGGAAGGAGCAGAAGGGGCCGATCTTGAAGCCTTCCTTGAGGGTCTCTTTGCAGAGATAATAAGCCCACAAACTCTCAAGATCAAGTTAGAGCGGGCGCACTGTGTGGGCGGGCCAGCCACTGGAGAAAGGAGACGGACTCGGGATGTACTTGCCAAATTTCACTCCTACAAGGTGAAAGAAGCGGTTCTACAAGCGGCCCGGAAGAAAAGTGATATTACATTCCAAGGTCATACCTGCAGTATATACCAGGACTTGGCACCCACCACCCTGGCGAGGCGGCAGCAATTTGGACCCATCATGGCAAAACTGCGCGATGACCACGTCCGCTACCGCTGGACATACCCGTTTGGTCTGAGTTTAGAATATAACAATAAACAACGGCATATTACTGAGCTACAGGAGGGCTTGGTGTTGCTGGGCCTCCCTTTAGCTGAGCCTGAGACCTCACAGGGACCATCCAAGGGGACTGATCGACGAGGCCCAAGTGCATCCCAATGGTCCACTAGCTCTAGAGGAGGCCACAAATGAGGGCAAGGCCACGTGACTTGAGGCGATGGTTCCGCATTGCTCACAGAACTATATGCTCCTTAGAGGAGAACAGTTTTGTCTCGGCGGGGGACTACTGAGGTCGACGACTAACCAATGGATCCCAAAATATAGACAGGCTACGACCATTTTGTAATGCTGATCCACCCTAGTAGGTGGTCATTGATTACCTTGAGCACTCGAGATGGGCGTGGATGGGGATTGCGGCTGCTCCATCCACCAACACACCCAGTAGGGTAAATGCACCTACCGCTGGAGATATGTCATGGATCCGGTGCATATTCTTGCTGGCACTGTTGGGGTTTGGGGTTTTCGTTTCATGTTTTGGGGGTGGGGGGGTTTGGGAGTGGTGGCGGCTCCACTTAGGTCTCCAATACAGGCACATCTTGAAACGGATGCACTCATTGCGGTGGGCGGGACTGGGTAGCTTATTCCCCTTGACGATCTGGGCCTGGGGGGATGCCATGCATCAGGGGGGTATGAGAGCAGGAGAGGACACAACACTATACAGATGGTACTCTCAATAGGGTCGTGGAACGTTAAAGGGCTCAACTCGCCACAAAAGCGCCAGAAAGTCTGGATATACCTCACAGACCACCATTTCGATATTGTGGCTCTTCAGGAGATGCATTTGCAGAGGGCCGAGGAATTGAGGCTTAGACATAAACAATATCCCCTTATATATAGGTCTTCTGCACATACCAAACACTGCGGGGTCACACTCCTTTTTCATAGTTCGACAAAATTCCAGCCACTGGCCATTCAGTCAGACAAGGAGGGTAGGATGGTTATGGTCAAGGGCTCTCTGAGGGGTAAACTGTGCACCTTTATTACAGCTTACGCACCCAATGTTGGTCAAACAGGTTTTTTAACCACACTATTAGATAAGGTGGGGGATTTTGTAGAAGTTCCAACAATCCTTCAGGGGGATTTCAATCTTACTTGGCAAGCAGACTTAGATAGCACCCAATCTCACAGATCGGAAACTAGCTCCTTCTCCACAGCAGTTAAGCAAAGGATGCACAATTTGGGTCTTAGGGATGCCTGGCATACCCTATACCCCCAGACTAGAGACTACACATTCTATTCCCATGTGCACCATACATATTCCAGAATTGACTATATTTTCCTCAGTCAGAACCTGACAGGCAGTCTCCGAGAAGCCAAAATCTTTCCTCTCTCCATTTTGGATCACTGGCCCATCTCGGTTTGCTTACACTGGGGAGCGGCCTCATCCGCAACGCCGAAATGGTACTTACCGGCCTCACTCACGAGAGATCAGGTGTTGCGAACTGAAATGTGAGAAGCGATCACAGAGTTTTTAACTTAAATAGACCCGAAGATACTTCATTGTTCAATACCTGGGACGCCTTCAAGACGCTCATACGGGGAAAGAGCATAGAATTCAACTCCACCCTAAATAGACAGCGAGCTAAGGAGAGAGAAAGTCTAGAAACTGAATTGGAACTAGCGGAAAAGGAGCATAAGAATAATCCCACTAGGGGCTCACTGCGCGCTCTTACGGCATTACGTGGAAAGCTTAAGGCAATCTACACTAACCGGGCGGAACACACACTATTAAAACTTCGCCAAATTTCCTACTCAAAGGGGAACAAAGTAGGCAAACACCTAGCGAGGCAATTGAAAGAAAAGCGTGAAAGGGAATACGTTGGCGGCATTCAGGACGAGGAGGGCGGGCTGGTCCATACAGATAGGGGCAAAGCTGACATTTTTGGATCCTTTTACAGAACACTCTTTGCTGGGGAATCCCGGGATATAGAGCTGAAAAATAGTTATCTTCAGGCTCTCCACCTCCCCCAGGTCTCTCAAGAGTGGAACGATAGACTCACGGCCCCCATAACCTCGGAAGAAGTGGGCACAACCATAGCTTCCCTTAAACTCCATAAGGCCCCAGGCCCAGACGGGCTGACGGCACCATTTTATAAAACCTTTGCACCCGACCTCATACCGCACCTCACACGTCTTTTTAACAAGATGGCAGAGGATGGAGGGGTAACTCCCTCGATGGCCGAGGCGGTTGTCACGGTCATCCCTAAACCGGGGAAAAATGTGCACCTGTGTGCCTCATACCGGCCCATCGCCCTCTTAAA
Organism: Calotriton arnoldi; assembly: GCA_963921515.1. Classification (NCBI taxonomy): domain Eukaryota; kingdom Metazoa; phylum Chordata; class Amphibia; order Caudata; family Salamandridae; genus Calotriton; species Calotriton arnoldi. The sequence goes on along the minus strand of CAWUFW010012805.1, from coordinate 13,128 downwards.
CTTAGACGCAAAACTTTACTCAGCCATCTTAGCTGCCCGATTGAATGACCTGATGCCAGACCTCATCCACCCTGACCAATCAGGTTTTATAAAGGGGCGACAGACTCACGATAATGTCAGACGAATAGTACACCTCATCGAGAAAGTCTCCAAACGGAAGATCCCAGCGGTGCTTGCGGGATTAGATGCTGAAAAGGCCTTTGATAGGGTGGACTGGTCCTTCTTATTTTGCACACTCAAGCGCTTTGGCTTTGCGGACAAATTCATCACTATGATTAAGGCTAATTACACGCAACCGCACTCCAGAGTACAGGTTAATGGAACGCTCTCGGCCCCATTTTCGCTGACGAGGGGAACCAGACAGGGGTGCCCGTTGTCAGCCCTGCTGTTTGCTTTAAGCATTGAACCACTGGCGATCTGCATTCGGGAGGCGCCGGCGATTAAAGGGATCTTATTTGGCGGGGACACCCATAAAAAAATCGCTTTTTGCGGACGATGTGCTTTTATCTCTCACAGACCCGTCAATCTCTCTCCCCGCCCTGCAGTTCGAACTGGCCAGACACAAGGCAGTAGCGGGTTTCAAGGTTAACCTCGATAAATCATACATACTTAATCTAACGGTCTCCAATGATGAGGTGGGCACACTGCAGACCCTTTCTCCACTCCAATGGGCCAGCCGCTCTCTTCAATATCTGGGAATCCAGTTGACTCCACGCGTAGAAGGACTTTACAAAGCTAACTTTCCGGCCGCTCTTTCCCAACTCCAAAACGACCTTAAGCATTGGAAGCCCCTCTTTATCTCCTGGCTAGGCCGCATACATGCGATTAAAATGACTGTACTCCCTAAACTTTTATATCTTTTTCAGGCATTGCCTATTGAACTTGATAAGGAATTTCCACCAAAAGTTAAATCACTGCTCACACGGTTCATATGGCAAGGTGGGAGGTCCCGACAGTCCTTCTCAATATTGAGACGCTCTAGGACGGAGGGTGGAGTGGGTTTACCTGACCTTGGCCTTTACTACAAAGCTGCGCAGTTACGGATTGTGGCGGAATGGTCGAAAAGGGATTCGGAAATCACTGGCTCCATATGGACTGAGCCATCGCCGGGAGGACAATCTGGGACCTCATATGGAAGCCCAAGAAAGATAGGCCAGCGAATGCTTATATCAGCACCCCCACCCGCACTACCTTAAAGGTATGGGACTCTATATCCAAGGACGATCAATGGACCATGTTTCCCTCCCCCTTTACCCCGATACATTTCAATCCGGCCTTCCCCCCAGCACTTCAAGAGGGACCCTTTGATAGCTGGAGAGAGGGCGGTTGCATTGCGCTTTTTCATCTCTTTCACAATTATGACATTCTCACTTTCGATAATTGCAGACGAGAGTTTCATTTAGAACCTGATGAACATTTCCATTACCTCCAGCTCAAACATTGGGCTCTCACCCCACGTTTTCGTGAAGCAGCTACAAGAGACAAAACACGTTTTGAGTCATTTGTACTGAAGGTAGGCTCTATGAGGGGGGTGATCTCCTTCCTATATAACTCCCTTCTATCATCCACACACTCTCCTCGCCCTATGTATAGGGATATGTGGGAAGGGGTAATACACAGAGACATAGGGGACAGGGAGTGGGCCGGGGTGTGGTCTGACATAACAAAATTTAACCATTCTCTGGAACTCAGGGAAGCCCACTTGAAAACTTTGATGGACTGGCACCTCTATCCCGCTAAATTTAAAAAGATCTTCCCGAATACATCAGATAGATGCTGGAGGGGTTGCGGATTACTGGGTGATTTCCAACACATCTGGTGGGATTGTCCCACAATAAGACCATTCTGGGAGGAGATCCTAGCGCAAATTAAGAGCATGTTCGGCTACCCGATACCGACCACCATAGAAGGGGTTCTTCTAGGCATCCGTGACCCAGCTCTCGAACACCAAACCAAGGCAGATAAGGCCATTATATGGACATGCATAGGGGCCGCGAAAGTAACAATCGCCGCAGCATGGAAGAAAAAGGCAGTTCCCACATTGTCACTGTGGCACTCCCGGCTCTGGAAACTGCTCTGTCTCGAGAGGATGACAGATATCTTCCGCGATGATTATAAAAGTTTTGAATACAAGTGGGGACCACTGGTTGCTTTTCTAACGCGAGGGTTGCCTTTGGCCAGCTGACCGCCCTCGGTTAGGGGTATACATCTCTTTCAATTTTAAGTATATACACTGTGAAATTCCGCTTTTCCACACAGCCGCCACTGCACACGTTGTTTGTTGGGGGGGGATGGGTTATCTGTTTTTTTATACTTTTTGGGTACCTTCCCTGTTGGAAGGGCTATAGGAAAATCCTGTCGCAAAAGAAAGACGGGATGCAAGTATGCTTTCCTAAAGTGAAGACACCCTAGGCCTTTATATTGTTAGACAGTGTACTTGTTTAACTAGGTTTATTGCGCTAGAAGGCTGGGACCTGGTCTGAACATACGATTTCAACTCTGTTCTTTCTAACAAATGCGAGGCTTTGGATTAAGGCTTGAACATTGTTTTGGATGTAATGTACGAAGTATATGCTAAACGCCAATAAAGACATGTTTGGAGAAAAAAAAGAAGAAAAAAAAGATAATACTTAATCATTTGTTTTTAAGTAAATATATGTATATGTATACATTTTTATGTTTGTGTGTTTATATTTTTTTTAAATTAAGTTTATTTGTTATATTTAGTTAAAATGTATATTAAATTTAATTTATTTTGTTAAAAATAATATTAATCTTTAATATATTTACTATATATTGTTTTATTATAAATATATTTTTAAATTGATATTTTTCATATCTATATTTTTTACCTCAATATTTTTGATTCAATATTTTTGTACTTACCTGTTAAAGTATTGGAGTCGATATTTTTGCAGTCGATATTTTTGCAGTCGATATTTAGAACATCGATGTTTGTTACATCGATATTCTATCAGTGAACCATTAAAAACATTACGGATCTCCCTATAATCAGTAAGATATTAGAAAAAGTGGTGGCATACTAAATACAGAAGAACTAGCAGTAGGACAAATTTCTTGATACACACAATCTATGTGTGGATCAAGGTCATCGATCCAACAGGCAAATTGCAGGTCGCTCTTACTTTGCTCTTCTGATGTCCCTGAATCATCTTACTGCATCTTTTGATACTGTGGACCATGAAGTGTTGTTAACCCACTCAGAAAAAGCAGCAGGAATCTGTGGTCATGAAATATCATAGTTTTAATAATTTCTGGCCAAACCCAGTCAGACTGTTAATCTACGGATTTTACATGCGGTTTAAAGGAAACAAGATTGTAGATTCTCACAACATCACCCATATCCCCTATGCTTTTAACGTTTACATTCATCCCTACTGCATTTGATAAAGGGATGTGAAGTATAGGTTCATCCTTATGTCAGAAATACCAAGCTCAGGATAATAATAATAATAAGGAAACTGTTGTTTTAGTCATCTAAAAGACTGCTTAGCTCAAATAAATACTAACATGAGCGTTAGTTGGTTTAAGCTAAATGAACCTAAAAGAGAAATTATGTTTTTTGGCCTCAACACTGAACTACTGAACCAGTCAATAATTGGCACTATTTTTAATTTACTAGGACAAACTGCTAAGCCTATTGAAAGAGTTAGAACCTTGGGTTCTGTTTTATGTGGCAAATCATCCTTGTCATTTTTTGGTCAAGGAAGCTTTAAAAAATATTTTTCTATCTATTACATTTGAAAAAGATGATTCACTTTGCTCGTCTCCTTCTAGAAATTGGTGGCGGGAGCCACGGTTAACTCCTGACTTGATCATGCTAACAGTGTGTATGCAGGCATTTCCAAGTACTTGATGAGTAGACTGCAGCTGTCTTTCCCAAAATACTGGAGTGACAATGGCATTGCACATTTAAAAATGTTACTGCGTAACTGAAGGATGAAGATCTCTCCATTGGCATAACATGTAGGATCATACTCCTTTCAAGATCCTGGTTTTAGTTCAGGAGGCCCTTCATGGGAAAGGACCCAGACATTTTGCCAACAAACTTTGTGGACTCACACAAGATCTACCTGATTAATAGTTAAAAAAACCTTCTTACTACCATCATAGGTCACCGATAAAAAAAATGTGAGATGTTGGAATGCTCTTCAGAAGGCATCAGGCTAAAAAATCATTACTTAAGGTTTCACTCTAGACTAAGGCGTTTCTTTCAAGCAAATGAGGTTCAGTATAACTCTCAGTGCTACACTAATTCATGAATCTCCCCACTTACTCTTTGTTGCAGAAAATGTAGCACCACAGCAGAAAGGGACAGCTTTTTGTAGTGAGCACTATATAAATTAAATCAATCATGCAACTAACCTTCGAGACCTGCTCAGCAAATGAACATCCTAAATGGGTTTCAATGGAATCATTTTGCAGTGACAATGCTTCAGTTTGTCGGCACACGACAAACACATATACAGAAAATGTAATAAGTCTAATGTATATATGTCTGTGTGTTTCTATACATTTGGCTATATATTTAGATGTGTTGCTATGTCTCTATACATGTATATATTAAGTTTTAGTTTTTGAAAAACAAACTCTTTTCCCTTTAATGCCTGCCGGTCCCTCCACTCTCTGACTCACCCCAAAACGTTCTGACCACTATAGAGCCCCAAACATCGTTTCAAAACTTTTCCCTTCTTCATCCAATTCATCCAACCAACAGGCACACATTAATGTATTTCTTTCAAAGCACTACAGTAAATGTATGGGCTCTCAAGAGCTCAAACTTACCACAACAAATCCACAAGGAAAAAGGAATCATATATTACTAATCTACTACTTTTTTACCTCTAACCTTAGGTTCCGGGGTAGCACGCTACTCGAGGCAAATCGCTGCAAAGCCTCGTCAGCGCTGTATAATTATAATTTAAAATTACAATAATGTGGACTAAGTTATGTAAAACAATATTACATGAAGCATTCAGTTTGTGAATTTAAATCTTTGAAAATTAATATACAAAGAGAGTAACTTATGCTTTAGCGAGCAGTAACAGACCCCTAACACAGAGTGAGAGGTTGTTTCAGAAAAGAGAGAACTCAACTGCCCTGTGGCGCAGGCAGCTTCATCCCTGTACATGGGGCAGTTGATTGCTTCCCTCGCCTGGATCCACATTTTAAATGCAACTACAGTACAATACAATGGCGGCATGAGTATAACATAAAAGCTACTTATAAACAAAAGGATCCACCCAAGGGGGATTGCGATGGATGATGTCTGATCATGGGTCAAGTGTGCTACATTGGTGGGAAGCACATCGTGTTTCTTAAATACCCCTCACACACCAAAAGGGCCCTTGGTGTCATGCTTCATCATAGGGGTCTTCGCGTCCCTCTACGGAACGCGGCGTGATACTACCAGCGGATGCGCGGGAGCACTGATGTTTCCACTATGTGTAGTGTGAGAGTGGGTGAGTGGTAGGGTCAGGAGTGAGTGATAAGTGAATGTTAAAAAATACCTAGCACCTATGGAGTAGAAAAGTTTTTTAATATGCCTTGGTGCCGGTATTGTTAAAAAATGTGAGGTGGAGGTGTGTTGTATTAATGTACAAGACCTCCTGTGTGTGTCAACATGTTTCGAAGCGTGCTGCTTCTTCTTCAGGACGGGTACACAGATCCCTACCCTACTCACATGAAATGTGTGACAATGTCAACAATGTTTAGATGCTATGTGTAGACAGATAATAGAAACTACAAATACGACACAATGGTCTCAATCTGATTTGAGAAAAGGTAATTCCTTAATTTCAATCTGAAAAAGAAACACAATATATACAAAAAATCATCAGGTTTGCAAAATTACTCCAGAAGTAGCAATCGTGACCTGCAAAAGTGATATATACAGTGCCCATTAATGGAGTAAATTGTGAAATACTCGTGCCGGTGCAGTGTCGTGAAAAAAAGAGAGACTGGATACAAGACGCAAAGACATGTAACAAAAAACACACACTCTAAATGGATTATGTCCCAAAGTAGTCCTTGCTGTTACTGACGAGTTTTTGAAAAAGGAAAATAGTTGCCTAGGAAGGTAACTGATTGCATACTTGCTGTACTGAAGCCAGTGGTATCATGAGCCTTAGAAACGATGGGGGCTCGGTGCTATTTGCACTCTGTAGATAAAGATTGCTGCATTAGGTAGGTGTCAGAAGTCCTACAATATGAGAACAGAAGTGGCCTCTCCGATGCGGCTATGCCGTACTTACATTTACCAGGATACTACCTCGTATGATCGTCCCCCTCGCGGCTCCGTGGATGTGGTCAGGCCGGAAGGAGCTCTTATTTATACTGTGCCTAATTGCCTCGGTTTTCCCGCCACTAGCGGTATGTACGTGCGTTACAGGCGTGCTACCCTCATTAGATTTACGGTTGGCGTTTCGGGAGACTAGCATGCCCCGGATGAGGTTCCGGGTTGCTTAACCCGGAAGTAGAGGTACGCGATGCGTTTCAACTAGAGCGCTCGCATTTGACTTAGTGGTACAGCGCTGCTCTGATTGGTGCAACCGGAGGCGCTCGTGTGGAGGTTTAGGAATGCTGTCAGCCTAGATTGATATCGGGACAACCTAGGCTGATAGCGGGACAGTAGTGCTGTGATAATAACTGACAGGGAAGGGTGTCAAAATAAAAAATAAAAATAAAGATAAAAATAAAAACCGTCCCCTTGTCACATCAATAGATGGGGGTATCATACTGTCTAAATGGGCCCTTATGACAGTGGCAGGTGGTGTAGACTAATCAAGGGTATAATTGAAGAAACTATTGTTCGTGATTGCTACAACCATGTTCAACAATGGGACAGTGTACGCCCGATTCAGTATTACAATGGGAGAGACGCAAAAATTAGGCGATTACAGGCCATACTAGCTCCTGTAAACTATGGATAGGAGTTAGTATTCCTGGGGTCCTTGTCTGGATTACCGGATACTCAAGAGGTCACAAGGTCATTATAGGGACACCCAGGGGATGAGTGTCCAGGGTGGCATCGGATATCTATTTTATTCAAGAAAAATCTATTTTATTCAAAAAAAGTGGCTCCACGGTAGATTATCGTTGAGGCCCATTATATGGGTGCCCAGGCGGAACACCCAACGTTGTTCTTTTTCCAGCAGACCGCTTTCAGATTGTATTTGTTCTATGATTGTCCATTGTAGGTTGTTCACCATATGTGTTTCAGATAGGTAGTGTGTCGCCATTTTTGTTGTGCTTTTCTTACATCGAACATTACTTTTATGTTCCCCAATGCGGATTTTGACTGGTCGTGACGTCATTCCAAAATACTCAAAACCGCAAGGGCATGTAATCATGTAAATGACGTTCCGGCTGTTACAGTTAGTAAATTTCCTTTGCTCCCATTCACTGCCATTCCTAAACTTGATCCGTGTGCTCTTCTTAGTGAGATGGCAAGTGCTGCAGTTGCCACACGGGTGGTGGCCTTGGATCGGTTGAAGAGTAGGGTTGTCACTGGTTGTGACTGTGCTTGAGCGTGGTCGTGTATGAACGAGCATGTCCTTCAGGTTTCTGCCTCTTTTGTGTGCAAACAATTGTTTTTCAAGATTCAGTTTGTCGCAGTTGAGGATCCTCCAATGTTTGTTTACAATTTTAGATATTTTGTTGTTGTCACACAGATGGGTCTGGCCTCTTGATCCTTATGTACCTTATCTTCCAATAGGGCCTCCCTGTTATTATTCCTGGCCCTCTTCATTGCTCTGTCACTAATTCGGACGGGATAGTTCCGGTTGAAGAGCTTAGTCTTCAAATCAGAGGCTTGTGCTTTGTAGTCCGTTAGGTTGGTGCAGTTCCTCCAGAGACGGAGGAACTGCCCGTAGGGGAGGTTATCACGTAGGTGACGCAGATGAAAACTGTCGTAGAGTAACAGACAGTTCTTAGCAGTTGGCTTAAAATGTGTGGTGATTTTCAGTGTGCCCCCATCCGGGTATATGTTCAGATCTAGAAACACTAGATTGTCACGTGATGTAGTACTGGTGAACTTCAGAAAAGTATTTTGCTGGTTGAGCCATCCCATGAACTCCTCGGTCGATGGAACGTCTCCTTCCCAGATGACCAGCGCATCATCAATATACCTCTTCCAGGTCTTGATGTTGTGCCTGAAAGGGTTTTCTTGAGGTAGGATCCTGCATGTCTCCAGATGGTGTACGTAGAGACCAGCCAGGCTGGGAGCGAAGGTGCTCCCCATACTGGTCCCATGCCTCTGCAGGTAGAGTGTGTCCTCATATAAGAAGAAATTCTTAGTCAGTGCAAGGGAGATGCACTCCATTACTAGATTCCGTGGTGTTTGGTAACCCCAGGGGGTGGAGAAAAGGATCTCCTCAATGATGTTGAGTGTCTCGTTGTGGGGTAAACTTGTGTACAAACTTTCCACATCGAGACCTAGTAGTAGTTGTTTCTCAGGGTCAAAAGTTAAATTTTGCAGCAGCTGGAGTACTGCTTTAGTGTCTTTTAGATACGTGTCAGTTCTTTGAATTAATGGGCGGAGGAAGGCGTCAGAAAATTTGGACAGGGGCTCTAATATAGAGCCTATGCCTGAAACTATTGGGCATTAACAGTGACCAGGAGAGCGATACCTCTGATACAAGTACCAACAGTTCGAATTCGAGCAAGAAAAACTCATACAGGAACCAGAGAGGAGGGCAACAATACCAAAGACCTTATAATCCCAGACGGAGAGGATGGGGCAATTACCAAGGACCACCTGCCTACCCACAATACCCCTACGGACCACCCCCGATGGGGGGTCCGTACGAACAATGGGCACCCGACTACGACTATAACTATTACGGGCCACCACCTTTTTTAGGATCACGCCCTGGACCCCGACGGGGCAGGAACAGGAGAGGCAACAATGTACATTGGACAACGGAAGAAGTAGAGGACCCACGCGTCTCGACGAGGAGCATGACAAGCTCACTCAACAACCAAGGGTCCACCAGCAAGAGGGGCAACTAGTGGTGAATATAACAGAATATGAACTCACAGGGTTCCAGAAGAAAGTCCTAGAAAAAGTATTGGGTTTTGTACCAACGAATAGGATGGACAAATTTAAAATCCATGCAGAAATGCAAGAATTCATACGGAAATTGAAACTACGGGCGTTCTTCAAGGAGAAGAATACCACCACGGCGGAATCATCCGACACGGGCATACGGCTAAAATCAAACTTCACCCCACCAGACTCTACACTACCCGTCGAACTACTGACGTTTGAGAAGGCAGTGATGGAAGATCTGGGACAAATGACCACAGACGGCCAGACCTTTTTCCAGAATACCACCAGAGTTGAAAAAGAAGCAATACAACAATTATCAACTAACAAAGAGATCACTATCAAACCAGCTGACAAAGGTGGGACGATAGTAATTCAGACAACAACGGCCTACGATGATGAGTGCAGGAGACTACTGGGAGACAGGAGAAACTATGAAATTCTACGAGAAGATCCCACAGAATCCTTACGGATCCGGATCACGGGGATGGTGGAAGAAGCTTTGGCACACAACTGGGTGTCTAAAAAGGAGGCAGAATTTTTGATCCAAAAATCACCAAGAACCCCCTATTTCTACACCATCCCCAAGATACACAAGAACCTGGAACATCCACCAGGCCGCCCAATAGTTTCAGGCATAGGCTCTATATTAGAGCCTCTGTCCAAATTTGCTGACGCCTTCCTCCGCCCATTAATTCAAAGAACTGACACGTATCTAAAAGACACTAAAGCAGTACTCCAGCTGCTGCAAAATTTAACTTTTGACCCTGAGAAACAACTACTACTAGGTCTCGATGTGGAAAGTTTGTACACAAGTTTACCCCACAACGAGACACTCAACATCATTGAGGAGATCCTTTTCTCCACCCCTGGGGTTACCAAACACCACGGAATCTAGTAATGGAGTGCATCTCCCTTGCACTGACTAAGAATTTCTTCTTATATGAGGACACACTCTACCTGCAGAGGCATGGGACCAGTATGGGGAGCACCTTCGCTCCCAGCCTGGCTGGTCTCTACGTACTATGATTCATTGCAAAAAGTCTGCAGCACACCCTGTGTTTACTCCTTAATGTTAATCTTATCGTTTTACTCAAATTTAGCGTGCATACACTCCAAGTGCACTCCGTACCTTTTAGTGCACGATTCTGACAATTTCATTCACAAAGTTGTGACACGAGACTTGCGTGTCACAGAGGAGTTGCACAGCTCCATGCACATTTGAATCCAATTTAGACTCGTACTCAGTAGTAAACTCGGGTTCATCCAATTTCTATTCAATGTTCTATTCATGTTAATCCGTCACGTCACAGAAATAAAGTTCCAAATTTTCACGCATACTAATTGCTCTCGAATTGCCCATCCGGGCCTATTCATAGGCACGTGTAGAAACTTCATTCATCCGTTATTTTATATCACCCAATGCATTTCGGTCTTGTTGACCTTCCTCAGGGGTATCTACAATTATTAAAAAAATTATTAAAAAATACATTCATCAACCCCATATCATTTACATATAACAATAATTCAACACTAAGATATATTGTGCCTAAACCCCAAACTCTTAATTCATCCTTATTACGCGAATCACTGCTCCTGTGCCTCCCCTTTCGTCTTTCCCCACGCAAATCCTGTACCTTCAACTTCTGTGCCCTCCTCATCCTTTGCCCAAAACATATCACCCGTCCCTCTACAGATCGAATCACCAATAACGTGGCGTTCAACCCATCGGTAACACCACCTATCTCACTCTCCCCTGCTCCCCAGTTTGTACCTGTAATCATCTGCTGTTATTTCAAACGGTGAAACCGCCTTCTAAAACGCCATGTTCAAACCCCCGCTCTGCGAGGCATCCGGTCTTTAAGCCGAATGCTTATCTCCCACCTGTGTTCACTCCCACCACGTGACTCCCTCACTCCGCCCTCCATAAGTTCCCAAACCAACAGTGTTAAACTCCCCATCAATCCTTTCACAATATCCCCTAGTTGCCCCTGAATCAGTGCACTTATCGTAAAAATGAGACCATTGTGTTGTATTTGTAGTTTCTATTATCTGTCTACACATAGCATCTAAACATTGTTGACATTGTCACACATTTCATGTGAGTAGGTTAGGGATCTGTGTACCCGTCCTGAAGAAGAAGCAGCACGCTTCGAAACATGTTGACACACACAGGAGGTCTTGTACATTAATACAACACACCTCCACCTCACATTTTTTAACAATACCGGCACCAAAGCATATTAAAAAAAAATTCTACTCCATAGGTGCTAGGTATTTTTTAACATTCACTTACATCAGTGCTCCCGCGCATCCCATGGTAGTAGCACGCCGCGTTCCGTAGAGGGACGCGAAGACCCCTATGATGAAGCATGACACCAAGGGCCCTTTTGGTGTGTGAGGGGTATTTAAGAAACACGATGTGCTTCCCACCAATGTAGGAATCACACTTGACCCATGATCAGACATCATCCATCGCAATCCCCCTTGGGTGGATCCTTTTGTTTATAAGTAATTGTAAGGGAGGTCGAATACACCCCAGGTGTTCGTGTAGGACACCTACTCTCCACTCCCTCCTTTGGTATTTACTAACATAAAAGCTATACACATTAAACAATAGAGTTCCACTTATTTTGCACTTATCCAAAAAGTACTTTTTAACTGTGTTAGTATTTGTGAAAGTAGAGCGGTACATTATGATGTTCTAGATCAATTTTTTTTTACACCTATTTTATTGAGGTTTTTCGGTATAACATATGTCAATATGTTAGGAACAATGCTGCGCCTGCAAAAAGTCCGCACCATGAGCGATAAATCAAATCCAGAGTACAGGCTGGTATAGAATGGCATATAAAGTAATTGTGAGGCGGACGAACAATCTGCCAGGAAAGTAGGATATGCAAGCATGTTACATCAAGAAAATGATTTTTTTCTAAAACACAGGATTAGACATGTGTAAAGTTGGGAAGGGGAAGCAAAATCAAACAATGAACACAAAACAACACAGCGACAAGCTTACACCGAGGTGCGTTGGATGACCAGGAACATGTGCAAGTGTTGTTTTGGGGGGTGAGGGCTAGGCCCTAGGAGCCAGGCTCCGTCATCGCTAATCTGTCTCACCCATCCCTACCCAAGTCCAATCACTCAGCAAAGCGTGGCTCTCCAAACCCTGGGTCCTTTAGGTAATCACCCATCAGAAGAATCTTCATCTGGGAGGAGAATCAGTCGCCCAGCATCATCTATGAATGAGCAGTCTTGCATGATCACGACTCACACCTGAGCATGTTCGGAGCTGCACAGGCCCCTCTGTGTTTCTAATTTTAACAGGGCCCCCTCGTGCTCAGACCATTTAGTCAAATCACGGGTCCACCCCTGAAGAATAGGGCCTGCAGGGAATTTCCAAGACATGGACAGTTGTCTATGGGCCAGGAGAAGAGCCAGGTCTGTGAATCTTGTAGTTATCAGTTTAGTTTTGGGTTTGGACTTTGGGGTACAGTCCCAACAGGGCAGTGACTTGTCTAGGTTTGGATCTGGGGAGGCGTTAATGAGGTCCAGGACTGTATCCCAGTAATGCGTGAGAACCGAGCAATCCCATACCATATAACAAAGGCTGGCCCTTCTAGCTTGCACTGCAGACAGCCTGCATGCGCTTCGGGAAATATGAGGTTGATTTGTTTGGGCGTTAGATAAGCCCTATGCAGATAGTAGCAGAAAGTAGCACTGGATCAATTTGAATCAAGGGTTACTTATACGTCAGTACACTGGCCCATTCCGTGTCCGTTAGTACCAGGCCCATGTCCATGGCCCATCGCTCGCAACTTCCAGAGAGCTTCCCACTAGCATGGGTCAGAAGTGATCTATAAAGAAGAGTAACCACCCATGTGGGCCCCGTTGTCATGCAAATATCTCTCAAACAACTATGTTCAACAGGATCATGTCTGCCTGCACCCCATGTACCTTGTATGGTAAACGCCACTGCGCTGTATAGTGGAAAGTGTCGCTGGGGAGAGCAAACATGTCCAACAGGTCATGGAAACTCTGCAGTTGGCCATTAGAGT